>KZ506309.1:164696-249615 GCA_002844005.1 Limosa lapponica baueri | reverse complement strand
TTTTTTTTTTTTTTTTGTGAGGCAATGAACCTCATCTCACGAGTTATAAATGAGCAGACTGTGTGTTTTGTTTTGTTTGGATTTTTTTTTATCATCTAAAGAGTTAACAGTGATTTTGCTGTGTTTTTTATTCCCCTTCCACCCAGGCAGTGATTAGATTGTCCAGTAGGTGGCTGGCATTCTCCGGCGCTCGCCGGCGGCTCCCACGGAATTATCGCAGTCTTTTAAACAAGCCTGCTCTCATCATGGAAAGCAGGGGAAGAATTGACGTCCAGAAGATCCTGCCTACAGGATCCGAGCCGTCAGCGGAGCCCCGCTTTTTCCTCACTTTAAATCCAGCTGGCGAGTGCAGGTGCTGAAAGCCGGGAGAGCTTGGCAATGCAGCGTGACAGCAACAACCAAAAGTTCTTGCTTTTTGTAATTCCCTTGTTTTGGACTTGGTTCTGCTCGGCAGACCTGAAGCTGGGAATTTAACAAGCCTCGATTTTGAAAATGCCTCCCACTTACTGGTCTTTGAATTTGATAAATGGACTCCCAGAGCTGAGGAATACCTAACAGTGAGACAAGCCAATGAAGAAAAGGCAAGTTTTGGGATTCAAACTATTCTAAAAGATGCTCTCCTTTCACCTTATGGAAACAGTACTGTTGACTAAGCTGCGGTTGCTTTTTGCTTTGTTTATTGTCAAGATGTGTAACACAGTGATATGACTTTTAAACTCTTCTGACTGTTTAAAGCCAGAAAGCAGCAGTAAAATTAAAGCAAGAAATTTGTTTAAGGATTTTCAAAGAAAGCTGTCTTCTGAGGAGAGCAAAGTAGGACAATGGCATCTGGAGAGTGCCTTCTGCTAGACTTAGAAACAGATAACTTTATTCTCTACAATATCTCTGTGAACCAGAGTGCAAACCTCTCCCTCCTCGATGATGAGTGGTTCTACCCAGCGTTCCTCTACGCCATCCCCACCATCTACGGGATCATCATTTTGATAGGCCTGATTGGCAATATCACTTTGATTAAGATTTTCTGTACTGTGAAATCCATGAGAAATGTCCCTAATTTGTTCATCTCCAGTTTGGCTCTGGGAGACCTGCTGCTTTTAGTGACTTGCGTACCCGTGGATGCCAGCAGGTACCTTGCTGACGAGTGGCTGTTCGGCCGAACTGGATGCAAACTTATCCCCTTCATACAGCTCACTTCTGTGGGGGTGTCAGTCTTTACTCTCACTGCTCTCTCAGCTGACAGGTAAGCCTTGAAAAGAAGTCTGCATAATTACGACTCCATAAAATGCATGCTTATCAATGCATATTTTCAGGTAAGAAGTATATTTTTAACCTATAGAGGGAAAAAGAAAAACTTCAGTTAATTTCTGGTTGTTATGAGCACACAACTTAAGGAGGATGCAGACTGAACTCAGGATACTTTTTCTAGGCTAAACTAAATGTTTGTGCAGTTTAATTAAGCCTGGCTTAATTAAAAGAAAAACAAGAGCAGATCAAGCTAAAGACCAGTGAGAGAAAATACCGTTAATGAAGCTCTGTTAAAAGATAGCATGTTCATATTTGCCAAAAAGATAATTGATCCATATTTCATGAAGTGTGAAGGCACTGGAGCAGCAATTTAAAGTGCAGTTAGAATCAATTCTTTCTAGTGGCTTCCTTCCTTAAGGCTAATTACATGTGAGGCAATATTTAATGAAATATGTTCCAAATATTAAAATGAGGATGCCTGAAGCCTGGCATCTCTGCTATAGTCAGGATATTTCCCTTGATTAAACAATTTTCCCCTTATCCAATCAAAACTGATCTGTGCTGTTGGTTCAGAAACTTTGTCTTCCAATAATGTTTGGTAAAAATAACATGTAATAGTTATGCTATTTTAGAATATGTGAAAACAAGTTTGACTTTAACAAATGATATGCTTCTAAAAAGCCAGCTTTATTTTAGATTTCTGTGAGGCTTTGGAAAACTGTCCCAGACCATTCAGATTTAAATTCAAAAGACATTGTAATTTGAATGTTATTTGGAAGGATGAAGCCTACCTTTCTGGAAAGGTTGTAAGTAATTATTACTGTTAGCGTGTACATAAGAGAAGCCAGGATATTTTATTTCTAATTTGGATGCTTCAGAAAGAGATAAAGGAATACATTGTTACTATGCTAAAGTTATGAAATCTCACAGAAGTACTAATAAGAGAAAAATTATTTCAGTTTTGTTTTGCTCAAAAGAGACCCGGGGACTGTATTTCTTGGCCACAAAGAAGTGAAGCTAGTTTGCTCTAGGAAGTCCCTTGCATGCCACTCTGCGTCTCTCCTCCTAACCTCCTACTTGAAAACATCAGACTATTTTTGTTGAGTTTTCAAGGTAGTTTGTAAACATATTTCAGTGTACAGCATGTGGTTTCAATGAAAGTAGATGATGCCATAGTGTTTCAGAGACAGAATGGTCAATATGTTTATTAACTCCTCCATGTTTGTGCACGTATTAAAATAGCACTGTCTGCCCCAATAGCAGATGACAAATAGGCCAAAAGACAAAAGTCTTCAAGCAATTTGCTCTAAAAGAGTCAGGAAAGTGCACAAATCCTCTAGTAAAGGACCACCTACACTTTCACTCCTGAGTTTTATATGGTGGCTGGGCCTCCCCTGCTTGCTATGAGGAAAATGTTAGGAAAATAATAAGTGTTTCTCCAGGAAACTCATCTTTCCAAAGCTGAAATGTAAGTTGTTTTAAGGAGCATCAGGAAAAGAAATATGCATCTTAAAGACGATTATGTTAGATTTGTTGCTGTCTGATCACGTGCCCCATAAAGTAAACATTGCAAATGCTTTCACTGAGCAGCACATCAGTAGTGGTTTTTTGCCTGAAGTGAGTGAACAGAACAGAAAACAGCAGCTGTGGCAAGTGTGGGGTTTGTTGACTTCAAATTCTCAACTTCATCTTTGTCTGGATCCTGTTAACCATTGTGCTGCACTGGTGATCAAACCTTACCACACTTTTCAGTGCCACTTGTCTATAAGGGAAATAGGCATCCATGTAGGAGAAGACTTGATGTTCCCATTTCCAACAGATTGTTTTACCCTCTTCTAATGCATCTGTTGTCCACTGCAGAAGGAGACAATAACAAAACTTTTACCTTTATTAGATCTATGAAGCTTAAATGCTGTGCATTGAACCACAAATGGCCCTTATCTATTATGTTTACTGCAGTTTATGTTTTGGTATATTAACAGCAGTGCTGGGATGATTTTGTTACAAAATAATGCAGTCTGTATTTTGTCAACTCACAGCCCATTAGTCTATCTTTAGTTTCTTAAAACTGTCACCCTGAACTCTAGGGCCTATTATTAATCATGTCAGAATCATTAGGAAAATAAAATGTACAGGGAAAACTTCAAGATGTGAGTCAGCTGTGACGGGCATGGTGACTCCTGCTTGGGTGTGCGAAGGGACTGGCAGCCCAATACCCTTGCTGTGGCCCGTGGGGCAGGGAGATGCTGAGTCTGATGCCAGGGGTGTTCCATAGTCAACCATTTCTGAGGTCAGACATGGTCTTGCACGAAGGATGAGCAGCATCTCGGCCCTGCAGGGAAGCACCTGCAGAAGACAGGGGCATGGTGGGGAGACCAGGGTAACATGAGGACTCAGGAGTCCAGCGCGTAAGGCTGCTCAGGAACAGATCATCTCACTTGGCTTTTACTGTTTGAGATGAGAAGCCACTCCAGGATAGTCAGCAAGGCGTCCCCTAGTCCATGGAAAGAGACACCTGCAGAGGAGATAGGTATCCTAACGTGGTGTTTTATTCTATGTCCCTACTTGGGTATAGAGGAAGCCTTGCTGTTTAATATGGATTAGATGCCCATATTTGAGACGGCTGATGTTTAGTGATGTGAGCCCTACCTGTGATGCTCACATGAGGCATGTGAATGTCCCTGTTCTCATGAATGAAAGCCATAGACCATGGGACAGAAAAAAATCTCCTTCATCTGCTGTGAATAGCATCACATGGCACTGCCTCCAAGGAAAGGGATGCTTGTCAGTGCACCTTTGTCTATAATTCATTTTCTGCAAAACGTAATAATAAACCCCCCTCAGTTCCAGTGTCCTTCCATTGATAAAAGCAAGTGGGAACAACTGCTGGCATTACTGAAGGTGAAGTGGTGATGCTTAGAGAGACCAGGCATCACAGGGGTCAGAAATCTGCTGTGTAAAGAAAAGCACTGGAGTGTGATACAACAGGGTCATTTCCAAAGAGGTGACCATTGAAACACAAGATGAAAGGCAGTGGGTAGGTGTGACGGGCAGATACAGTACATGACAGAGCAGCGAGACTCCTATGCTACATGTTATGGCAATTTTACAAATCATCTCAGCTGTTTTGGATCACCCTCTGAAAAAAGAGGCCTGGTTTTAATAGCCCAGACTACATCATGGACACAAGGGTATGCCTTCCTGAGGTACACTTTTATTCTTTCCATTTCCACTTTCCCATGTGTTAGACAGGGTTAATAATACCAAATTTGTTGTCTGCTGGTAACTGCAAATGCTTAACTAATTGCCAGTGTCCACCACAGAACACCTCAAGCTGCTTGGTGGTTTGACCCACCAAGAGCTGGTGGTCCTCCAGAGGATTGACTGTTCACATGCAAACTTTTCTCAAGTAAAAGAAAGGGACAAACTGCTGATCTCAGCATTTCCTGCAGTAGGAGCCTCCCAGCCTGCAAGGTGCTCTGCCTGCATACGGACGCACACGGATGAACGTGCCTGCGCAGGTTTGGTTGGGAAGGGCATAGCCAAAGGGTCCCCGGGTGCTCCGTGTACAATCATGAGTGCCCCTCAGACTAAAGTTAAATTACTCAAGAGTGTGTGGGAGAAAGGGCAAAGAGGAATTAATGATATCAGGCATTTATTTTTCTGTGGGACTACTCCCCTGGCTGCAGGGAGCTTGTCTAGCTGCATTTGCCGGAGCAGTGGGAGCTGTTGGCGCGACCCGTTTTCCTGCGAGCTTGGAATTTGAAATTGAGATTTGCAGAGCAGCCAGGAGAGGGTTAAGGCCTGTGGTGTGCTTACAGGCACCCTCCATGAGTGATAAGGCGCCAGGGCTGAGTATACAAGAGCAAGGAAACAAGCAGTCGATGCGTGTGTATGCGTGTTTGTGTGTTTTAGAAGGACTGTAAACGAGGTTGGCAGAGGAAGGACATCTGTCTGCCCTGCTGCTCTGCTCTGTCGAGGCAGCGGGTTTCTTTAGCTGCTGCTCAGCTTGTCCCAACAAAGGGGGAGTTTGAGTTCACCCACCAGTCTGCCTTCCTTCTCCTCCTCCTCCTCAGTGCAAGGAGACGGGGTATAGAGGCGCCTGTGAGAGCAGTCACACCTGGGCCACTAGCCCTGGCAGAAAAGCCAAGGCTGGCTCAGCAAGTGACAGGAAATTAAGGAAAATCTTTGCGCAGTAAGAGGAAAAGCAGCCCATTTAATTGCCCTTGTCATGGGAGATGTCTTTATTTAATTGACTGATTCTCCCATGACTGACAAGGTTTATACATTTGCATTTGAATTATCCAAGCTGTCAAGCACTGATCATACTTCCCCACTGTTTTGCTGAGATAGTAAAAAATCGAAATGCCCTGGTGCTCATGCAGTGAAACCTTCCTGAAGTGATGCTGTTTTTACAAGCACACAGCAGAGTAAGTGTAAAGTGTAACTGAAGTTTGCAAGCAGCATCCTTACTTTAAGCACCTTGGATTATCTGGATTTTACTGCTGGAAAACTGCAGCAATGCCTGCCTCCTGGAGCTGCCTGCCGGCCTGTCTGTGGTGGAGGGGAGTGATGGCATAGTGAGACACATGGGGTGACATTACAGGTGAGGTTAGGTGACTTACCTTGGTAAGACCAGTTGCAGGCAGTAGCAACTGCAGTCGCATGGGAGCCCCGAGATCTGAAATGAGGACATTGGCCTTGTAGATGTTGACCTCAGTGCTTGGATGCAAGGATGGATGCAGGGATGCTGCGGTGCTTCCAGCTGCACTGGGTCCCTTGGAGCAGGTCACAACCACAACTTCTGATGTTCCTCTGAACTCATATGACAGTTTGTTTGTCTAAGAATTAAAAAACTTCATACAAACCTCTCTCCCAAAAAAGCAGTGGTGGAAGAAAAAAAAGCAAATCTAGAATTTCTGGAAAGATGTTTTTAAATATGGAAAAATCTTTGTTTAGTAGACTTGTTGCTTCTGTGATTTGGATGTCTCCAGCCCCTAATATTAATATTATGTACAATATCAAAGGAGGATTAATGTGTACATGTCAGTTTATTGTTTTATTTTACAATCACTGGATTATGTCTCCACAAGGATTAAGGGAAGTGTGCCACCCTAAAATAAAACTATGGAAAGGCAAAAAGGATTCAAACAGAATTTCTATTGAGTTATTTTACAGAGTGATACTTTTTTTTTTTTTAATATCATCAGTTGTAAAGTGTCAGGTCCACAGTGGTTATGAATTTATTCTGGGCAGTCTAGTCACAGCACACATGAAATCCCTTCAGGTCACTAAGGCACTATTTTGGGGCAATTTACTTGTGTTGTAATTTACTGTGCAGGCTCAGGCAGGTTTTGAAAGGGTGGCAGAGAAAGCCACTCTGAACTACCAAGGCAGCCCCTAATCCAGTTGATGCAAACTGGCAGAACGATACCCCCATGTGTAAATTTTGGATCCACTGACATGATCTCAGACAGAACATCGGTCCTTCCAAGCCAGGGAAGAAAAACGGAGCGGCTCTGGACCACAGCCCAAAGCCTTCCTTCCCACTGAAGCTCTGGGCAGCCCCTCCTCGACCCTTGCCACTGGCACAGTGCCCGTGCCGCTGCTCTTCCTGTGGTGATGGCACAGGGTACGTGCAGAGAGAGATGCACAAGTCTCTCTCAGCCGATGTACAGAGTCTTAGATCCTGTGTTGCTGGCCACTGTGTCAATACAATATAAACACCCTTGGTTTAAGCTCTCATTTCCTCAGACCCTGCATCCGTCTGCACCAAGAGGAACAGATCAAATAGCACAAACTTTCTGAATATCTTGATTAGCTGGAGCAGATGGCCAAAACACAATAGATGCACTTCTATAACCAGGAACATTAGAGCTCCCATTTATATCAGTGGGGCTGGTGCGCAAATCCGAGGTTAGAGTCACTGCTAATGTGCTGGAGACTGTCAATATTTAAGCAATCAAAAGGGAGAAAAGTTGGATTACCTGTTGTTTACATTTCAGTAAAACCTAAAAACCCCAATCAGTTGTCATGGTCTCACGGTACGAGGTGCTGTACACACCGCTAATAAGGAGAGTGACTGGCCACGGAGAATTTGCCGTCCGTGTGTCAGACTGAATGCGGTGGGCTAGAACGTCAGCAGCGCTGCAGGGAGATGAGCTCATGGTGGTCCCATCAGCTCATGTGTTACTGCTTGGCGTTCAGATGTGGACAACAGCCTGGCTGAGAAGAGTAGAAGGGAGTTGAGCTGAATAGGAGAAGCAGGCACAGCCTGTCCTGTATATACAGTGAAACATCCAGTGGCTGCTTTGCTCACAGACAGCCCTTGCAATAACCTTTTTTCCTTTTATTTTGAAAAGAAATTCCAGCGCTAGCTCTGCCGAGTCTCCTTGCCTTGTTTCTCGCTAGTTCTGCACCCACGTGCCCACCTCACCCCATACCATGTAAGAGACCATGGGCCATGAGGTCTTGCCTGAGCTCCTGCCCGCAGTGGACTCTTTGGTTCTCCCCCACACTGCCTACTGTGTACGAGCTCAGGTGGAGCGGGGGATTTCAGCACCCAGAATACCAACATGTGCCCTGGGAATGGTGCTTGGGCCCTTCGCAGCGCTGAGGCACTAAAAGGCAGCACGCCAATTGCTATGCTGCAGAGAAATGCAGAAAGATGAAGTTTCTTGCAGGAAACTCCCCTCCAGATGCCAGGCTAGTGATCAGTTTAACTGGAGTGTAGAAGACTGTGAAGCATCAAAGGGAGAGGTGTTGTCAGAGCTCTGCCCGTCCTGTCCTTGCCTGCCCTCCGGCTACAGCCGGTCTCTGCAGCTCTATGGGAAGGTGGGACAGAAAACAGTGCCATGACAGAAAACAGTACCCTGGGAGGAAAAAGTGTTTCTTCACACCTGCAGACAGCCCTGAAGCATGAGGTTTAGTCATGGACAGTCAAATGACCTGATAGAGCCACAGATGCAGATGCTGGTCTAGCACCGACTACACTAGTCATCCGGTTCAGTTGCATTTCACGCCTGTACCCATGTGCAGAGGCTGCTGAATATTTCAGGGGATTTGGATTAAAACAGATCTTTTCGGTGACACTAGGCAACTTCCCAAGTATTCAGACTAAAGGTGTGTGTATCGCCCTGTCCCCCTCATGTGTCTGTGGCATCCTGTTATCCCCACTGCTTAGAACTCATGTCATATTTCAAATTGAAATTCATCTGACCTCTAACCGCTGCACAGTAATCTAACTAATAGCGTAACTGAAAGGCTGAGAGAGTTAGGGTTGTTCAGCCTGGAGAAGAGAAGGCTCCAGGGAGACCTTATTGGGGCCTTTCAGTACTTAAAGGGGCTTATAAGAAAGACAGAGAAAGACTATTCATGTGTGTACTGACAGGAGAAGGGGCAACAGTTTTAAACCGAAAGAGGGTAGATTTAGATTGGACATAAAGAAGGAATTTTTGATGATGAGGGTGGTGAGGCACTGGAAAAGGTTGCCCAGGGAAGTTGTACCCCATCATTGGAAGTGTTCAAGGTCAGGCTGGACTGGGCTTTCAGCAACCTGGTCTAGTTGCTAGGTGTCCCTGCCCATGGCGGGCAGGGTGGACTAGATGGTCTCTAAAGATCTCCTCCAATCCAAACCATTCTGTGGTTCTATGATAAGAGTAGTCAGGGATAACATTACATTGTTCAGCACCAACATGCAGCTGAAAGTTCATATGGAGATGATGGTCTCCTATGACATCCTATGTTTACTGAAGCCACAGAAAGGACTTAAGCATCATATAACCAACTTAGTTTTATGCTAGCTAGATCAGGTACTGATTACAGTACAACCATGACACAGTGAGAATGGCACGGGATATCTCATTTTGTCAGGTGCAGAAGAGATGCTCCAGTGTCTTCTCTAGGTCTCCTCTTTCCTTGAAAGACTCCCATAATCTGCTCGCTTGGGTGCTAGGTACACTATTTTACAGCTGGCTGAGTTAAAATGGCTTCTGTTAGACTGTGGTCATTTATCCCAATGACTCTACAATATTTTTACAGTCTGGTCAGCCACTGTCATCTGCAAAGTTTCCCAGCAAAAATTTTATAGCCTGCTCAAGGCAACTGATATACACAATAAATAACACTGCAGCTAGAACAGGTTCTCAGGACCCAGGCTAGAAATGGCTCCACACATTGCTACCTTTAACTGACATGTTTGAGGACCTGCTGGGGAGGCCTGGGGTCTCCATCTAGCATGGCTCCACCTCCCAGGCCAGAACTGCTAATTTTAACATTGTCCCGTGGAAGAGGGGCAGGGATTGCATGGCCATGCATAGGGGAGGGATGGCCATGTGTGCCCCAGCACATGCATGTGCACATCTACATGCACCGTCACCCATGCCAATGTGCCTGTGCACACTGCACCTCCCTTGTATACCAGCATGGCCCACACTCTTTTTACATCACCTATAATGTTGTGACAAGATTAAAAAAAAACCTAAATTTGCCATGCATTAAACAAGACAGACTCATATTAATTATCATCTTTTAGTAGGATTAACCTCTCCATTATTTTATCTACAACTGGCCTTGGGCAACCCAAATACTTGCAGTTTTCTCAATAACACCTTCCAGTTTTCTGAACTTCACAACTTTGGAGCCCGTTCTCCACTTGAATTTCTCAACTTTTTCAAAATTTGTAAAAAAATTAACACCAGCTTTTCCCCAGCTGGTTCCTTTTATATTCCTAGGTGTAAATTATTCAGGCCTGCTGGTGTGAAAGTGGTTTGTGTTAGCAGATGTTAGCTCACATCTTCTTCAATACAGCTGACAAGTTTTCTGTTGTATACCACTGCACACATGGTATAGACACCTCCCCTACATTTGGCATTAAAGACAAATATCTAGTCATTTGTTTTCACCTTGTCTCATCATTGTTCATATCTTCACCATTTATATGTATGCCTGACTTACTGATTTTTTTTGTTCCTAATGTATTTAAAAATGCACGTTTGTCTGTTACACAGTGACCTTTGATATTTTGTTGGCTCCTCCAGCTTCCCTTATCAGTCACCGACATTTTTAAACTCCAATATTTGCTGTCATTTACTTTTGCTTTTTTTTCCCATCTGTTGTATATTGATTTTTTTAATTACTTCTTTGAGGTTTTAGCATGAGTCCTCATTTTCTCTGATTGAGGACAGCATTTTGCCCTGCACAGTTTTTATCAGGGCAAAGTGGGGAGGCAAGGGAGGAGGCTGGGGGTCAGCTACTAATGTATAGTTAGCATTGCCCCCTTAACATTTATATTCCCACTCAGTTGATCTGCCAACTGCTTTTAATTTTAGGAAACCTGCTTCTCTGAAGTTCCATATATATATATTTTTTTTTTCTTATTCTCTTTCCACAAAATTTAGATAAGCACAACACACACCACAGCTGCTATAGCTTAAGGAACTGCTAATTTTTACGTCAATGATGAATTCTTCTTTCTCTATCAGAACAACGTACCATATTGATTTATTGCACATCACAGGCAGGATGTTTTGGGTTGAGAAACTGCCATTTTTAGAAAATCCAATTAATTTCTATAACTGGCTCTGTGAGATATCTAGCAATTATGCCACCTGTTTAGGTTACACAGTGATGCTGTTTTTATGCACACAAAGTGGTGCTTTCAGGAGAAATAAGGCTGTTTCCCTAGTGAGATGAGGGCTCCATGTCTGAGACCCCAGCTTTAGTTGCCCTGGTGAGAGTTCAGTCCTCAGGCATGCCGAGCCCCTGGTCCCATGTCACTGACAACCCCGGAGACTTGGGGTGAGACAGCAAAGCCTTGGAAGGAAAACATCGTCAGGGCTTGCTCCTTCCCACGCCTGGTGGCCACAGTGCCAGCACCAGCCCCTCCCAGCTCCGCTCTGGACGCACACCACATTGCAACTCCAGCACCAACAAGCTGCTCCACCAGCATGTGATCTGGTGCCACAAGGCATGAGCAGGCACATCCCTCTGACTGTACCGGGCGCTGAGCACTTAGAAGCCAGCCCCAGCGATTAGCTGGTGCTGAGGAGCTGGGTCATTGGCTGTTGGGGGGAAAATCTCTGGTCTTAAAGTCAAAGGATGTTTTCAAATGAATGGATCTTACCCCTCCTTCAGACAGCAGGTCTCGCATCCATTTGTAAGGACTGTGACAAAGTGTGAGACTTGCCTCATTGAAATCTTTCACTTGGAATAAGGATTTCGTTCAGAGACTTGGCTGAAGATCACCTACAGGGAACAAATACCCTGCGTGCAAAGGGGGTCTTTCCAATAAGGGAAGCATCATCCATGGGACTCCCACTAGTACCTTCAGTAACCTTTACATCCATTGTTTTCCGTATGTATAGTTAATTTCTGAAATATTTTATGCTCCGGATGGTCATGATTAGGAATAGCACATTCACTAACAAATGGTTACTATCTAAACTCCCCTTCCCCAATGTGTAGTACAGTTCAATGGCCTCTAAAACACTCTGTCTCAGTTTTGACATTAGTCATTCCTGGACCAAAATCCACATTTGTCCAAGTTCCAGGATGTTGTAGCAGTATGCAAGTATACAGACTGAAATTTGAACACATGCTTCAAAAAGTGAGAACTATGTCACTTCCATCAATGCCTCCTTTTTCTTTTCATTTAAATGTTATTTAATAAAAAGAGAGAGAAAGTAGGCAGTACCTGCCAATGTATTTAAGACTAGCCCATCAGAGGTGTCTTTGTGCCCGTATGCAATTTACTGAAGTAAAGATTTTAATAACAGATGTTCTCACAAGAATCATGCATAATAATGATAATCTTAACTACGTATGCAGAAAGCAGATAGACCCAGAATAGATTGTCAGAGTGTGTTGATGGGTTAGACAGTCTAGCAATTTTGTGGATTTATTGAATTATTTGTCTTCAGAACTATGAATATTCATAACATTCATGGTGGAAACAATAAAGAAAGTTTGGGGCATTGCATTTCTCATAAATTTCTTCAGACATTTAGTAAGACTTTTTCTTTGCTTTCCAAGCAGACTTTCACACTCCATGAGGCTCCACGTGCTTCATTTATGCAGTTTTTGCATAGCATCAACTTTTTCTCTGTTGCTTGAGGCTTTTTTTTTGCATGGTAATTGAGCCAGTCCTTCATATTATGTGGGCAAAACAATAATGTGATACTCGTAGAACATAATCACAAAATTTTAATGAGAAGATTTTCATTCAGTCTATTCATGGGCCAAGACCAGATCAACGCGTGCGCATTAAGCTTACAAATGGGAACAGATGACTGGGGATCAGAGGAACTCTGAATTGCACATCTTTTCTCCCTCTTTCGATTACAGGTGGGAACAGAAGAAATATGGGGACGTGCTGACTGAGAGGCAATTCTTTCATCATTACAATAGGAAGTCATGGCAATTTCAGGAGCTCATTTTCTAGAGCTGGGAAAAACTCAGCCTTTTTACTTCACAGCAATTTACGTGACTATTTTTGTAAGGCATCAATCCATTCCAACTAATCCCTGCTTTTTAATTGAAGTTTCAGATGTTGAGCCCTACATCTCAAAATAGAGCTCAGTTTAAACAGATGCAAAAGTTTGTAAGTGGATTTCTCGCTTCAGAGAAAAAGCAGAAAGCAGCAATATGGCAAATCTTTCCGCCAGCCTGACGCAGTCTAAACAGTGGGGTTGGTAAAGAAGCAAGGGCGGGCAAGCCTTCTGAAATTCTGTTTGAACAGGTTTTAACACACTTGGTTTTTTAAACCATTATACAAATTCAGGAGTGGAGCCGAGGATCTTTTTATGTAAACAGTGTAAGATATAGTGATGGATGATACTATTTGGAGGAAACTTTACTTGAAACGTAAGTACTCCTGCAAACTCCTTTTGGAGAGGCAGTGTCCCATTTCCCTGTAGGAAGGACAGGGAAGTGTTTTTTTCTGTTCTTATATTTCCTTCAAGTGTGAAGTTCAGCTGTAGGAAGATAGGCGTGCTTGGAAGGACTGTGATAAAAAAGGTCAGTACTCTGTGGCAGAGCCTCTTTCAGCCATTTTCTCTTGCTACGCTCCTACTGCTGCACACAAGAAAGTGTTATGAAAGCAACTTAGCGCCTCTCATTAAGTCAAATTCAATAGATGAGAGAGATGTAGTGGCCAGCACATATCTGCTATACAATCCTTGCTGTCATATTTGGTCACCAGGAACATCTCCAACAGCCACCTATCTGTGTGACCAGCTGCCTTCGCTGCCGTGAGGGAGGGATGCTTCTTTCTTATTGTCACTGGCAGCAGCTGCAGTTATTACAGAGGACACAAATTAGTTTGGTTGAAATTAAGATCTACTGACCTACCACATGTAAAGATGCTGCAGGAAGTGGTATCTTCCAGCTTTAAAAAACCTGTCTCTTTTTCGCAACCTGTACCTACCAGATATACAATGAGGGCTGTTGTATGGGCCATCTATATTAGCTTTAATTGCCAGCATAAGGGAAGGGAGAAAGGCATTAATACAAAGCAAACGTAAAACATGAAAGCAAGCTAAGTCTGCCCACAGCACCAGCTTCCCTACACAACATAAAGTTACTTCCCTAAAAAACCAAAAACCAGACAGTGAGACATATGGATCTAAATTTATTTAAAATCCAAGGAAAGCATCTGATTTTCCTCCCATGCTTTAGTTATTTTAATTTAATTTTTGTGGCTGTTGTAGCAGGCACAAGTTAAATGGATGAAGGTGACAGTAGAAAAACATGAGGGATGCACTGCAGCTGCTGCCGTAGGGCTAAAGACCTTTCCTCCCCAGCATGAGAGCAAAATTACAACCCTGCAAATGTCTACGCTTAGGAACGTATGGGCAATATAGCTTTGAGGGCAATGTCTGTTTATGCTTTAGCTGGTGTGCACTTTCTTGGGTCAGCTGAGGAGCACAAAAATGGCTAAAATATTTTGCACCAGCAGAGAAACTGTATCTAGGAAACTTTGACATCCATTTGGGGCCTTATTTCGATCTGTGCCTTTGGAGACTGTATCTGTAACTCTCTTTTTCATGCTAAAGCTACTTCTGTGTTTATATTTGAAGCAGCGGCTTTAGGGCTAAGTGTACAGTATTAACCAATGTTTGCATAGTCAAAGTTTTAGCATTCATTAGGCGATGTTATCGTTAGTTACATTGTTATTAACACAAGGATAATGACACAGTTTTCCAGTTTCCCTGACTTATTTAACCTCAGTGGGAAAAGTATTTACAACAGAAAAACCTTGTGTGTGTCACATTTTAGCAGTTTGTGGTCATTTCAGTAGTTTCAGCTGTAAGAAAAAATTATTCAGTGAGCACGATAGAGATCCCAAGAGACATATAAGACATTTTCCAGGATTCAGTGGAGAGGCACACACTCCATGGGCTCCTACCAATCCCCAATGAATTTTGGAGATTAGGTTAAGAAGGGAGCCTGCATTATATGTTGAGTTCTGGGATTTTGGGTTGAAGCAACCCTCTCACCCACCAGGCTCCTCTTGGAGGCCTGGAGACTCACTTGGAGAAGAGGGATGGCACCGGATTCACCATGGGTGGTGGAGGAGAGGATTGCCCTATGGTGAATCCTCACAGTGTCTCATGAACTGTGACTATATCAATTGCACTTAGGATAGTCCCACGTGTAATTTCTTTGTGCGGGCTTCTTTGAACGAGTCTGCGAGACACAGAGATCACCGACATCCATCCTGGCCAGAAGGTCGTTGGTAGCTGCTGTGCATGAGGCAGGCTGCTACTTCACAAGCGCAGTGGGAACAAAGAGATTCAAAGACTGAGCAGTAGCAAAGGTCAGTGTCTCTTTCATATTTCCTATCAGATTGTCAACCCAGTCATTTTCATCTGCACCGCTTGACAACTGGAGAGAGATTGGAATTGACACGAATTCTTGACTGTATCATTTTTCATTCAACTGAATCTTCAGAAGGCATATTTTTCTTTTTAAGTTTTGGCCTTTGTTGTAGCGCATGAATCATACCTCCGGTTTTTAATCTTTTTCAAAAATTTCTTTATAAGTGGGTTGGGAAAGGAGTTCAGCTGAAAAAAAAAAAAAAAAGCAGTATAGAACAATAATTAGAAAGACTGAATGTGAGAGCAAGGTGATAAATCCAGGGCCACGTCTGGATCTACTGCAGACAAGCTGAGCATGCAGTGTGACACATACTCTCAGAGACCGTGTTACTGCATGGGTTGAAAATAATGCTGATTTAAGACCTTTGCATGAGGGCTCGCAGGCCACCTTGGTCCATGGGTCCACTGAGGTATATAGGCATATTCATCAACATCTCCTTCAAAGTGTATTGGATTATTCAAACACTGGATGTTAAATACGGGAAAGTTATGTGCCTCGGGCTAACTCACTGAAAAAGAAGTTGCAGAGGCCAAAGCTGTGGAAAGCTTGAAATAAAATTTGATGCACAAGCTGGAAATACAGATAGTGAAAAACAGTACCAGATGCTGCTCAAAGCCAGTCTACCTTGCTGAAGTTCGTAAGACATGTCAAATAAATTATAAAAAACAGGGTTGACCCTGTTGGGAAAGTGGTGTGGAAAAGTAAAGGAGTGAAGAAGTTTCTGATCCCACTCAGAAACCAACCAGGAGGTGCAATTTTTTGACTTTTTAAGCACTGGCCGTAGGCATATCTTCCATTGGCCTCCCAGCTCTAGCCCGGGGGGGGAGTTCAATCGCTTGTGCATGCTCCTGTCCACGTGTCCTTACACAGAACAGCCCCTGCAGCCACTGTCCTGAACCCAGGCTGGTGCAGGAGAGCAGAGCTGCTGAGATGCAAGCTGGGAGAGACACCCATCAGCACATCAGCAAGGTAGCTGGAAGTGGAGACTCCCATCAGATCAATGCTGATCAATTAAGCATTAGTACACAGAGGATAACATAGATTGCTGAAGATTTCTGAAGAAGTTACCCCACCATCAAAGAAGTCATGCAGATAGTCAGCTCATGATTTGGGTCCACACTGAGACCTTTGCAAGCAAGCCGTCTCTCAGATCTTCTTTTACATCTGCTTTAAAAAATAAACTAAATGGCTAATAATCAGTGCTAGCATTCCAAGCTATTTCTGATTATGTTATTTCAAAATTATATTGTTTGGAAATGCCATCTCATGTACTAATGTACTAATACCTTAAAATCAATTCATTTTCTGACTCTCCCTACTCCACTAACATGAATAAAAATAAAACAGAATCTCTCTTTCTCTGTATGCTTCAATTTATTCATGTTACTGGAAATTAATACTGGAAAATATTCTCTCAGCTGGCTATATTATGTAAGAAAATCCCTGAAAAATGATACTAACATGCCATGTTGAAAAGCATACAATAAGCACCTGCTGAAATACCTTGGAATTAACTAAATTTATGAATATCTATGTAATTAATTTCATTTTGCATTTATCTTCCTTAAGGTTTGCTGAAGATGTTCAGTTAGCTTGTGTTTCTGTCAATAATCTATAAATGGTGAATCAGACTATAAATTGAGCTATTTCAGCTACATTGTTTTAGTAATCTGCCTAGCTATTCCATTTTATTACTGCAATAGTCGTAACATCATATTTGTTTAAGTGTTGTGATTTTCTTCACCTGACAAGATGATCTTGCACTGGAAGATTGTGCTTTGTAGTATGACACCACTTGACCCCCAGCTTCAGGAAGAAAGTTAAAGAGGTGCTAAGCAAGCCTGAAAAATACTGTGTCTGGCTGCTGCAGCTGTATAGCTGGAACAAAAGGGGAGCTGGAGAGCTTGGAGAATAAATGCTTAAACAGAATACTACTGAGCAAGGTGTTTGCAGTCCATTAAAGTAAAAAAATCATCTATACAAGGCACCTGTGGGATTGTATGAAGAACCATCTGCAAATAATGGAATGTCCAGATACAGTCTTTTTACCTTTATACATAGAAACATAAATAAATGTAAATGTAAATCTGTATGTACTGCATTTATATACATATATATGCACATATAAATATATGTATATGTATATAGAATATGCACATACAGATGTACACACATATATACATACGTAGAGGGGAATGATAGGCGTGCTGAACAGGCTACTGCTTATAACTAGAAGCTGAATGTGTGCTTATCCTGCAAATAAGGCAATTACCCAGTTAAAACAGTGCAGGGCTGATTGATAGATTCTTCTCTGAAATACTGAGCTTTAGCATAATGCAGGGTATAGTATGTGGGTAATGGATCGCATACGTGGAGTGTCCCTGGCTTGGGCTGCCAGGCAGATGGACCCTGCTGTCTGCTGCCTGATCTCGGAAAGGGAGTTATTCTTGCTCCTGCCCCAGTGCCCAGTTTGGCTGCCTGGAAGAGCTAGGACCCTGGTAGGAGCTTAGAAACGGACTCTGAAGCAGCCACATGGGGATGTACCCTGCCATGCCAAAGCTGGGACAGCCTAGGACCCAGGCACCCATCAGTCTCCAGGGAGCTGACAGTGATCAAGGGACCAAATGAGCCATGGGCAGTGTGAGGTAGATCCTGGAAAAAGCATCTAACAGATTGTAACTGTTATGGTAATGACCCTAGATGATAATTTATGAAACCTGTACATATTCCTTCCTAATGATATTTTTTTCTTCTACTGTGTTGCTTAAATGCATATGTTAAACTTGATTTGCTTGGAGTGTGCACTACTCCGAGAGCAGGGCTCTAGCAGATATGAAGTTCTTCTGTTTTTCAGTCCTCTCATTACATACATCAGGTTCAAATAAGTTTACTTCTTTCATTTTCTTGGATTCTGAAGTAAAATTTTCTGAAAGGCTGAGATCATGAAAGACAAATTTGTGAATAAAAAAAAGTCTTCTACATATCTAGCATAGCAGGCAATAATATTTTTTTTTCTTTAAGAAAGTCAATTAGGAGCACTAACTACTTATCCTGGGTGCATCGAGTTATCGACAACAGCTTATTGCTATCTACACCACCAAACAGCAATTAAAGTGAGCAACATGCTCTCTTTAGCTTAAGAAAATTTCAGATTCGGCTTGCAGGAGGCCAGGGTATTCACAGCTCATAATGAAATGTGTGGCAAAACCTTCACTCAGTTTCCTTCAACGCTATTCTGTGAAGTGGTGTAAACTGCTGTATGCTTTTGAAGAGAAGCTTATGATTGCACTTCCTATCTTAATGCTATTTGGACACAGATGTACATTAATGTCAGGCAGCACCGTGCTTTGTTGTGTCGATTACAAATTAAATGAGCTCAGAATCAATACAGATGAAACTGAATGGGCCCGTGGCAGGTGGCTCTGGTTTAAAATGAGAAATCTATTGAAAATATCGAAATTTAAAACACCAGAAAAAAAAAATCACAGTCTTGAGTAAAGAAGGATTTTGTTTGGGAGTTTTTTCCTAAATGGAAGGGACAAGCAAGAATACAACGCCTGATTGTTGAGGTCAATAATTTCTTTCTCAATTTCTTTCTTTCTTTCTTACTTTTTAGGTATAAAGCTATAGTAAGGCCGATGGAGATCCAAGCATCCCATGCACTGATGAAGATTTGTGTGAGAGCTGCTATAATCTGGATTGTATCCATGTTGCTTGCCATCCCTGAAGCAGTGTTTTCAGATCTGCACCCTTTCCATGACAAAGGGACTAATAAAACCTTCATCAGCTGTGCTCCTTACCCGCATTCTGATGGGCTGCATCCCAAAATTCACTCGATGGCATCATTTCTGATCTTTTATATCATTCCCCTATCTGTCATTTCAGTATATTATTATTTCATTGCTAAGAATTTGATCCGGAGCGCTTACAACATCCCTGTGGAAGGAAATGTGCATGTGAGGAAACAGGTAGAGACTTGACTTTCTTCAAAAATCCACATTTCCCATGAATCTAGGACTAAAGAGTGCACGTACAGGGAAATTTACACTGGGACAGACTGTGTTAATTTTAATAGATTAGGTGGGCTAAAAGAATTGAACTGGTCACGGCACAGCACTGAACAGTTAAAGCATCTTCTCTTGTTTCTAAGTTCAGAGACTTTGGCAGGGTTGTTACCATGGCAAACACAGCAGGAGACTCATGCCAAAGCCTGGGAAGGTATTGACTAGGATACAGGGAAAGAGGCAGAGCTGGGGATGATGTTTGGAGATAGAAGCTGAGGGGTGACGCAGCAGAAAATCAAAACTTCTCAAAGTTGCTTTGTCAGAGAGAGGACCTTGGATAAAGACTTGCTCCACGAAGCAGTCCCTCTTCACACAGAGGGAAATGCTGGCTCTGTAATTCGGTCCTCCAGACTGAAAAGCAAATGGGATACAGCAAAGGGGGAGGGGAGGTGGGAAAAGCCCCTTCTGCAAGGACCCACCAGGGCCAGGAGCACTGGTCAAGCAGGGAGGCACACGACTGCTCCTTGAGAGCAGTAATGCCTTCTGCGCTCACCACAGCTCCAGTTCTCATCTGCTGGTGCTGTGCCATGTTGAGAAATCAGTACAGGTTAGAGAGGGACTGGGAAAGTGGAGACCAGAGGAGGAAGGTGGTGGGTGCAGGGTCATCAGGAAGGAGGACAGAGCAGGACAGTGTGGGGTCCTTATTGTAAATGATGTGATCTTTGCAGTGTGAAGTCTCAAGAGAAGAGTCCTGGCTTCTTCCCTTAAACCCTTTGGTCATTCCCATTCTAAAAATGCCTCTTTTTCTAGGGTCTCTGGAGAGAAATGATGTTGACAGAACAACCTGTCCACCTGTTATTTGCCCTCTAATAAGCCAGGCTGGTCAATCTTCTTCTGGACCAATAACTGGTAGCCTCAGGTTTCACCATAAAACAGTCTTAGATTTATACAGGCAGGCTATTTGCTCCAAACAATGGAGTCTTTTAACCTTCCCTTTGTAACCCTGAAAGCACATTTACTTCTATTACTGTCACTCATGAGTGGGAGTTTTTATGAAGCTCCACAAACTGTCCCACCGCAGAGCTCATGCTTCAGCTGGCTCAGCTGGGACCCATGTATTTCAAGTTGCATGCTCTGGTTGAAAATGCGTGGCTGAAAATGTGTAAGTCCTGAACTGAGTGAGGGGATTTAGCCAGGATTTGGGCAACCTAACTCCAGCCTTTCAACTGGAGACTGTTTCCTCTTGACTGCCCCTGTTTGTAAGAAACTGGAGAGAAAAAGAGTCCTCTCCAGGGGGAAATCCAAATCCTGCATGAGCAACCGGGGATTTCAGATCAGTGCTTAAATCTGAACGCATCTGAGCCTTAGGTTGTCCAAGCAAGAAAACAACAGCAGGGTAACTTGTTTCTAAACAACTTATTTACCTTGACATATTTACCTTATTTACGTTACCTCTTCTTTCCAACTGAGGTGTGCTTCAACCTAAGCTGAACTGACACAAGCCATTCTTCAGCTGAACAAAGGTCCATATAATTGTACCCAGCTGATATTTTCACCTTACAATGACCTAACACAATCATGTCACGTAGCCTTCAGGTGCTAGGGTGAAACAGTAGGGCTGGGAAGCTGTTTTCTGCCCACTAAATGATGTGCGATCCCTGAAATCCTTATCCTTTTCCCCTTCTCAATGTGCGTAAATCTTTCTCCCCTGCAGGCCATTTTTCTGCTGATGCGATGACTGTTTTGATTAGTGGCAATAAAGTGAGTAGTAAAAGCAGCCCTTTCCCCCTTTTGTTTTGGGGAGAGAGCTCTAAAGAAAGCAAAAGGCCAGGCTGCAGTCTAGCACTGTCAGTCCATCATTCCCATCCTGCAGTACATTCGGGAGCTATAGGTCTCCATCTGAGATAACTAGTATCGATTTCTTTATTGCGCTGCTTCCTTTCTTTATAGTGCAGATGTGGCCTCAATAGCCCTCTATCAAATTAAGGATACATTTAAAAAGAATATATGGTTTAGCCAAGGAGAGCCCTTTCTCAAAGGATTTAATTTTCAGCCCGCTCTCTGGAGACATTATCATCTGGTACATGTCAATCCTTCCTAAGCTCAATGGCTGATTTCCAGTCAGCGCCATTAAAGGGGCACAAAATAAAGTCAAAATGGGCTTGTCAGGTCGCTCCTGACTACTCCTTGCTTGCATCTGTCCTGAGGAAGGATCAGCCTGTGCGAGATGCTGAGTTTCTGATGTACCCGTTCAGCTCAGAAGGGGAGTGAGGATGGAGCCCGGCCAGGCACCGCAGCCGCAGCAGGGCAGGAGCAAGGGCAGCAGGGCTGGGGGCAATTTCAGGCCATTCAGGTCCTACTCAAATACAGGAAGCAGTCTGCAACTAATTCCCGAGGTGTCCCTAGGAAAAGAGAACATTATGAAGCCCTGAAAAGTCAACGTTGTTACACTTTCCGTGCCTGTAAACTTCTGGCTGTGCAACCTCTCCCGGGGAGCAGTGTATTTCAGCAGGTCTTTCTGGGCAGCTCTGTCTGTCCTCTCCTTTTGGGTGAACTCTGTCACAGCTCTTGTCTTCATTAGGAAGAAAGATGTGGTTTTCAGCGACATTGTTATCTTAGTGGGCAGCACTGGGGGACAAAAGGCAAGGTACGATTTACCTCAGCTCCCCTCAGTTGAGCAATACCTTTGGGTTGACTCCAAGCCTGTACATGTAAGTAAAACAAAGTGCGGCTTGTTTGCATGAAGGTTATTCTGTGTACGAGCTGACATTGTAAAAGCACCTTTCCCCAACAAAGCTCAAATTATGCTAAGTTCATCTATTCACCACCTACATCTACCTTGTCCTAGTAGCCCCAGCTCTTTCAGCTGAAGGGTTCACCTCGCCATTGCCTCAGTGTTTCTCCAAGTAGAGAATTTCCTCTATCGGTTTCTTCATCTCCCTTGGCCTCTGAGTGCTGCACTTGGTCTCTAAGGACCCTGAGTTGCAGGCAGCACTTTTGTGTACATATACCACATGGCCCCAAGGCAGAAAGTCCTGCCCCTGGGCTCTGTGAAATATACCAGACCCCTATCCCGTAATTAATAATAATAACAGTAATAATAAAAAGTTAATCTATATAAATTGGATAAGAACATATATATTATATGGGGATAACTAATGCAGGTATCTGCACTTCTGTTGCCTGAGCTGGGATTTCACAAAGTGGCAAGCCTTTGGAGTTTTATCCCTAAATAGGAAAGGAAAGACTACTTCCTTATATAATAAATTTTCAGAAATCTTTGTTTTTAGTGGAAGGGGATTGAGGAGAGATGGGGATGGTTCTTGACTCTGTGTTCACCTGTGGTCCAGTTTGCCCTTCTTTGGCCGTGCCACCTACCACACAGTAGCCCCAAAGCTGCAGCACCAGGAAAAATAGTTTGCTAGTGGTCTGAGCTAGGAATAGCTGCTAATCTACATTTCTCTTTTTTCTTCCAGATTGAATCCCGCAAGCGCCTCGCCAGGACAGTACTGGTCTTTGTGTGCCTCTTTGCCTTCTGCTGGCTTCCCACTCACATCATCTATTTATACCGTTCCTACCACTACTCAGAGGTGGACACTTCAGTGCTGCATTTCATTGCCAGTATCTGTGCTCGGATCCTGGCATTCACTAACTCTTGTGTCAATCCGTTTGCTCTCTACCTGCTCAGCAAGAGCTTTCGGAAACAGTTCAACAACCAGCTGTTCTGCTGCAGAGCTCGCCTCCTCATCCGTTCCCAGAGCATGGCCAGGAGCACCACACGAATGACCTCCCTCAAGAGCACCAACCATTCTCTGGCCACCTTTAGCCTTATCAATGGCAACCACGTCTGCCATGAAGGCTATGTCTAAAGGGCACAGTCAGGGACCTCCACATCATGTAGTTAGCATGGCTGCTTGGTTTTGCTCTGTGGGGATGGTGAGTAGCACACACACGCACACACACACGCGTGCACGCATGTGTGCAAGGAAGTCTGATGTGCTCAGAGAACTCAGAGGAGCTTGAAGCATCCAACATTTCATCCTGGGTTGAGGTTGAAGCATCCAACATTTCATCCTGGGTTGAGGTTGAAGCATCCAACATTTCATCCTGGACTGAGGTGTCACCAGAGCTACAGATCATTGAGCACCAGCACACAGGAGCTCCCTGGGAAGCGCTGCATTGCTTCAAGACCTGCTGCTTTTAATGAGAGCAAAGAGAGCATCTTAGGATCAAATCTAGTTTGGCTCTGTAAGTTCTTCATCAGTTTCTGCTCAATCCTGAACTCAGACAGACTTACAGCAGTGACAAAGACCATACCAGGTGCACAAAATTTGTCAGAACAGTTGCATCCAGCAGTTCATGGTATAATATATTTTGACACCAAAATAAATCCATTTAAATAAGGTAAATGCTTTTACAGAGGAGTTCAGTGTAGGTCATTTATAGACTTTTCAAGTATTTATTAATGTTCTGAGTACAGTATTAATTCATGGTATAAAAGATATCAAGAGTTTACTGGGGCATGTTGATGTCCCCATCTGAAATGAGCAGTATCTTGCACCACATAAATGTGAAAGCAGTAACGTGAATAAATGTGAGTTGGAATATGTTTACAGTTTTAAATGTGTGAGCTTTTGCCATGTTGTGGAGGTCACAGCAGGGCGTTTTCCAAGCATTACTGTTTTGCTCTACCTGTCTTCAAGGTGTGAGATAGTGAATGTTTCATCACCAAAGGGGTACCCCAAAACTTTAGTTGGGTTTGGCTAAGGGCAGGCAATTAACATAAAATGAAGGACAGCTATTTTTCATGTAGTAGTGCTTTGTAAAACACCCTAGTTGTCAGTAAAAGCTACCAGCGATACAAGGTCTGATCTCCAACACACAGGTTTTTTCCTTCTATCTTCACAGAAACCTGTGGAGAAAGAGTGTTAAAACTGGCTAAAAGACTGGAGAATCAGGTCTCCTGTAATGTTCACTCCAGAGCAGTTCCTCTGCCAGGTATCAGCTATTCTGGTAACAGGAGCACAGTGTCCTGCAGATAACAAACTCTTGAAGTGCATGGGCTATAGGACAGGCAATGAAGCTGTACACCCAATAAAAAAAGCTGCTGCAAAATGAGGGCATAAACCAATCACTGTAACAGAATATTGAGTTTTTAATGGCCCTCATCCTCTTTTGTGATGATCCTTTTTCTTACTATGGCAAAAGAAAAATGAAAGCTAGTAAAACTTTGTGTTGGACTTGCTCTGTGAACGTAGAAAAAATCATGTGTGCAGTGCAAACGCACTCGGCTGTGCATCTGCAGCTGCCCAGGGATGCTGGCAGGAGCTGCTGTCTCCAGGGACTGAAAAAGGGCTGCGATGCCAAAGGCAGAGCTCTGAAAACTCTTAACTGGTTTTACCTTTGAGAGCGGTGCCCTCTGCGTGAGGTTCAACACACAGGTACAGCTGTGTGAGAGCTCAGGATGTGGCCACACCACATACGCTGATGTGCTGCTAGGGGCAGTCTTGCCCTGTCCCCCACCATCCCTGGGCACCACCACCACCACCTGTGTCACCTCCTCCTACAAGCGTGAGTGCCCCCACTTCCCAATCAGCCTGAAAACTAGTGTGATAGGATTAATTCACAGCTGAGTCAATTCCCTTGCATAGCTGACTCTGTAGCTATGGTGTTAATTTCAATTAAGTGGGCTATCTGAGGTCATAATTTACTAAAATTTTCATCAGGATGGCACTTTCTCTGATCTTTAACGTGAAGCCACATACAGCACCAGAAGCCCAGTCTGGACCATTTCAGTGAGTTTGGTCGAGTTTCGAGCTGTTCATGGCATTTCAAAATGAGAGAAAATTTATCTGGCCTGAGTTATTTCTACTAAATATTTTCTTCAGCTTTGTAAGAACCTAATGGAAGGCAAGCAGGAGTTACATACTTCAACAGCAGCCACACCATCTGTGCTACGTGATATGTCCTCCATTTGGGTAACAAACAACAGGTTACTGTTGCTCTACAAGAGGCTCCAGTAGTTTCTGAATGTTTGTTTCTGAGGGAAAGGGGAAAGCACAGCAATGATGTGAGGAAATCATAAACATGGGGAAAAGAGCACTGCTACAGCTCCCTCAGGACTAAGCTGAATAAAGACCCTGCCTCCCTGAGAAAGATGCTCTTTTGAACACAGGAGAGCTATGAAGACACGGCAACGTGGAATTAAATAAGTGCTATTGATTTTACCCTTGTCTTCCTAACAGAGCTAGCGATTCCTCTGAGGACAGAAAAGATGGTTTTGGCTCTGATCTGGAAAGTGCTTTCCAGAAATGCAACTGCAGGTGTCCACATGTGTCACAGCCTCATTATTGCTTAATTTGCTTGGTATTCCTTTTCTCTTTGTTTTCAGAGCCGATAGATTAATTTTTATTTATGGGGAGTTCCATGCAAATTATAATCCTTTCATCAGAATCTAAGATTCTACCTACAGCTTCTTTTAATTTTTAGCAACTTAGACTAATTCTTTTCAGATGAGATGCAAATTTTCAATAGCGTTTTTCATTTTATTCAGATCCCTGCCTACCCACTTAATATCTTTAAAACAATTAGGTGATTCTGAGAAAAAAAAAATCAATTGAAAAGAGGCTCCTTGCAAAAAGTATTTTGGAATGTATTTCACATACTTGCACTCATTTTTTAATACCATAGAAAGAGCAAATCTGAGGTTGGAATTGTTTCTATTTCATCCTCGTATTAAAATAATGAAAAAATTAAAGGCAGCAGTCGAGGTCAGGGAAGGAAGATTCAAGAAAGTTTTCTGAAATATACCAACATGTAATTGAAATAGTTGTAGCTGTAATTGGTTTTTTGTTTCTCGCTCCTTGTCTCATTACCTTGGTTTCAAAAACACGATGTACTTTACACTGCTGCAGCAGTCTAATTCCTTATCAAGAGCTACCTTGGTGTTTGCTGGCACAGCCATAGCACTGATTCTTTCAACCTGAAGTGTTGTCTGCAGCAGTTTGTGTGTTTGATAAATTTTCAAAGTGCCCAAGATAAAAGCCCAGCCCTGGCAGGCAACTCCAGAGCTGCATGCTGGGATACTGCCCGGTCCTGGGAAGCTTTGCAGTCCTTGGAGGGGAGAGACCCTGGCTGTGACCCTGGGGTGGCTCTGTACCCCAATTCTCGGATTAGCTCTTTCCACCAGCACCGGGAGCATTGCAGTGGCATCTTAGACCACGCTGTTTGGGAAACACTGCATTTCAGGGCTCCGAAAGACAGCATCCCTGAAGTGCCCAGCTCCTGGAAGGCTGAGAAATTTTCTCGTTGTGGTCCACATAGACACCTCCAAAACTGGAAACACACAAAATTCCCCGTGAACTACATAGCCCTTTGGGCTTGATCTGCTCTGTCCCGTCCAACACGTGGCAGTTGAACACAAATATTTATTTTATTGAAAAAAAACCCACCAAATAATATATAAGGTAATGAATTTTTCTTTGTTTTAAACACACACACAACAAAATAGTTCAAAGAGCCTCTATTTACATAACAAGAAAACAGGAAATCTGTTATTGATATGTGTATTCCTGATTCTCCCCATTAGCTTGATTTATATGGAATGAATATTACAGTTAATAACCAGAAAGATAACAGTTTTATGCATGGTTTGGCAGACATAATATACCTTCTTGCTCATTTTTCTGACAAAATACAATTTTTTTTTTTACAGCAGAAAACCATCTGTGAGTATTCAGTTGGGAAAAAACACCCTGTCTTTCAGCCTTCTTTAAAGGCAAGAAGCTCAGTGTTGCTTATCTGAGCAGTAAGCAATCCCCTGAATGTTAACTGCGTGGCTCATTGCTAGTGCTAGGCACCATGATGAAAACAGGGTAGCTTATCCTCTCCATCCTGGGAAAACACAGCAGATGATGGGCCGTTATCGTTCACAATAAATCATTAGAGATTTCTTATGCTGCCCTTTCCAAGAGGACGAAGCAGCAGTTCAAGGAGGCAAGGAAATACTTAGATGGCATTATTCAGAATTTAAAGTTTTCTGCTTCTTTACTGAAATATTTGTACTATCCTTACTCAATTTTTTTTGTTGTTTTTATGACACCATCTTTATACACACTACTATCTTTTCAGCCTGAAAAATGTGCGGGTAAAGAGATAGCCGATTTGGGTCTTCTGTAAACTGATATTTATTTAGGAACAGAAAAGTTGCTGTTGGGCTGTAAAATGTATTTTAGTTTGGGTAGCAGCAGACACCCCTCACAAGAGAGTTCAGGCAGCCCACAGCTGGGTCTCCCTGGCAGGTGGTGACCCTGACGAGCTGCTCTTACTGCAGCCCTCTCTTGCACGGGGCATTTCTCGCACCGGGGCTATGAAGCTCACGTGCACAGACCCCAGCCAGGCTGTTCCCCCAAAGCCAGCATCCCTGCACCAGCTGCTTGCCTACACATCTCTTCTGGGAAGACACACACGCCCCCCTTGTCCCTAACCCCTCACTCTTCCCAAAATAGCTGGCAGAGTTTTACCCCTGCCGTCCTGCCTGCAGCTGGGACCGTAAACAGCTGGGTGGGAGTAGTGCTGGGATATGCAGGAGGTGGGCAGAGCATCCTGCCGGACCCCTGGAAGGGGAGGCACTACACATCTCCAAATCACAATTCAGGCACCTCAGGTCCTGTTAACTTGGGTCCAGGTTACAGATCTACTGTAACTTATTTCTCCTCTGTAATAGTTTCCCTAGGAAGCCTGAGGTTTATTTGCACAGGCCACCTTGAAAGGCCCAGCACCTTGAAATTGGCAGAGCTGGATGTGGATTCACACTTGATCCATGAGTCCTCACCCAGGCAGGGCATCTGTGTAGGTCATGCCACAAAAGAGATGAAAGAGTCTACTTTGGACAGAGCCCCCCCCCGCCGGCCTTGGAAAGTCCATCACTGCTGGCCAGCTGGATGAGTATTTATGTGTCTATCTTGCACTTCATAATAACTGATCACTGCAATTGTAAAATCTTTTAAGAATGGAGACTGAACAGTACTCTGCTTAATGCTAAGATTATCAATGAAGACTATATCTAATTTTATATTAAAATCACATCCACAACTCAATTTAAAAGTGCCTAATTGCTTGTTTATGGAAACAGCTACTTCAAATTATTTCTGTGATTAGCTTGACTATTTTACCATAAGTGGATATGAATTAAAGAGAATTGATCATAGAATTCTTTTGAAATGAAGGATTTGCTCTATCTTAATGTAAATCAATTACACTTAATGGTAAAATGCCTGCCTTATGCTGAACATCTCTTTGTAAGTGCTGCTTTGTGTTTTCAAGGCAAGTCAGGTCCATCCACTATGTTGCTTTGAAGTGGATGGACCTTGGCTTTGTGTCAGCACTTCCAGCTCCAGAGTCAGATGGTGTATTATTGCTGTTCACACACCACCATCTCCCCACAGTTGCTTTTTAGTGGGTGGTGGATTTAACACCCGTCTCTGTGCTGTGAGGCAGAGAAGGATGATTATAACACCTACCCATTGAACAAGTCTTCTTGTCCAAAGGGTTCAAGGAATTTTGAAAAAAAGAAAAGTGGTACCTCTGTCTGTGTTTTATGACTGGCCTAAACCCAAGCCAAAGCAGGTAGAAATGTATGGCCTACTGGCGCTGGAGGTCAGCAACATAGCTGAGAATAGTCCCCAGGGGTGAGGTGCCTCTCTCCTACCTATTGCCCTGAAAAATCAGACACACAGCCTCAGCAAGCTGCCATCTTCTCTCCACCATCCATGGAGATGGACTGGCACATCCAGTGGACATCATACCTCCTGTTTTGGACACCTCCCTTTGCATGAGACGCAGCGTCCTATCTCTCACGACCGAGACCAATTCTAGATGACCAGCATAGGCTTGATGTCTAACTTTTAAATGGCTGATGTCTGTCCAGCCAAGTCTCACCACACCTGTCCTGAGTTTCAGCCCAGGGCCTCTCACTGCTCTGCCCTGTCAGCAGAAGGGCGTATGTGATGCCCCGTTCTTCTATTCTTACTAACTGTTGGCTGCAGTCCTGTCACCACTACCTGATGCCACATTAGGCAGGTTGTTAAGATGGTTTAACAAGGAGAAAGGGGCTTTTACTCCTCATAAGTCACCTTTATGAGGCACATAGGAGACCTCTTCAGATGGTGGCTCAAGCCTTTGCTCGTTTGGCTGGTCCTCTGGGGTTCTCCAATTCCCTGCTGGCATAATAGAGGAAATCTGCTGTGAATGCACTCCTAATGGCCATAGGCATCTTTTGGGATGACTCTAGACACCTTGCTCAAGCTTTGTTAGACCATAAATCCAACAGAGCCGTGGCCTGTCTCCCCTGTGCCATGTGGTTACTCGTGTAGCAGACTGAATAGGAGGAAAACTCAAAAGAAAAATGTCTTACTGCCATAGACTCATTCAGGAGAAGACAATATCAAATCCAGAAAATTCTCGGGCCAATGTCATGCCTACAGTGTTTGCACTTTTGCTATCTATGCCAGAGGTTGAAGATGAAGAACAAGAGCAATGACCAGTCACGGCCCTTGGTCTGATACACACTAATATTCTCTCTGCCCTGAAAGGGGCAACCTGTAGGAACAACATAATTTATTGATGTCCAGAAGGAAATGTGGTGTTCTTTGGGAAAGCTGTGTGTGTTTCTCCCTGTAAGTGTTGCATTGCATTTCAGGGAAGAGGAAAGCTGTGCTGTACAGTCTGAGGGACAGAGTCTAGGTTGAAAAAAACTCCAATTTTACAACTGTGAAACACTTCCCTTACTCAGCAGTTAGAAGTCTCCAAGTGGAACCCATCTCGTTTCCAAGAGGCAGAGCCCTATGAAAGATAAGTGAGCACTGAACTCCAGAAGGGTATTTCCAGTTCAGTTGGTTGCTCCTGGAGGAAAAAATCATTGTGAGCTTCTAATCATTCTGAACGTGCATTCAAGACCATTCAGTTGCTGGCAGTCTAGAATGAGCGAGGAATCGATTCAGGAAGTGTGGCAATCCATTACCACGACACGGTCTTAAAAGTATCTTAAAGAGACCTCACAGTATTTGCAATTTATAAAAACTATGACAAAGAGAAGCAGTTACATACCATAAACTGGCTCTACCAGAAGCACTGGTACTCTGAAGACAGCTGAAGACACAACCCACTTCATATCAGTTTCCAAGTGTATGCGTGCAAAAGCTTAGTTCTGAACTACAAGACTGTACATATTTCATAAAGTGTGTGTAAATTTAATATCTCCTATGAATATTATTTACTGCTTTGTAAAGTAATGTATGCATGCATTCAGCCATCTGTGTGGAATGCAAATGTCTTGAATTGCTGTGTACAGAGGCAATGCAGTTTATTTTACTTGAAACATGCTTTGCTTTCTCTTTTCCAGAGGCTGTGTAATCTGGTATGAAAACCAATGAAAAGTAATTTCCTTATCAAATGAAAATTTGCATAAATGCTAATGTCTCAGCTCCCTTGAAACAGTGTTTAGAAGGAAACTGAGAAGAAAAGAGTCAAAATGTGAAATAATGTGTTCTCATTTGGGGTTTTTTTCTTTGCCTTTGGATATATTTTCTAATTTTGTACACCATGATTTTAAAAATGCTCACAAATGGCCTCCACAGAAACATGGACTCAAACCGAACACTTTATCAAAAAGTAAATATTGAATTACACAAAGCTTACAGCTAATAAAGTATGATAGACAAAATAAGAAGGCTTTTGTTGTTTTTTAGTTAGAAAAAATCAAAAGTTTCATAAGCATTTTAATTCACTTGCTTTTGTGTCAATTTTCAAGCATTAGAAAGGGTTATCTTCCAGCAAAAAAATAGACAACAGCAGAGGCAGTGCCACCAAAAAAAACCCCAGAAATTCTCTTTTCCCATTGAGAATCCTCATCCCGGAGCCAGTTTGCCCCCGTGGGCAACACTGGACTAACAACAGATGTGCAGACCCTAAGGACTCGGCAGAGGTTTTTTTAAATTTCTACTACTCCCATTTCTGCTGTCACTGACGTGCAGCAGCAATGGAGCTACAGATGCAGTGAGAGGGAGCTGCAGATGGAGCAGGGGACAGAGGAGGCCACAGACAGAGAGAAAGATGAAAAGATGCAGTCGGTGTTGCCTGTAAAAACAAAAGGCTCAGAGCAATTGTGTTAGAATAATTGAATGTGCCCAACAATTATTGGCTGTGAAACTCAGCTGCATTAGGTTGATTAATTAAAGGAAAAATACAGAGGCATGTTATGGAAGCTCTCCCGTGCTACGTTGGCATCGGTGGGCTTTGTGTCTGGCTCACTTGCAAAGAAACTGTAAGTGGCCTTTGCCTTAACACCCATACCACCATTACACAACAGTTTTGGACCTCCAAGAATCAATTGCATCTTGCAGCTTGAAGCAGACAGTGCTCTTGTTGAGCATTATTGCACTGGAGGTCATCAATCCATTCCATCAAGCCTTTAACATATTTTCCATCCTCGTTACAAACAACACTGCAAGCTGGACACAAACATCAGGCGTGTAAGAGTGCTGCAGGAGGCAGAATGTCATACTAACAGATGCTGTTTGTTTGAATCTTTCATACTTCAGTTTCTTCTGCTTGGCATTGTTTGATTCAGATATATATTGCTGCTCACGCTTTGTTCCATGTTTTACTTACTATTAATAATATTATTTAAAGCTTAAACAGTATAGGTAACTGACAAAGGACTGTTTATTGAAGGAGTTCTCTTTACACATTTGCTCTATCCACCATTTAAAGCTTGAATTTCTTTTTCCATCCTGTTGGTTACAGTCCTGTTGTATATTATTACATGAAACTGCTTCTTATACTGCATTTTCATGCAAGTGATCAATGTATTATAATAATAAACACCATGAAATAAGCAGAATACTGCATTTGAGTAGGTATTTTCAGATAGTACGGGTATCAAAACTCAGGCCTTTCACTGTGAATTTGACTTGAAAAGCTACGGAGTCCAATATTCTTCTGTTCAATTTTTTTCTTGTTTATAATGTAGCACTTTTTGCACAAACTGGAAAGTCCCTGGTACTCCTTGGAAAACCTGCAGCGTGGAGAAAAGTGTTGCAAGGTTTCTCGTAGCACTGCACATGTTGAAGTACCCGGAGATTGCAAATTCTACATGTCTGCAGTGTGGTTTCTCTCTGCTCGGGCAGACAAGGCTAGTACCAATTGTGCCAGCACATCGGTGATCTCATGAATTGTGCACATAAAAGAGTGAAGAAATAATTATGTATCTTTGCATAGCTTTTAAGACTGGGATTTTTAAAGAAGTCTGAATGCCTACTGATATTTTCAAAAATCCTGGAGAGTGAGAAATCATCTGAATAGCTTTAAAAAGTAAATGGGGCATTTGGTTTTAATGCCTGATCATATCTTCTAAAATGATACTCAATTGGCTATTAATTAACCTTAGGAAAGTTTTGTACCTTTGTGTGGTAGCATGCATCAGCAATTCTTGAGCAGCTTCATCATACAATATGTAGAGAGAATTGCCTTTTGCTGCCTCACATTACTTGCAGGTAGTAGAAATGTTCCAGAGCAGAACTATTGCCTCTCCCCACTCTTCTGTGCTTTTCTTTGTTTCTGCTGCATGGTGTTCGATGTTAATATTGATTTACCAGGTCACCCATATTTCCATTTGTATGGGAGATCTTGCAGGCTCTCTGCCACAAAAATATATTTTTGCAATGTTTCCTACAGACTTAGGGGTTTATTAAGATATTAAATGAGAAAATACTTCAAATCTCTACCTAGTAGCTCCTCAGATTATTGGGTTTTATTAAGTTGTCTGCCACAGGTTTAAAGGCATTTACCAGACAATGGAGTGAATGAAGCTTCTTCCTATATTACATTTATATTAGGAGGATTAGCTGCACTCTCATTCAGAGCTGGTCTAATGTGGCTAAGGATATTTTTCCTGGGAGTTACTCAAGGGTCCTTCAAGTCACTTAATCAATTCAGTTTAATTAATATGATTTAGAACTGATCCTTGTGCTTTCCCCACACCCTTTTAATGTAAGGCACAGTCCTGCAACGTATTGTGTAACCTCAATTCCTGCTAGTCCTGCTGGAGCAGATAATATTTGCCTTTGATTTTGGTAGATTATTATTTTCTTTCTTATCAGTTTGAATTTATTAGTAGTAACTGTTCCTAAATTTATTAAAACTCCAAGAGAGACTCTGGTAAACTTGTGACTGCAGCTTTCACATAAGAAGGGAACAAATATCACAAGTCACTATATAGTCACATAAACAGATCTTAGAAAGTACTATAAAATTCAAATTAAGGCAGAGGATCTACAAATACATTCTCTTGCACTGAAAATGGAAATATAGCATATGGTGTTGAGGGAAACAAAAAAATGTTTGCTGACAGGAAAATGTGCTCTCCTTGCTGTCTTGCCAGCCCAGGGTAACTTTCTGCAATGACGTTCTCCAGAGCCTACCGGATACATAGAACTTATCCAGGAACAAAAATGAGTTTATGCAGGAAGGATCAACTGAAACATTGCTACAGCTGAGTTTTGGTGTGTCAGCAGTTGAGAAATTTGAGCTGAAACACTTCCAACATTGGAGATAAAATGTTCCCTATGGAAAGGAAATGCCTCCTATTCGTTCAATTTAATCTCATTTAATGTAGCCCGTTAACAAACCCCTCTGTGTCCAAGGCTATAGTGGCAGATCAGTCTTAAAAGGTCTCCTGAACCCTACCAATGCTCCAAAATCTTTTTTCATCTTCACATAGGAGACCACAAAGGCAACTCTATAAAAACATAAGTCCACCTGCACAAACCTGTGCCACTCTGCTGCTCATACAGCAAGCCTTCTTCTACTGCAAACAACAGGAGCTGAACCATCACTCACTAGTGCTGTAAGACCTTATAATATACCCTTGTTAATTAAATGTGACATCTTCTCTTTGTTTTCTGTAGCAGGGCCTTGCCACTTTATGTATAGTGTATGCATACAAGCAGGTGTGGATCACAAGCATCAAAATTGGTGAGCCACTGATCAGCAATCAGGAGGGGAGATCAGAGGACCAGCTGTGAGCACCCATGGTGTCCAAGCACAGAGGTGACCGAAAGTCCCTGTAGAACAGTGCCTTTCCAGCAGCACTGACTTCTTAGCAGATTTCTTCTAGATGACAATAAGGCTTCAAAAAAAAAAAAACCAACTGTGAAAGACAAGTGGAGTCTTCTTAAACAATGCAAAATGGTTTTTGAGAAAAGCAGGCCAAGTTGCTGTGCCTGGGGAAATGGGCAGGGACATAACTGGAAAAAAAGTGATGGAGAAGTTCAAGAGGAAGGCTGAAATTTGCAAAATTGACAGGCCACACAGGCCAGCATTACTTTCAGTGAAAAAAACAGGGTTACCCTACTCTCTCTTTCAGAGTCAAAACATCAAGACACCTCTGAAAACATCCCAGCCCCTACCATTACCTCCACCGTGGGCACTGCAGTGAGCTAGAGCTGTGCCTTACTTAGCCTTGGCTGAATCTTCTTCATTGAAAAGAGGGATTCACACCAGTTTCACTACTGCTAAGCATTTAAATCTTTTTTGTTACATTTTTTGAATGTGCATAATTGCTATGCTGACTTCTATGAGCACAGGATCAGATTATATAGAGGATGTTAAGGTGGGTCTAAATAAAATTTACAAACAAAAGCAAAGTCACGTGGCTAAAGACAAAAATCTGATTCTTTGGTTTTACATTTTGCTTTTCACTGCAGTGAGTTTTATGATTAAAATCAGGGCAATAGAGATAGAAAGCAAATAACAGAAAAATACTGGTTCTGTGCTTTCATAGCCACCGTTATCACAAGAACTGCATTTCCACAGATATCAGAGAAGCCTTTGGCATTATACCAACATGAAACAAAAAGCTATTGCTAATTTTCATTCTTCTAAATGATGAGTTGTAGGAAACCTTGACAACTCCTTTGTAAAGCAGCCTTTTTGATTAAGCACTTAACCAGTCTTGTCAGTCAATTTAAACGATAGTTCCAATGACAAAGTAAGTTCATCTTCTACCTGTGTGCTGCAATGATTATGAGCTGGACATGTAGCAGAGCACAGCACCACCTCTAATTTGCTTTGGGGATGGGTGGTCCATCAGCTTCAAGAATACCATGAGAACCCAATAGATTCTTCTTACCAAAAGATACAGGGAGTTAGGCATTGTTTGAGATTAAATATAGCCTTCAGCACCTTCCAAAATGAAGAAACATGGGTCTGTCTTGAATAGTGAAGAGAGGCCCTTGGATGTACCTGAATGGTCCTTGCCTAATGATGTTTCTCTGTGTTTCTCTGGCAGTATTAGAAGTGCAGAGAAGCAGCACTCCACACCAGCAGATATATTTGTGTCTGGCACTCTCAAATCCTTTTACTTTCTAAGTTGGCTGTACAGGGTCTTGTTAGGACACATTTCCACAAAAGATGAAAGACTGAAGTGGAAGCCAGTCACAGTGGTGTGGATTTAGAGATGTCAAAAAAAAAAAAGCTCTCAAACTAATTTTTAACTCTTACTTGAGCCATGTACATGATGAGTCATTCCTGTGATGAGCATTGTTAATGGTAAATTCTCACCTGAAAGGATATGTTCTTAGTCACAGATATTGGTAACAGACCATCTTGAGGCATCCCGTGGCAGATCCTATTCATACCACTGAAGTCTATTCTAATCTTTGATGTTGAAGTCATCAAGGCTGAAGGCTTGGATCATAGGTTCAAACTTCTTTTCAACAGTGCTTTGGTGAATATATGGTCTTCGATAGTGGTTAAAGGGCAGGAGAACAGCATTCATCCTTGACGGGGTACAGGTCTATCAGCTGTCACAAGCTGTTACAACTCTGTATCCTGATAGAGTTTTCTGGTGTCTCATTCCAATATTGTATTTTGTGCAAAGTTGGGATTTTTAGAACACCTCCATATAACTGTGGTAATTGTTTTGTCTCACCATGCCTCTAGTCTGCCTACGCTTGATGGTGGCATACCTATCTTCTGGCAACCTGAGACAGGCATAGATTCTATCTGGTACTACCATGTTCCAGCATTTTCCAAAGGAAGCTCCAAGACCTGATTCTGTCAGTGCCTACAGAAATACATAGAAGCCTTTCCAGGGGAACTGCAAATGCAGCAGCAGTCAGGTGTGGACATCATGGCACCAGCCCTTGTACAAACTCTCTGCTCAGGAGACCTGGCTGTAAACACCAGGTACCCTGGTCTTCTCACCCTGGGGTCAGCAACCTCACACTTAGCCGTGGACACAGAGCATGCATATGCTTTGCTGTATCGGAGCACTGCAAACTCACCCTCCAGGTTACCTTCCAGTAGCTTGCTTGCATGGCAGTTTTTGTAAGGAAAACACTCCCTGCGCAGGGAGATTCAAGGGCGTTTTTCACTGGGGACATGCTTGTATTTAAGATTTATAGCACCCTGCATAAAATCATGACTTACTGCTTATGCCATGGAAATTTCAATTCCCATGACAATCCAATCTTCCTCAAACCTTGTTAGGAGATGTCTTATTATACCTCTTTAAGTAGATCACAAAAGCTGAAATTCCCATCAGATTAATTAAGTAACACTTTGAAGGCACACTTCTAAGACACTTTGTGAGAGCCCAAGATGAGAAATAAATTTCGTCATGACACCTGCTCTGGTATCACATTCCAAAATGCCCAAGCCTTTCAGGGTAGCTCATCATTCATGTGCCATGAGTGAACATTTATCAGATGCTCTGCATCTGTCCTTCCTGCCTTTGCATAATCTTTTCTTGAATCTCTCTAGGCACAAATTCTATTATCATTTGTATATTTTCTTTCAGAACTTGTTAATCTTTTGTTTTCTTCAGTGGTTATGAAAATCTCTCTACATTCCTGAAAGATTATTTTAGCCTCTTAGATATCAGAAATTTTTATTTAAAAATAGTTTTTAATCCACACTTTAATAGTGAATTATTATTATCAGCAGGAAATTAAGATATCATCCAGTAAAATATGCAGGAAACTAGGACATGAGGACATGAGAAACAGCAGTGAGCAAGAATCCTTCCTATAACTGCAAGATAAATATTTGGGGTATTTACTGCATGTTATCTTGATTATTTGCCATATTGATATCTCTGGAAGTACTGGAAAGAAGTAAAAGAAAAATCTGTTGCACTCTGGTTTTGTCTGCCAGATCTTGCTATCATTCAAAATGACCTGCAACAGATGGAGGGGCAGACTCAACTTCCCACTCTTGTGACTTGCCAAATAGCAAATATATATTACTTTTGTCCCCCTAGTGGATGTCTGTATTTGTGGAATCAGAGGGGGTGAAGCAGAGCTTAAAGAGCTTAATACACGATTTCCTTTTTCTGTGCCAGCTGAACTAGAACAGACAATGTAAAAGGGTCTCCAGTGCTCTCTTGACCTGCAAGGTACAATTTCCCACTCCCTAGAAGCTAGAAGAAAGAACGAAAAAATGTTCTTTTCATATTTTGTATTGCACCTCTTTGGACAGCCTATCAAGCATCCGGCATTACGTGTCTCTCTCTTGGAAAAGATTCCCAGCTAAAAACCATACAGCTTGTAATGTGTGGCACCAGCTTCTGTAGCTGTGGACACTTCACCCATGCTCTTCTTGGGTCAGCTGGCTTCATGCCCCCCTTCAAAGGGAACTGGCTGTGACAGGTGTATCCAAACGCTTTTGCAGCTAATGAAAAAATACCCCTACGTCTTGGTGACCTGTAGTTCATGCCCTGATTCTTTGAAAGGTCTAGTAATAAGTTTTGCTGCCTCACATGGTGATATGCAGTGAGTGGTGTTCTCAGAGCTAAGTCAGACTTTCACAAAAATTTCATTACTCTGGTTCACCAGGTCAAAAGACTTTGGAAGCAAGACGCTTAGTGAGCTGTGACAGAAGGAGCGGTGAATGGGCAGGAAATGAAAAGGGCTTCTTCCCTGCAGCAGTTCCCACTGCACGGACTCAGGAGGAGCCGCCGAGAAGGGACTCCAATTGTTCTGATGTCTCCATTATCTGAGAAAGGCATGAATTCTCCATGGCAGTGCCTCACCTGGGAAACACAGCCAGAGCCCACAGGGTTGTGTTGTCAAGGGGAGCAGAGTATGTCCGACTGCCATGGTCAGCATGTACCTGCGGCTCCTCCTTGCTGCCCTGGGAATTTGTTTCTTCTCTCTTCTGCAGGCACGGTTACAAGGAAATAGTACAGTTTGCCTGTGTTAAGCATTTGATGATCCATATGCAAGTTGTACCAGAGTTGTACATGCTTTACTATAAATAGAAATGATGCTCAGTTGTCTTGTGTACATTTAAAAGATACATAAAACTTCTATGTAAGATTTTGGTTGTCTGATTATTCCAGCTGTTTGTAGGTGATCTCTGAGCCAATCAAATTATGACAGGTATAGAATTAATATATTCTAGAGGCTGGAAACAGGGCTTTGCATGCTGTTAACTGCAGATGAGAGAAGGGAAGAGAGAAAACCTGACAACACTGATAGCAGGACCACATAGTTTTAGCTGTAAATTGTTGACAGCTACAGGTGAATGGTGCTGAGTACTCGGGAGACTGGCCAGGAGGAAGTATCAAGGGATAAAGTCTTACTAAAGCAGTTTTCTGGCTGTAAATAAGGGGTTGGTTCAGTGATAGGGTTTAAGAGTGGTAAATTAAGCTTCCTCACTTCCATTTTGCCTATGCAGCATTTATCCCATTCTTTCTGTATAGGCAAAAACATCAAATAAACTATTTTAACTGCTTTTATAGTTTCCATTTACAAGATAGGCCCCACAAGTTTCAGTTAGCATAGTATTGCTGGAGCAGTCCCACACATCTGCAGCGGGGCCAAAATTTGTTGTAGACTTCGTTTGTTCGTGCAATAGTCATGTTACAAGTCATATTAACTATCACGATCAAAGGTTTTCAACTGCTGTTCCCTGTCGCAGTGACTGGCTCAACTAAGAAGTCTAGAAAACAGGATAAACTTCAAAGGGATGCATGAAGGGATCTGAGTAGCTTCTCCTCTGTCACAAGCAAGAGCCAGTGTTGCCTCAGGTGGCTAAATACAGAGATTTTGCCAGGATCCTTTCTGAACTGCTCTACTCTGTACCCAGCAGAAAATCCCCCCCTTGTGATCTACGCCTTGGATGGCTTCACTCAGTGAAGGGTTTCCGTTTTATCCACACTTCACCCCACTCCACTTTACAACACCATCTCACTCCTCTCCTGGAAAAGAGGGAGATGGCTGTGTGCTGAGGAACGGGGATTATCTCACTGATAAATCTGACAGCATGAGGAACGCCAGTCCCCTCCCTGAATCCCTTTGGCAGTCTCTTGCTGGCTCTGGTTTGTCAGGGAAGAGGGATCCATCCATTATGAGTGCCTTCAGCAGATTTCTGAGACACTACACATTAACTTAGCTGCCTTCCTCTTTCTTTTCCACCCAAGCTGCCACTCAGTTTAATACCTTCCTTCCTGATATGAGCTCAAGTATATTTGCCCTGTGGAAAGGGATGCATACTCCATCTTCCCTGGGTGATGCAAGTGCTGAATATGAAGATTTTGGTGGGTAAATAATGATGATGGATAAAGTGAATTCCCAAAGTTTCACAGAGTTAGAAAAAGCACAGGCTTGACACAGTGTGGTGTCCATGGCAGAGCTCCATCAGTAGCAAGCAGACCTTGGAGACCATGCAGTGGTCCTCATTGTCTCCAGTGGCCACCATTCCCTTTGTATCCCCGGGAGGGAGCAGCCCACTGTTGCATCCTGGTTGCCCCTGTGTATATGCAGGCACCAGTAATATCTAGAGAGCAGTCATCGGGAGAGGATGCAGAACTGTGCTGCTTCTTGTGCCCTGATTCCTAGCTCCAATGTGACCTTTTTTCCTGCACCCTCTAATTGGGTGGGGGAAGTCCTGCAGGCAAACATCTTTATAAATGTACAGTCATTCCTGATCTGTAAATACAACAGACCAAGAAGAAGAGAGAGAAGGAACAAAATCATGAATATCATCCTCCTCCAGCTGCCCCAAGGAGAGTGAGAAATTAATGCTCTTGTGGCTAGGTACTCCCACTGAGAGCATCCTCTTCTCAGTGCTGGGGGGGTCTCAGAAGCCTAATGAAGCCTCTCAATTCTTGATGCTGCAACTGGGACTGTATACTGCCATGGCATTGTGCCTGGGAAAAAATGTAATTGCTGAAGCTTGGCCTCAAATGCTGACAAAAAGAAAGGAACTGCATATGTGTATGTCTCAAAGCAGACATTAAAACTGAGATATGGTTGACAGTACACCAGGCCCCCTGATTAAATACAAAGCTACAGTGTACAACGCAAGAGACTTGGGAAAGGGGACTTTTCTGCTGATTTTGAATTAGCTGTTAAAGAGGCAGGTCCTTTCTGAAAAGTTCTTTATTATGCAGCCTGTTACTGTAGTTGGGAGAAAAGGCAGTGATGGGCATGGAGAAATTCTCATCTTGCTGTGAAGCAAACAAAAGACACGTATGAAAGCCCAACTGATTTTGCAAAACTTGTTTGTTGAAAATACTATGGGAAGTGTCGTGGTTTCTGCTAAATTTACCAAAACCAGACTGACAGATGGCCCTTCCTCCCCACCCCTAAAAGTGAGGAGAGGAAGAGATAAGGAGATTTAGAAGTTTAGAATGAACTAAACTACTTTAATGAAGAAATTTAATATTAAAATCAAAAAGAATAAAATAATGAAATAGATACAATATATACAAAACCGTATCAAGCTCCCACGATGACATCACTGGCAGGCACTGGGGAAGTCCCAGACTGGACTCAGTGAAGGATAGGAACTGGGTTCCAGCTCTGCAGTCAGGAACACACGTATCAGGATCAAAGGCAGATGAACAAAGTCCTCTTTGGACATCGACCATTGAAGAAAAGAGTTGACTTTTTGATCCCTCAGCTTTTATACTGACCATGGGGCAGATGGGACGGAATACCCCTGTTGGTCAGTTTTGGGTCACCTGTCTTGTCCGCTCCTCCCTGCAGGTGTGACCCCTCTACACTTTTTCCATTTCCAACCCTCTAACCCTCTAACGGGGCAAATAACGAAATTGGCTGACCTTGGTTGTTATAGCAATAAGCATAAGCAAGAGCCTCTCTGCATACCATTCCTTGGCATGAAACACAAACATTGGTATTATCATTCTAAGAACAAGCAGTTTTCTCCAAAAAATGCCGTTAATTTCAGAGAGTTAGAAGAGGCCTAGCTAAGATGTAAAATTACAGAACAGAAAGTTGGTTCTGTTGTACTTCAAACCGGGACAGGAAGGCATGACTTAAAGACTTCTCATTCTGTGACATTACAGGTGGAGAGCATAGGATGAAAATGAAAAATATATTTCTGGATCAGATGATGAGAAGCCTAAGTACAATATGACACAAAGGACCAGTAGCACCCATTGAGTGATAAACGAGATCTTGCCCTCATACAGAGCAGAGCAGATTATTAAGCAAAAGTAGCACCAATGCAATAGTCAGTGATATCCTCTGTAGATATTCTTCCATCTGAGTCCCCAGAGAACCACTAAAGGCAAAACACAGGTCACAGGGAAAGGCGGAGAGACCATCTACTGCTCATCTATTAAGAAATTTCTTTTATGTCATTGCATGTCCTTAAACCATTAAGTTAACAGACTTCGTGCTTTGTAGCTCTTTGAAAGGATCTGTGCTGGAACTCATGTTATCCCACATGTTCATAAGTCATCTGGAAAAATGAAGTAATGAAATTTCCTGATGATACTCTATTATTTAAGGCAATAAAATGGAACTCAACTGTGAAGAGTTGCAGATGGCTCACAATACTGATTGATTGGGCAAAAAAATGGCAGATGAGATGCTGATAAATACAAAGTATTGCACATGGATAAAAACATTCTTAACCATGCATAACAGCAAAGGGCTCTAAATTAGCTATCAGCACACAGGAAAAAAGATCTTCAAGTTACTGTTGACAATTCCATTAAAATCTCGATGCCATGCTCAGAATCCATCAAAAAGGTGAATAAACGAGTAAGAATTCTTAAGAAAGGAACAGAGAACAAAGACAATAATAATCCTCTGCCAGTGTATGCATGTAAAGCATGCTCATATCATGAATGTTATGTGCTGTTCTGATTCTTTCTTCCTCCAGGAGGACAAAGTAGAAAATACAGAGAGAAAGGCAAGAGCAGTCAAAGGTGTGGAATAACTTTTATATGAGAAAAGGTTAAAGAGCAGGTTCAGAGAGGAGCCTGTGTACATGTGTGTGTACACAGTCATGAAAGGCTCTCATTGACTATTTCTCACAAAAAATTATGTAAAGGTAAATTGATTAAATTTTCAGGTAGCATGTGTAAAACTTTAAAGGAGGTGCTGGTGGGAGCTGTAAAATGAATATTTTGTCCATGGATTAATCATCACGTGATCTTGTGGCCGCCTGAAGGTTAGATTGATTTAGAAAATGATTAGATTAGTTATTGGAGAGAAAGCCCATCCAAGACTACTAAGCAGTCTTGTTATTATCACTGGCTCAGGAAGTATGTCTTCACACATGCACTATTTTTATACCACTTCACTAAACCTCTTTTAACAGCCCAAATAAGGGACAGGACACAGGAGTAGCCGAGAGACTTCCTGAAGACGCTGTCCCACCATATCCTGTGGCTTTACTCCATTGTTCCCAGAGTGGGTCTCTCTTGTGGCATCCTGCAGGCCTAGACTAGATTTTCCAAAGCATCCCAGGGAGCAGAGATACAAAGCTCAGGCCATCTTGACAAAAACAAGCGCCAGCCTCTCAAGGTCTGTATGCCTCTCTGTGGGACAAGGGCAAAACTAGAGCCAAGTACCTTCCCTGGGCAACACAAGAAGAAAAGACCCAAGTGTCATACAAGGTATTCTTGGGGAAATAGCAGAAGAACTATCTCATCTAGATTAAAAATCTTCTCACTTACAAGGCTGGTGGTCAAGGAACAGACTCATACATGCGCTTCTCAAAAAACTACACCTCCATGTCACATCATTATTTGAAAGCTGCTTGGCACATTAATGGGACAGATTCCCCCTTTTTCCTAGATCATGTTCTTTGATCTTTCTGAAAGCAGACACCTCATGCAGAGCCAGCCTTTTCTCACCTGGACCCTGAAGCAAAGAGCCCACAACAGAAAGGGGATGCTCACTGTGTACATTCCCCTGAGACAGAATTTAGTCCTACAAAAAGCTGGAAGGCTCTCTCTTCTCCTGTGAGAGATTCCAAATCAATTTAAAGCGCTGCCTTGTGAACTACTGGCTCAATATAACACAGGACTACTCACTCAGAAGAAAAAATACCAAAGAAATCGGTACACTCAGGTACAGATCAAAGGCCTATTGTTGACATCCACAATGCATAGTAAATGTTTCAATACAAAGTCATAGTCTTCTTGGTTCAGGTTTTCCACATAAGTTGACTCTGGAGATGATCTAAGACCTCTTCACAAAGTTTGTATATGTGTGTTGCTCTATACACAAGTGAGACTTTTACCGATTTCAGACCAAAGGGATGAAATCCACAGATTCTTCTGAGGGCGAAAGACAACACTAAGGATCATGCCCCAAAACTATCAGTGGAGGCATTTATTTCAAAGAGCCTGACCAGCATGCACAGTCAAAAGCTCTCTTTCATATGGTGATGCCAGACATTTCAGACCAGGATGAAGGTCATAAAATCATAGGTTTTGTCTATTTTTATAATTTAAACAACATCAGAGGGTATTTCTGGGCAGTAGCTTCTAGATCAGTGATGTGAGCAGCCACAAAAGAAGGGGAAAATTACTGAACAGAAGAAAATGTCTGCTGAAATATATTGACAGAGAAAATGTCTGCCAGCTTGGGAGCTGTGAGCCTGTGAACCAGGCCTGTGAACCAGAAACATCCTTGAAAAGCACATCTGGCCTCTCTGAAGTACACCTGGGCTACCTAGAAACAAGAGACATCCTGAGATACCACCAATAAGTGCAAAATCAAGGAACAGTAATAGCACCTCATCATCTGAAAAGGTGCAAAAGGGCTGGAAAAATAAAAATTGCTCTGAAAAACAGAAAACATCATCATCATCTATTGTCTGTTACATGTGAAAAATCAAAATTTACAGCATCTATTGGCTGCTTGAAATGATGATGTCTATGCCCTCTTATGTCTCTATGATGTGAAAAGGACTTCATTTTTATCCAAAATGGAGCTTCTCTCTCTGAGAGCAAGGCATGATGCTCTTTCTTAAACAAGTTGAATTCTCCACATGAACTTTCTACAAGACCTTGGACTCTCACCGGGGACCTGGTTGACCAACTCCAGGCTCTGTGATGTGGATCATCTTTGAAGTGAGACTCTTTCTGTTATTGTATTGGTTGCTCTTTGGGCCCACTTTTGGGGTTAGTTTGGTTTGTCCTCCCACCTCTGGGATGGTTTGGCCCCTTCTGAAATCTGTCTAGGTCACATGACCTGTAATACTGTATTCACCTACTTAGTTGCTGTTACTGGTTGCTGGTTATTGATTGCTATAATATTGATTGTTGTTATCCTATTGGTTGATACTATATTATTGATTGTAATTTGTAATAGCTTGATGTATATATATATTCACTTTATTAATAATACATATACTTTCTAGTGGTTATTCTGGGTGGTGTTTGTGGTGATCTATAATAAAGTAGAGAAATTTAGAGAATAAAGTCTCTGTGTCCTTGTGTATGAAAGAATCGTGCAAACCCACGGTCATGATCTCTATATACCCGCTGGCTGGGTAACCCTTTAGGTCGTGACAACCAGTTGCTGGCCTGGTTTGGCCTGGATCAGCTAGCACTCTCCCAGAGGGCTGCAGGGCACACTTGATGAGTTAGTGCAGGCCAAGGAGTTAATTTTAGAGGGTAAAAGAGTTCAACAGCATGGATGTACTCACGTTGATCTTTTGACACTTCCCACTTGGCCTCCATCTTCACTGAACCACAGTGCCCAAAACTGCACAAGATATTCCTGCTCAGGCCTTACTGATTCATTAGGTGCTTTGCCAACTCCACGTGTGTTTATATATCATGGTACTATGTTTGCTTTTTTCATAACAGTACAACACTGTTGTGTTCTGCTCATGATCCATTACAATCCCGCAGATCCTTCTCTGAAAACAGTAACCCGACTACTTGTTAAATATACTGTGCCCATGCAGTCGAGCACTCATCTCTTAGAGCATCCCCTTGCAGTTGTCCTTGGCTTTCATGACCTTCCTCTTCTTTGTCAAGAGAACTTTGAACTCCAAACCTGTCTTCCAACTCAACTTTATGTCATCTGTAAGTGTATGAGCGGGATCACTGATGCAATCACTGAGCAGAATCAGAGCAGAAAGACCTTTGGAAGAGCCCTTGCTGCCTCTTTATATTTTGCCATGGAACTAATTCTGAGTATAGATACAGGACATGTTTTGTGTACACCATCAAGTGATCTCATTCAGACTGTTTTTCTGTCACTGGTTTATAAGAGTGTCATGCAAGATCAAATCAAAAGAGTTCCCAAAGTGAAGTTCTATAGATTAGTTCCACATCTGCTTTTCTGCTGCAGAGGAAAATTAGATTTCTTTTATACAATTTGCTCCTTACAAATCCCCACTGCCTCTTTAACTCTTTCTTTGTCTCTCAGGTACTTTCTAAATACTTCATCATTTGATTAAAATAATTTCTTAAGCTCATTGATGTGTAATTCTCCACATCCTCTTTTTCATGTTTATTGGGAGAGTTGTTACCATTGACCTGAAGAAATGAGATGGCTCCTTCTAAGTAGAGGAGGGAAGCAAAATTATTGTTATGGAAATCATATATTAGACCAGCTGATCAGGTCTAGTATAAATGATAACGCTCACCATTCATGGTAGTTTCTTCCTCCAGTCTCCAGATCCATAACCTGACGTGACAATTCTGAAACACATGCTTAGAAAAGGCATTGAGTAGCAGTGCTTTTTTTCCACTCTGCATTTTGGTCAAGCTCCTGTCAAGTCTGATTGTGGGAGGTGGACTTAGCATGGCACTAGTGGAAGTCTGTGGTGTGGATAGGTGTGCTGAGACAGACCATCACAGAGGACAGAAGCAGGGAGAAGGGAAACCAGAAGGGTGCAGAAGAGCAACTGTGCAAGGGATGACATGAGTTGTTCCCATCTGTCCTGCTGAAATATGCCCTTAGTCTTGGCTAGGAAGCATCAGGTCGAGATGAGACACAACTCTGTGGTGCACAGTCAGCTTGCTTTTCTGCTCCTTTCACAATTCACTGGCTGTAGAAGGAAAGAAAGTATTGAGCTAGGGAGAATAAAACAGGCAGTGACCTTGGCACATCAATATCTCAGCAGCAAAGTACTTCATACTGAATAAAATACATTCCTGTACCACACACTTAAGTGCCTGGGCCTCCAGCACATATACAGGGTTGTCACTCACCATGGTGGCCTGGTGACTCCCACTAGTTGGAAGGAAATGAAGAAAAATTGGCTGTGGCACAGGCTGAAATGTCAGGCTCTGGCTTTCTGACAACTCTTCTCAGCTTTTAAGATGAGTATTGGCTAGACAAAGAGGGACCACCTGCCAGACTCCAGGCTCAGCACACCTTTGGTCAAAACTAGGGTTCTAGGAGAGAGAAGACAGTGCAGCAACCGCACTGCCCTATCTGAGTATGTCTGTGCTTGCGACTATGGGGACTAAGGCCAGCTCTGATCATGGTCACAGCTGTCATGTTGTCCAACCCCAGCAAAAATGCCATGTGGGCTTCCCCCATGTGGTCACATCACTCCACCTCAGGTGCTCACTCAGCTTTTCAAGGCTGGCCCAGGGGCCCTGCCCCCCAGTGCTCTCCTGCACCTACTGATATTCCAGTAAGATCACTCATTCGGGCTCTGCAAGATGTCTGAGACTCAGTCCATGCAGATCCTCAGGGAACTGAGCCTCAAAGGGAAGGCTCTTAGCGGGACATGCACAATTACTGACCAAGGATCTTCAAGTGGATTTGGGTGGGAATAAAGTCATGTTTCCCAATACAGCACCTAAATAATTTAATAGAATTTTAAAGACTTTTGGCCTATCAAAGGAAAATTTTACTTAAAAGTAGGAACAGCCAAGAGGTCCGGGAATGCCCAGAGCTCTTGCTTTGAAAAAAAGCAGATAAGCAGAGTTATTGAAAGGGTCTGACCTCTGCAAAATAAACATTTGAGTGAAAGCAGGGTCTCTTCCCAGAAACTGCTCTATAATAATACATCTAAATAAACAAATATAAATAAATACTATTTATTAATAATTCAGTTATGGGATTTTCTTGGCAACTTTCAAACAGAATGTATTTGAAATTTTATCATTTCAATGCTCTGTACTTCATCTTAAGACAGGAGAAAAAGTTATTCTTGCTTCTATCTTTGCCTACTTGGGTGAAGTATTTTTTTATATTATTAAGCTATTATTCCAAAATTCCTTAGTTCTTATAAACAGATTGGGACCACCTTAGGCAGCACTGTGCAGAACAAAGTGCTTAATGATGGATGGGAGAGGATAACCTCCTATTTTCTCCATCCATGGAACATTTTTTTCATAGCCCAGACTGAAATAAATTGCAGTTAAAATACCAGAAAAGCTAATGTAAGAATTTGATTAAAAAAGAATTAAATTATAGAAATATAGTTAGTGTTGCTCAGCACAATTTTCTGGATAACAAAAATCTTGTCAAACAAATATGATTTCATTCTTCAATAAGATGACAGATTTAATGATTAAAGATAACTGCATTGATATAATAGACTTCTACTGTGTAAAGGCATTTGATTTAGTAACTCACAACATTCTGATTAAAAATGTAGAATTATAGGAGAGAGAAACGAATGGGCTGGAGAGAAAGATAATTACCTCGTTGACAGACTTCAAGCTTCTGTCAGCAGGGAGGTTGCTGAATGGGGATATATATATCTTCCTCATGGATCTGCCCCAGGTACTCAGCAACCTCATCAGTGATCTGCAAGCAGATATACAGTCAGTTCTGGTAAATCACAGGCATGACAAAGGTTACCAGGGAGGTCAGCAAACACTAAGGACTGGGGAAAAGGGGCATGATGGTCATTCAGTAAATTCCCACATTAAAGAAAACGCATTTGGGTGTAGCTAAATGAAAGTTATATGTCAAGGCAGGAGGAAAGACAGGCATTCCTGTGGAAGAGGGGCCTATGCCTGGAAAATCAGGGTGTCTGAAAGGTGTTTTGGTCTTTCAGAGGAGAAGCAATCTGTGGAAAATGCTTTGGCAAAAGGGTGAACAAAAAAGGTCATCCTGAAGAATGGACTGGGAGACATCAACACGCAGTGGTTCCTTAGTGCCACAGCTCTAGGGAGCAAAGTCTAACAAAAGCCAGTAGCTGGAGAAAGGGGAGCTGGAACCAGACCTTCCATCTGAGAAATCAAAGAAGCAGCACAGCACTGGAAAGCCACTACTGAAGTACCTGAAAAACCATGTCTCATCTTCAGGGCAACACAGACCTGTGCAGGTACCCAAATACCAAACTGCCTATACAGTCTGTAAACCGGTTAAAGAGAACTCATGCGAAGACCTTCTCTTACCCTGGGGCTTTATATTGTTTATTAGTGCTACAGACATCATGGGTTCATGCTATATGGAGGGAAAGCAAGACCCTAAATAGGACCAGTAACCATTTATGCAGTTGCCAGAAAAGTGTAACACAGATTTATTACTTTATCATTGAAAATTATACTGTGCTTTTTAAATATGTGTCTGATTACTAGTTCATTCAATGTGCTCATCCTCCTAGCAGTTATCATGAACAATTTGTGAAGGTAGATGACTAAGGAAGTGCTCTAGACAATAGCAAAGGTGTTTGGAAGCCAGGCGGCATTAACTGCCCGACTCCGCAAGCAGTGAGGAATTGCAGCGCTTGCTGACTTCAACGTATGGTTGGGCTTTCCAAAATTCAGGCCATAAGTTACTGTGCAATGAACTGAACCTGCCAAGACAAACAATTACATGCATCTGCATTAATCACAGGGGCACAGGGTATTGTTAGCTGTGATTGATATAAGCTGAAATTGATGGGAAATAAAGCTTTAATTCTCTTTGTCAGTGGGGAAGCATGGACACATAGTGCAGAAGGAAACAGACACAGCATTACCTCTTTCATCCTTGTGCCCAGACCACCTGCCAGAGCAGCCTGCGTAGTTTCTTTGAAGTTGATGGCATTAATTATGCTGACTGAAGTTGTGCCACTACAGAGGCGTGTTCCTAACACATGGGTGCTGTGGTCCTGATCACCGCCCCATCCACCTGTGAACTCATGTGAGGGTGGGATGTGTCTCTGGGCTGCACCCTCACAGTGGTCATCCTCCAGGTCCCAGGTGTGAACACCTTTCCACAAGGTTGTTCCCAGAAGCTCATCGTGAACAACATCTCTTGCAAGAGCACCAAACATGGAATGGCTGCATTAACAAGTGACAGCATGTCCGAAGTGGCTGTGTTTGTAGGGACATACAAGAGGCCACGTGGGCACATGACAGTGAGGTTGGACAGGAGCCAGCAAGCAAGTGAAATAATTCACTGGAGGATGTATGAAGTTGTGTTTTATATGAAAAGCTCTGCTATATGCTTTCAGCCCTTTTCCTTCTGCCACTCTTACTTGCAAATCATAACTGCTCCATGTCACATATAATACATGCTATGGTTTTTCTGATTCTGGCCTAAGTGGTACTTTTAATTTCACCAAAGAATCTTTTCTTTTTGGTAAGTAACAAATGCAATGGATAAAGAAATATTTTCCCTTCATCTTTTAAATTCTGGGGTGGTTTTTTTTTCATGCCTTTCTTTGGTGTGGGTCCCTGCTTCTTGTTTTAAATTCTATACCAGGCAACATGCTAAAGGTTCAGATACTAAACTCCACACTGCAATTTCATGCATGATTTTCTGGGATTGGGGAGGAAGGATTTGGGGAGTTAGCACATTTGAATTAAGTGGCCCAACAGAGGCAAGATATGAGCTAGCTTCTTGGTTGGTGTCAGGTGTCCGGTTTGCATTTGCTGATTGTATTAGAAATCAGCACTCACCTCTAGTCAGGCAGAGCTTGCTTTCATTGTGTAAAAAGTTATAATCAGAATCTGAAAGAGGCATCCTGATTTCTACTGTTCATGAACACTGACAAAAATGTGGAAATAGAAATGCCTTGGTTTATTGGTTTTTATTCTGATGATTCCACGGTAAAGTACAGAGACAAGGCGTTTATTGCATGTGGGAATTTCAGCACAGTGTTTACAAGAGTTTAAGAAAATGTTTTGGAGGAGTTCTGAAGCTTCAGTGTTTACTAGTCTTTTGAACAATATCTGGTATGGACAAATCTCTGTACAAGAAGTACATAGATACAACATCCTGGAAGTGTTCAAGGCCAGGCTGGGTGGCGCTTGGAGCAACCTGGTCTAGTGGGAGGTGTCCCTCCGCATGGCAAGGGGGTTGGAACTAGATGATCTTTAAGGTCCCTCCCAACCCAAACCATTCTATGATTCTATGACTCTATGATCCTATTTTGTCCTTTTTTAATGCCTTCCCAAAAGTAAGCTTTCAGGTGCAGGTTTAGCCACATCAGTAATTGGGCCAAAAGTTATAAATACTTACTCGTCAGTGCCTTATGGTTACTAGAAGCCTCATTTTAACTATCCGTGTTTTTAAAAAATGTTACTTTGAATAACACCATCATTTATGCTGCCTTTATTTCAGTCCAAATGGAGTCATTTTAATCATCCATTCCTGGTATTTCTTTGCTGCATCATGCTTAATCTTTGGGTGTAAGATATCTTCAGGAATGGCAAGTCTTTTTGCATGTAAATATAGAGTTAAAAAGCTTCTTCCTTAGCATATCTGACAAGCAAAACCCTAAGAAGTTAGCATGTCCATTAATTTTCCTGGAGACCATCAATAAATGAACTTTTCTAAATAGCCACTTCTGAAAAACTTGGTGTATTTTTTATGATATTTAGATAGCAAATAATTTCTGAGCACGTGAATACACCTGCAAATCTGATCTGTGGGAGTGATCTCATTCCTGATTTGACAAGTTTGCTTCTTCCTTTTTTGGCTGATAGAAGTAAAGGCATCCCTTGTTACAAAAGCATGAATGCAAATTAGCCCTCTAAAATTAAAGGACATTGTCAGAATATTGTGTGCACAGTAAAAAAGTGTGCACTTGTTTGAATATATCCCAGCATAAACAACACAAACGTCTTAATTTCCTGTGCAAAATATCTGAAGGAAGTAATGACAACTATGGGGTCTGGGAGAATCCATTCCAAAGTTACAATGAAAATGGCAGACAGGTACCATAAATGATGTGCAGGAGAAACAAAATTGTGTTGACAGAAGAAAAGCGATTCATCCAGTAGTGCTCTAGAGGTGCATTAGAAGTCAGACTGGGTTTCAGCGTTATCCCGAGCAGTCCTTCATAAATCAGAAAATGAGAAAAAGAAAGGAAAAGACCACAAAAGGGCATACATACAGCACCAGAGACTTGACTGAGAAAAATTGATGGAGATAATATATTTATGGCATGAGCTTCCCTCAGATTTGCATCCTATATCCAGCAAAAAAGCAGCTTTGAATCCAAATGCACTGAGTCCTGAAGAACAGCTACTCATCCACCTTTAGGTACATTGTATCCTCGAAATGCAAGAGCAGACCATTAAGAATAATGATGATACAGACAGGCAGAGTGTGAGACTATTATTCCTCTCTATTGGCCCTGCAAATCTGTTCTGTGTATTTTTTGTTGAATCAATTCCCATAAAATCCCACAGGAGCCCTCATGACAAAATAACAGTAATCCATTTTTTTCCCTGGTGTCATTCTCATAGAGTTATTTAACTACTTTGAGAAAAAAAATGGAGCTTGAAAATATCAGTAAGAGTTTGGAAGCGGATAGAGTACGTGGTATAAAATTTCACAACTTGTTGGAGTTTCAACTGAACATGTTTATCTTTTCCTTCCCTTGCAAGGACAGTAAAAGCAGATGAGTGGATTAGAGTCCTGAAGAAAACTGTGTTCAGCTGGATTTGCTACAGCAGTCCAAGCTTCTTCTAGGGGTGATTAAATGGGCCAAACTGGAAAGTAACTTTTATATTTGTTATTTGTTGATTTACTTCAAATCTTACTGTCTGCTGTCATGGTATACAACATATTGCAACTAGAATCCCCGAGCGATAGCTGCTCAATAAATATTTTGCAATCTTCAGCCAAAGGTTACAGTCTTCCAAGAATATAGCTCTGAGCACAGGATCACAGAAACAGAGTTCAACCTCTCCACAATAAATCCTGATCTAACAAAATGCTCTCGTTAATAAGATATACTGGCAAGATTTAATCAATTTCTGTACATTCCTCTGTTTTCCCTTTTGAAAGCATGTGTTAAGAGTCTACATGAGTTTCTATCTTTCAATCTTCCCCAAAAGATGCATGGAAAACAAGGTTGACATGCCATAGGACTGTCAAAATTGCACCCCTTCTCCTCTGAACATCTGCAGGATGCTGAGTGTTCACCTATTCCCAGTGCTTATGCACGCTCTAAGCTGCACCGTACCTGAATATGGAAAGCGCCAAGCCTTAACAAAGTCTTGAATCTTGAGTGGTTTCACTTGTCACAGTGTCTGTTGGTCTTCAGCTGTTTTTAGTAAATGTAACCTCTTCAGATTTCCAGGGAAAGGCCACCCCTTTTCTGTGTTTAAGATCTGTCAGAAACCCTAGCCAGTTCTTGCACCTTGACTAGCCATGTGAGATTACTGTATGTCTTTGACTTTGAGACAGAAAGACAACACAAGATGCTGTACGCACTGCTTGGTATTTGTAGCCTGTTAAATAAATTTAGTTTTCCCTCCTTACAAAGTGTTTGTGGGATTCGTCCTGCTGGGAAGTACAGGCATCCAGTGGGCTGCAGTGGGTGCTCTGTGTCAGGGATCCCTTGGAAAGACTGATTTACCAAGCAGTGAATTTCTTCTGCTGAAAGAGTCACCACCACATTTATGTGAACCAGGACATGGTATTTAATTGGCAGGTACAGAGGGATGGTGATAGCCCAGAAGTGATGCTTTCAAAGCCAGCACAGGAAGATCATACTACAGTGGTCTCTGAATATTATCCAAGAAATCAGTATTATTGAAGCTCTTTCATTGCTCATAATCTATGACAATGAAACAGAAAATGAGCAAAGATGGTATGAAGTCTAATGAAGTTCGGAAAAGTGATCTTTATTCTGCTGCCTGAAATGCAGTGCATCTCCCTGTCTGAATTAGAGGCTGAAGTCAGATGGGGTTCAGATACTGCAGCATGGCAGGAACTGAGGACCTGTCCCCATACAGAGGTAATTGTGAAGTAGGTTTTGTTTCACTGCTTACTGCTAGGGAAGTTCAGTGTGAATATCTTCTAAGTTGGCATCTGACCAGTTGTCACCTCAGAAAAAAAAAAAAGGTTGTATCAAGGCAAGCAAAAAAGAGATCTTTGGAAGCCTCTTACAGGTACTGTCCTGCCTCAGCCTCCATGCTACTCTCTTCCCTTCATCATGCATGTCTCCCCGGCACATTCCTTCCCTTCTCTTTTGTGTTCTATGATCTTTTGAGATTTCTGTGACCAATTTTAAATCTTCCATACCTTTCATTATTCTCCCCTTTCTGGCAAATGCCTAACATGACAGAAGTGTAAGATTTTTATTTGGGACTCATAATGTAGCAGCTCTCCTTTAAACTGCAGATCTAAAAAGTCTGGCTCGTTCATCCTAATCCATTGAATAGGGAATAGATAGAAATAATAGCAGCAGTTTCTTCTGATCATTGCAATGCCTCTTCCTTAGCAAGTTTTCAATTTAAAAAAAAAAAAGTTTTAAAGGTTAGAAAGGGTAAAGAGTACCATGACCTGCAGATATTAAACAGTGGGTGCAATGCTACCTATGTGGTAGCACCTGGGAGTTTTGTTATTTTCTTTGACAACCTCCTTACACTTTTAATGTGTTCCACACATCACAATGGATATTAACATGTACACAAGATTGATTTAACCTGCAGTTTTATCCCATAAAAAAATCTTTTTTTCCCCTTATTTTACTACAGACATTGTGATCATGTGGTGGAATTAAACTTATTGGTCAGTTAGATAGGAAATTTTGGCATCTTCTTCTGGATTCTGGGAAAATATGTTAAAAATATATATTAGAAGTTATATCAGTGTAACTAGAACATAACTAGAAAGGAACACCTACCTCCCACACAAGGCAGAAGAGGTTACCAGTTTTAAGTGAGAAATTTAATTGTCTCCAACCTCCCATATCTTCCCTCTAAGTATTTCATTTTATAGTATTCTCGCAGCAAATATCAAGATCAAAGCATTGCTGTTTTCCAAACGGTAGAAACTGAGCCATGGAGCCTGTAATAAAGAAGCTGCAGTTCAAAAATAAAAATTAACTGAGACTGAAGTATGTATCACATTCCTCTGGAAACAGATAATTGAAAATATGGGTCATGGGGAGGACCAGGCGATGAGAAAGTGTAAGTGGAATCGGCAAACAAAAAGTGAAGGTACTTGTACAAGGATAGCTGCTGGGTGGATTAGAGTCAACCCTAAGCTACAAGATGGCTAAAGAAGGACTGGACCATGATGCCATAATGTATTTCAAAGACACAATTGTCAGCAAGCAAGAGGGAGCACACAAAACCATAAGGCATAGGATCCCAAAGGGAGCTGTCTGAATGAGGCCAAGGAGCCAGTCAGACTTGCTAAAGGAATTGAAATTCCCGTAGCTGAGACAGCCGATGCAGAAATGAAGATAAGAAACCCAGCAAACAGACAAGTATGAAAGAACTGGGCTGTTATGGAAGAAGCAGTAAGAGGACCAGCAGGCGTATGGGTTGGAAGAAACAATTAGTTATTTATGTTAGAAAAGGGGAATAAAAATTCTAAGCCTTAAATTTATTACTTTTTCTGTCTGGTTTCTTCAGACATTGCCTTTCTACTCCCCTATGCATATCTATAGCACACTGGAGCTATAGACTATAGCTACAGTCTACAGCTTATGGGCTTGTTTCTGCTGTCACACAGTTGCTGTTTCCTCCTGTTTCTTAAGTAAAGACCTCCCTTCAGCACCTTTTCTGATTGAAGGCTGTGGGCTTCATGTAACAAGAAAAAGCCTACTACTATTAATCACGACTTCTCCACACAGGCAAATAATGCTTTGCAAATGTCAAACACTGTATTAAACAGCCATGTTAAAACCTCTAGGCAAAGAAATATTCACACAGGACAGATTGTGCAGATGCAGACCACAACATTTATAAACTTCGCAACAACCTACATAAGCCCAAAAGCATTTCTGCCAATTATTTGAGTAATAATTTCCAAGGATATTGACCAATATCCTTGCTTCGTTTTCTTTTGGGAACATCTCATAAAATTCTCTGTTTCTGAGATGTGGCAGGAACAGGGGTTTTTTATTACCATTGTCTCCAGTAATTTCTCCTTTCTCCAATCTTCCATAACTCCCATGAAGACCATGATGACAATGCTACTTTTTCTCAGCAAAACACGAGTCTGCCACATCATGGCATGGTGAGGATTGACACCTAGATCCTCAATTAGTCCACATGCACTCTTCTTAAAACTACCAAAACCCAAAAATATGACCTTGGCGACCTTCAGTCTCTCATTGCTTGACCCTGCAGGCACCTGTGGACTGCCAAACATTATACCTTAGTCTTACTGTTGTGTGCCTGTGCTTGTCCCTGACTGTGTTTCTCCCTGACCATGCTGGTCCCAGCACCCTGGAGACAGCACTCGGGGGTGTCTCACCCTGGTGTCTGGCCAGGACACAGGGCTGTGACATTCCTCCCCTGAAAGCCTTCCCTGGGTAGTTAAGACACACCAGCACGATCCTTTCCACAGAAAAGTCAGTTGTAGCTGCCATTTGCTTTTCTTTCTGAAGTGCAGTGGGTACCCTGTTTTATTCCCAGGTTGTTCACTTACTTAGGTAATAGCGCAGTGATAGCACCAGTACCCAGGCAAACGGAGACCAATGCATTATCTCCTCCTTCACCTAATGCTGTACGTCTGTGTGAAAACCTTTTAGGCAGCAACTGAAGTGGTTTCTGATGGTGCACAATAAGGCTATTTTGTGAAGTATTGCATGCTTAATGAACAGCAAAGGATCAGGTGACAGTTTATTAAAAACTTCCATCAGGCAATGAATATGCTTTCAGATTGCACAAAAAGCCCCACCCTCCAAACAGAAAAATAAACCAGAGCTGCCAAAGGACTTTCTTAAGGGGTGTGAGTTACAGTGCTGACACTTTTTTTTGTAGCTTAAGCAGTAGAAATTATAATGCAGGAGAAAAAATAATGTCTAATCCTTGCTCACCTGGAGATCAAGCATAGTTAAACAACAGCTGCCTGTTTTGTCTTTGAAAAGATTCCTCTGAACCCACTGAAGAGCAACAATACTGAAGGATATTTTTGCTTCTCATATTTAGACTGTAATCTGTGCTCAGTATCAACTCAGTGGAAATGATTGCCTCTATGCCTGACCTTAGAGAATGATTCAGCTCCTAAATGGCAGACTCCTGATGGGTCACTGCAGGAATCAAAGCTGGCTAATTCATGATTAATCTCAATTCCTCTGTTTCTTATTTCCCACTCCCTGTTTTGTTTTGTTTAAAATAATAAAAAGGCCAGTAGATTCCTGTTTCTTGTCTTTCCCTTTTCTGTCCTTCTCAGCTATGACCCCAGTGCATCTCTTTGTGGTAGTATCTCCCTGCTCATCTTGCCAAATGTGACTTAGCAATATTATCATAGATGTACAAAGAGGGAAACTCATCTTGGAAATCACCAGGCATTTTTCTCTTTTCAGCTACTTTCTCTTTTTAAAGCACTGGGAACTGACACTAGTTGTGAGATTCATCTCAGCAGAGGTTGGCTTTCACATTATAGATATCTGCATTGAAGTTGTCACCCTGGGCTCCCTCTATGGTCAATGAAGCGAAAGAGGTATCTCTACAGCGTGATTGATCTCCATCAAAAGAAGAATGAACCCAGCCTGGAAATGCCCATTTCTTCCCACTAGCAAGTGAGGGAGCCTGGAATTACTCACTCATACATCATTCCGGTTTTTGTCTGGTGTAACTCCAGCAGAAAGATGAATCTGAGCCTGGACCTTGCCCTTTCTCCAAGGAAAGGAGTGAAGTGCCCGGGCACATCCGTTAGCTGGGCCCAGACTCTCCCCAGACTCTCCCCTTTGCTGACCTCCTAGGTCAACATTGGCAGAGCTGAATGTGCCACAGCACAGTCCTACACAATCTATCCAGAAGTCAGTTTCTGAGCCTTGTCGATGCCTCACCAGGTTCCAGCTGAGTTATTGGGCAGCAAAAGGAGGCCCAAGCATGCAGGCATAGACCCAGGAGGTTGAGAGACTGGCCTTAGAGCAGCCCCCTTTATAGCATGCCATTAATAAGCCTGTGCAATTGCATTGTCCACGGCACTTTTGCCTGGCTGTGTCAGTTGAAACAGCTCTTTTATTTAATGTGCACTATATTAACATGTGGAGAACAACACTTGAAACAAAATCTTGTTTCTCTTACCAAAAGAGAGAGCATATATTCATTTTGGCCTCATGCTAGTTTAATTCCTTCCAACTGACAAGACAGATTAAATTAACATTGGAATGATACACAGGTGAATTGGGATGAAAAAAGGAAGGATTGTTACATGTGATGTTGACTTCTCAAGTACTCCATGCCTGATGAGCTGAGAGCTCTTCTAAACAACAGCCTGAATAACAGCTGAGCTCCTTTGGGAAGCCCTGACTCCAGTTGTAAGTGGTGCATATGCCAGAAAACTCACCCCTATGTGACAACGAAGGGTGCGGCTTGGAGCATCTGTCATTTTCTCTTCCTACCCCCATAAAAATCTGTCAGGCAGCTTCATCTGCGGTGCAAAGGGCATGTAAATCAACACGCTCAGCTGGTGTTGACTGGTGGAGAAGGTGCTCGCCATTACGATAGGAAGTTATGCCAACTGGCACTCATCCATCATGCTAAAATCTCATGCATAATGAGAGACTGTTTACCAGAAGGGTGGGATGTAAAACAGGGCAGTCTTTTTGTGGTTGAAGGGGTGCCAGAAAAGAATAATAATTTTTAAAAAGTGAACCCTGTTACAGCTATGTTTTTATAATCCAAGTGCAGAACTAACAGAGCAGCTGGCATGATGTCTGGCATGAATTGGTAGCAAACACAGGAAAGGCTGCTTGCATTTGCACATGTTCTGTGAAGATGCTAAAAAAAAAGTCAGCACTGATAATGTGTATTTCTCCAGCAAGGTAATTTTGCACCAGTGCTGAAAGGCTCCTCAGTAGGACAGTTAGTTGGAAAAATTCATCCTAAGCATATGCACAAGCGGTTCCACTGCTTGTATATGGCCTTCTTAGTCATGTAATGGACAGAATGACCGCTCAGTCCTTTTTGCTTGAAAAGAGAGAGTGAAGAATGAATTAACATATCAAGGCTTTCACTGTACTAGAAAAGCTGTGGGGTGAGGTTTGCCAATTGTCTTTGCCTACCCCCAGACAGATCCATTAATCGTCTACTTCAATAACTATTGAACACACTCTAAATATACAGCAAAACAAATTACTTTTGGGAGGAATATTGACTTTCAGGGAGAGAGAAGTAGGGTGAAAGAAAAGGAAATGCATCCTGTGTAATACTAGGGCTTTTGTAGTCTGCAAGTGTTAATAAGTAAACAGAAGCTCTGGGATTCTTTAAAGAAACTGTTCGATGAGGTTTAGGGAAAATAAATTTCCTGCAAAGAGAACTTCCTCCATTATACATGGCAATGGGAAGTTGTCAATGCAGTGCCTGTCAAATTAAAAATGTATATGTATTTCACACCTAGAATAACAGGACACCCTAAAACTCACAGAAGCTGTAGCTTTTCCACACGTGCTCTTCTGAGCAACTTCTTCTTACCAATTTCAACCTGTGTGAACTGCGTTTCTTTTCCTGCATCTAGGTAATGGCTAGTGTGCTTGCCTACCTGCTGGCTGCTCATGACTAAGGTTATTAGCCTGTGGGCTATGCAAGATAGTAGGGCTCTCTTTCATACCTGTTTTAAACACTGAGTCCTTTCCTCCTTTTCCTTCCTCAGCTCATGGTTCCCTTTTTTTCCCCAGTGACAAACTGCTTCAGTGGCATCCCTTGCTAAGGAGCAGGAGGGATGCTGAGGGCATTCTCATGCCTGGCTGTGCTCACCAGGCAAGGAGGGCAGCACAGTTCGGTTCCCACCCTCCAGCCCATCACGCCCTCGCTCAGGGATATTCTCTTATCAGCAGGCAGGAAAGCTGACCTGTCGCAGATGTTGTGCACAACTCTGGGTAAAGGGTTTCAAGGTTGATGCATTTTTCTTGTAGTACCAGTGGGAGGGAGGAGGAAACTTGCCTGCAGAAGCAGTGAACGCCCAGAAGCGCTGGCTGTGAGCAAGCAGACAGGAAGCCTAGGTCTGCTCATGCTGTGGCTGGTTTTGGTTGGCTTTCCGGGAAAGAGCCGAAAGTTCAGGCACCGCTGGAGGTATCAGAGGTTTTGTAAAGAAGTGTTCTCCTCCAATTTCACATCTGTAAATGAGAATAATTTTGCCATCTCATCAGAAGCTTAGAAATGCTGTGGCACTGTCACACTGAACAGCACACACCTGGCTACGTCCAGCAGAGTATTTAAATTTGTGTTTGGATCTGACCTCTGACTTTAACATAATTCAAGGATGAAGGAATTTCATTTCATTTGTTTCTCAATTAATGAGAGGCATTAGCCCAACAGTGTAGTGGCACCTCAGTCAGGGAAGAGGCTTCAGGAGTGTGTGTAAAATCATCCCCTACCCGCTTCCCCACCACCCCCAACACATCATTCAGAAGGCCACATTTGACGAACAAAAAGCTGAATATCCCTTCTGCTACCAAAAGCAGGAAACCTATCACTCATTTCTTCTATATTTTAGAAGATATAATTTTTTTTAAGACTTCCTTGAATTTCTGTCATTAAAACTGTCTGATTCTATAACCATACGTTCATTTGGCACAGGGGCAATTTATAGCAATAGACAAGAGCTGATTTTGCTGTCATCATGGAAGAAAAGGGAGGGGGAAAGGAAAGCAATTAACAGAGCATTCGGGGATATGAAGTAAACAGAAATCCATTCTCTTCCCTTTCTCCTCTACTACACCCACACACAAGCACACAGTTCTCTAATTTGCTCTTTTGCATGAGAATAGATTTCAGAGAAGCTGTAAGACCGGATACTTCCTATTTAGAATAAGCAACAACTAGCTGAGAAATTGGATTTTCGGCTAACAATAACAGCAAGCCTGGTCATTTGTTTCATAACTAACTGAAACACTATGGGTGATATAATGTGTAACCTAAAGAATAAAAGAGCATATTACAATTTAGACTACATTTTGACCTTATAACCTTTGTGGAACTAAAAGTTCTTTCTCATTTTCTGTTAACAAGCTGCCTCAGTTCTTCATCCTCTTTGCTGAGATGTCTCGATACCTTTGCCAATAAGAAAGAATCCCTGCCCCAAAATGCTTACAATCTTGCATGGTCAAAATGGGGATGGTGCTGAGGCAAAGTTGGGGAAAAAGACATCAGTTTTCAAGCTCAACAAAGCTAGCAAGACAAACTACTTTACTATCTGTAGAAAGTTTTTCAACTCCCTCCAGCTTTCCACCTAGCCCTACTTTCCTCCAGTGCAGAAGCAGAGAGCTAAGATGTAGGGATCCAGACACGGAACACTAGCGTGCTCGGCTGGTTTGCACATGTTGGTCAGGCGTAGAAGGAGGAAAGGCCTCCCTCTATTTGCAGAAATACATCCTACCGTAGGTGCAGCCTGGCAGCACCGCTGTGCTCCCACTGCCTCCTTGCTCTGCTCATCTCAGAATGGGTCAGTCTGGTCACAAGGGCGAACTAATGCACTGGAAAGGAGGTTGAGTCTAAAGTAATGAGAAATCTGCAAGCTATAGCAATGAACCACACCCAGCTCTTTAAGACATAGCATCATATCAGCCCCTGGCCAAGGGCTTTTGACAGGGGCTGAGTTTTGCCTAGCAATACGGATTCTTAGATTGGCCAAATGAGTGACATAAAACCCCCCTTCTACAAAATCTAATAAATAAATATTGTCTTGTCAGAGCAGAGCATTACTCGTGCAGACTAAACCACACCTCTTACCAAGGCTTTTCATTAAAATTTCATTCTTACGTTTTCATTGACAAACTGGGTTTTGGTGATATTTTTCAGGTAAGCAGAATGTCTTAAAAATGGGAAAATCAATGTCCCATGCTTGGTAAATAAATAACAAATAAACGGAATGTCTTTAAAATGGAAGAATCAAGGTCTCACACTTGGTAAATAAACAATTTAGAATGCTACTTATCTCAAGTCAAAACAAATCAAAGATCATTTAAATGAAGTTATCACTTTGTTATTTCTATAATGTACAGTGTTAGAGCTTTTGCTTGGTGAAAATGGCACCAAGTTAAATCAGAGTTTCTGGAAGATCTGAATAGAGCTAATAGATTTGGTTTCGACAAATATTGAATATGACAAAAAGTATAGGCAAGGTTATTCCAAAACTTCCCACCATTTTTGGCCAAATTAGATGTGTCACTAGATCCACAAAGCAGCCACAAGAGGACATGCCCATTTCAGCAGCCCCTCAGCAGTTAAAAGTGCAACTCTGATTTTATGACAGGTTCAACTGTTTCTTCTGGCCATGGGAACCTGCCATGCATGTGGCCTCTCTGTTTTCTTCCAGACTCCTTCCTCCACTGAAGCATCCTGATGTGCGAGCAGCATTGGAGTTGTTCATGGTACCTTCTGCAGGCATTGTTTTCCTTTGTGCACATGAACTTTTATGAACTCTTTGAACTCTTACTTTAAATTATTTAAGTGCTTCGTCTCAGACACCTCCTTCTGGGTAGCTATCTCAGTCTGGCTACCCTGACATTTTGAAAATTTCTCCTCAGTTCCAGCCAAAATGTACTAATATCTCATTTGGGGCATTTTTGCCTTCTTATTTGCCCTAAAGACTACTTTTCTTGCCCTGATATTTGGTCTTGCAAAGTTTTTAGGGGCAGCAATCTTAGCTTAGCCTTTGTAGTGCTAGCCTGAACAAAAGCAAAGCTCTTTTATTTTCCTTCTGTAACGCTGTACCCATAATCCTTCAGACAGGCCCTATGTACATATTTCTCAGTTTGTGTCTATCATTTTTTAACATCAGAGAGTGGAGCTCCACATAAGGTCTCATCTTGTAGCTTGTATTCCTATATACAATTTTCCAGTATCCTATTTAACATAACATGGAGATTTAGTTATTCTGTTATGTAACATACCCATATCTTCCTCCTCCCTTGTTTATTCCCAGCCAAGCAATCCTTATGTGAAACATTTATCACTTAGTCAGAACCCATCCTTTTGTAACAAAAATTGATTTTAACTGGATTTTTAGAGCTAAACAAAACCATTCAGCCATGGCATTCAATCTCCATCAAGTTGTCATATTAGCATGAGGATAAATTTTGAAAAATCAAATGTGCCAAAAGTTTTCCTCCTTCCACTCTTCCCCTACCCCTGGCACAATGAAATGGTTCTCATTTTTTGTCTCTGAATCAATGCAGTGAAGAAAATTCCAATCTGGAACTAAAATCAAGACTAGAGAAAGGCAACTGATGAAAGAAAATAAAATATATGCATCTAATAGGTAACATCAGTTGAGATAACTACTGTATTAATAATTCAATGGAGTTCAAGCACTGAAAAAGAAATGGCAGATAGAAAACTAAGACTTCAAAATTATGTTAGGATCCATCTTTTAAAGTATTATCCTATCAAAGGATAATTGATTGCATTCAAGAAGAATAAAAAGAAGTAATAACCCAAAGGCTAACTAGCAGGCATTCTGCAGTGCTGGGGTGGAGGATCAATCATATGAACCCACAATGGTGGATAGATTGGGCAGTCAGATGAGTCCCACAGCTGTGGCTGGGCTGTCTTCACCACAAATTCTTCTGCAGGTGCTGCCACCTGGATACAAAGCTTTCTCTGTTCCACCAAAAGAAGGGGCTTCAGCAAATTCATCAGACTTCTTCTGAGGAACTAAGTGCTAACAAAGCTTTACAGCCAGGACAAACCTGCTGAGCTGAAGAAGCTGGAAGTACTTGAATCTCATCAGGCTTTGCATCTTGAACTCAGTTCCATCCTGAAGACCAGCCTCCAGACATAGGAGATGCCAGATTTGAGCCTGAACTGTTTTACCTGATGCCTCAGGTGCTTGATCATTAGTTATTCCATGATAGCCACATGTCCTGGTTTCAGCTGGGAAAGAGTTAATTTTCTTTCTAGTGATTGCTGTGAAAGGAATGTCAATAATACATATTGGTTTTAGTTGTTGCTAAGTGATGTTTACACTATTCAATGACTTTTTTTCAGCTTCCCATGAAAGCATAGACAGAAAGATGGAATGGCCAATGAAATATTCCATACCATAGATGTCATGCTCAGTATGTAAACAGGGGTTAGCCAGGAGGTGGGAATCTGTGATCACTGCTCAGGACAGTGCCAATTCACCAGGTGGTGAGAGTGACCTGTGTCTTTACTATTATTATCGTTATTATTATTGCTATTTTTCCTTTTCAGTTATTTTTTTTCTATTAAATTGTCTTTAACATGAAAGGTTTTTTTAATTCCTTCCCCCCTTTTGTTTCCCCACTCTTCTCCTAACCCTGCCGGGGGGGGCACTGCGTGGTTCTAGTTGCTGACTGGGGTTAAACCAGGACACCCAGTCACAACAGCCAGCAGAAATTTTCCGTGTGTGGATTGTTAGCCTATCCCAATTATGAAGTGCTCCTTACACCTTCTCTTAACTTCAAGATGTTTGACCTTCTGGATTTTACAAACTCAACAGATCAAAGATACTTAAAGTATTTGCTGTTGTGAGATCTTTTTACTGAGTATGAACTTCAATAAATGATAAAGTCTCAGGGAAGTCTGCTTCATGCAGGGGTTCTGGGAAGGCTCTGGCTGCACAGCCCATGATCTTGCTCCTGTCACCAGTCACCATGTGAGATACCACTTTTCATTCTGCTAGCTTGCCCATGCAAATGTTATAACATTCAACAAGGCCAAGTGCAAGGTCCTGCACATGGGTCAGGGCAATCAATCACCAGTATCAATACAGACTGAGGATGAATGGATGGAGAGCAGCCCCGAGTACAAGGACTTGGGGCTGTTGGTGGATGAAAAGCTGGACATGAGCCAGCAATGTGTGCTGGCAGTCCAGAAAACCAACCACATTCTGGGCTGCATCAGAAGAAGCGTGGCCAGCAGGTCGAGCTCCTTTGCTCTGCTCTGGTGTGATCCCACATGGAGTACTGCATCCAGCTCTGGGGTCTCCAGTACAAGACAGACATGGACCTGTAAGACTGGGTCCACAGGAGGGCCCCCAGAGGGCTAGAACATCTCACCTATGAGGATAGGCTTGGGAGAGTTGGGTGTTTTCAGCCTGGAGAAGAGAAGGCTCCAGGGAGACCTTGTTGCAGCCTTTCAATACTTTCAGGTCCCTTCCAATCCAAACCATTGATGATTTTATAGATCCACACAGGAGGCATAAGCTGAGGGAAGAAAGAGCAAATTGCAGATTTAAATTTTTGAAGTTATATAAAGTATAAGAATTACAGGAAACATTTTTTTTTCCTTGGATAATGCAAAAAAAAAAAAAAAGCATGTAAAAAGCTGCACAAACAAATGCTTTCTTGTAGCACCTGATTTCACAGGAGGCTTACCAAAATATTTTAGATTGAAAATCAGTTAAAATGTACCTGCTGCGTATGGAGTGTGTTGAGAAGAAAAAGCACTGCATTTAGGCTGCTGACCTTGGAGGACTGTAGATAACATTGTAATAACATTGGAGAGGAAAAAGTATTGACAACATGATTTTGTTCTGTAGAAGAGATAAAAATGTGCTTACTAAATGGATTGCTAGAAGTTGGGAAGGTTAGAACATGGGTTATCTAGAAGAAGTTTTTATATGCAAGCAGTAAGTTGCCTGCATGAAAATAAAGACAACTGTAGCTTAATTTTTCTTTATCAACTACTGTTATTCATTCATGTGGAAAAAATAAGAGGTGGAGCCCAGAGCATCTTTTCTGGCTCCTAAAACAAAGCAAAGCAGAGGTAAATCTGCCCTTATAAATAGCAGAGGAAGTTGCAATGAACTTGTGCCTTCCGTGCTCGACTCCTGCCCTGGTAAGGATGCCTGAGCGTATGAGCACATGCAACAGCCTGCCTGGCCAAGGGCAAGGCAGGACGAAAGGTAGTTTGCAGCATAGTTTTGTCATCCCTCATCTCAACTACACTGAACATAAATCTTGCAGATGAATTATTGACAATAGTCATGTTAACCTCTGCCTTCTGCACCCACTCAGAGAAGAACCGCATGCCAAGTTTGGTTTTTCTTTTGACAATTTTTCTCCAAGGGCAAAAGAACTGCTGCTGCTGTTTCGTGATATGTGCAACACACATACCAGCCATTCAAGGAATACACAACTTGGCGTGCAAACCGGAGGGCCTGTTCTGATCTGGTACTTTGTTGTTTATCTTCTTTGTTTTCAGATTAACAACATTTTTAATGATGTCTCACTTGTCTGTGCCGAGATATGAGCTCTGATTATTGGCAAGTAAATGTTGCGTTGAAAATCAGATGTGTGTTTGGATTATGATTAGACCATAATGAAGCAGGGAAAGTATCAAAAAAATGCAATGACTTGTGGAGATTGTTTACACAGGGAAAGAATTTTCAGAGCATTCACAGAAGAATTAACCTCCCTTCAACTACTAAATTCTATTTAAAACTATAAAGGATATTGTTTACATTTCTAATTAGCACTCACTTACTGGAGGAAAGCAATCCACCCCTGAGGGAGCAGTTTTTGTTTTGGCGGCTCTGCCTCTGCTGTGCACAGGTATCAAGAGAAATACGGACAGCATGAAACAAAAGCAGTAAGCTGAGGCATAATTTAAGACTGTCGAGATCTAGTGAAAAGAAGCTGTTACTTGTTGTTCCAGTTTGAGCTCCTCACCTAGAGGAAGCCTATCCCACAATGGGGAGTGCCAAATTTTGTTTTAACTCCACCTTTTTTCCCCTCCTGTCTATTAGACATGAAATGTTAACAAATATGAAATTCATGCTAGCAGGTCTAAAATTATGTATTTTTTTCTATACAAAAAATAGAGAGATAGAAAGAAAAAAAAAATGCAAGGAATAAAAGTGTGCTGAACCAGGAAATGACAAAAGCAATGAAGATTTAACAGCATGAATTGTAACAATATGAAGCGACTGATATTAAAAGAATAGACAATCAGGATACCCTGTAGGTCTGGTACAGATTCCCTGGATGCCTACCTGATATCCAGCTGAGCTTCTGATGATGATCTTTACTTCTTTCTTACTAGTGAAGCCTACTGCTGAGCATATATTAAATATTGCTTTGCCTAATACAGTTCTATGTAACCCCAAATGAACCATCAGTGCAAGAATGTCAATTGTATTACTGAGCACGATGTTTATGTACTTCCTTTAGATTCAGCACTCACGCAAGTTGTACTGTCCCGTATTTTAGAAGGAAAGACACCACTCGTACAGGGTGTCCCAGCATGTCAAACAATGCTCAGGTGTCTTTCCCTGCATTTGCCACTATATCTACCTAGATGTAGCAGCATTAAAGCAAGTCAATAAAAAAAAAAGTGAGGGATCTTACTGTCTGAAGGGACAGATCGCTGAATTCTTAACTACAAATTCAGGACTTAGATTCTTACTGGCCAATTTTAGATATGTAAAATGAAATGGGGGAAAAAAGTGTGCTGTTTTGGGCTCCTTAACATACAAGTTAATTACCAAGGAGCAAAAATGTCTCCCTGTGTTGTCCCAACCCTGAGCTGACTATCTCTCAGCAAGGTAAAGTGACAGGTTTTTTTCACTAATCTAAAAGGAAAAGGCTTTTGGACAGGGTGGTAACAGTCTCTTTTCTTACCACCTGATGAAGTGCTTGTGGTCCTGAGCATGACACCTTAACATCCACAGTGATTTCCTTGAACTATCAAGAGCATTCTAGAATGCTAATAACTTAGCAGCCAACCAAGCATTGGTTCAGCAGGCATCATACATGGTTATTCTCAATCCTCGTGCATTCAGTTCCCAGGCACAACTTGCAGTAGCAAGGCTGCAAAAGAGCATCCACTGAGAGGATGCTTAGAACATAGCTGCTGTGTTCGAACGTGGACCTGTGCAATAAGAAAATCAAGGCACGTTATTTTTTCTTTTAAGCCATAGTTAAAAAACAGCACAAGACTTAACAATCTCAGTTCTGGGGTTGTTCTGGACATGTAACACCACCTTAACAACTAGAATTTACCTCAGGATTTAGTCTAGGAGCAACAGGTATATAACGTGCTATATAAGCACATTCACAAATTAGAGTTGCACCGGCGTTTTATCCTTTATTTTAACAGGGGAACGTGTGTTGCACGGTTGTTATCCAGAGCTTTTCATTCCTACCAATGGGAACCATCAGTCGTCTAGGATTGCTCAATTTAGTCTCACACATTCACTACAGAGGTTTTGGTGTCATTTATTTCCACAGCAATAATACACTGTGATCTCACCAGAGGCTTCTCTGCAAGTCTTTCTCTTTCAGTCTTTTTTTATTCATGAGGGTCTGTCCTTGGCTTCTTCTCCCTTCTTATGCTCTCTCTGGATAATCTCACCCTTCACTTCACATCAACATCTCCAAGCAGATTTGCAGATCTGCTCCATGCTTGCCTACCACTCTCAGTGTAAAGCTCCTGTGGCTGTCCCGCCATCAGGCAGAGCCAATGTTATTTTAGCTGATTTTAATTACTAGTGTCTGTAGAAAATACTCTGAGATTCTGGGAACCAAGATCATTCAAGTTAAATTAAATTGAAGGATAAACAAAACTAAATGTTGTAATTAAGGATTCTGACTTCCAAAGGAGATTTTTTTATTTTTTTTTTAAATTAAGGGCTCCAAATGAACACATAGCTAATGGGAATGGGGTTATGAAAATTACCACAACAGATCTGGAACAAAAACTCATGAATGCAAATATGGGAGGCCTGAATATTTCCTCCCAAAATACTTAAACAGAAGAGAAAAACAAAGATAGCAGATTAACTATTTTCTCCCAAATCTCTGAAATGAGAAGTGGTATGATAAAGAACAGCAAAAAATAAGCCAATTCAAGAGACAGAGATGGAGGGAACCAAAGGAAAACAGATTAATCACTTGGGCAACAGTGCCAAATATTACAGCCTCAGTAGTATGCACAGCTTTAGGGCAAATCTTGAATTTTTGAATCAAAGGTGAAGAAGCATAAGGAAAACAGGATAAAATGTAATATGAGCTGTCAAAGGTGGCTCATGCCACATGAAATCTCTCTTCAGTAAGAATCTGATTTTCAAAAAAAACCCCACAATTCTAAACTCTATGATGGTTAGTATTTCTGAATTTCCACAGAGTAGTCATAAACTGCCCCGTATCGTAATTTATTGTTGAATCTGGAGGAAAAAAATATAAACACAAGCACTTTAAAGTGAACAATCTGATGGCTTTATTTTTTGTTTCTTTTTTGCTGTCTTTGTTTAGTTTCTTGTTGTTGTTTTCATCATTATTTCAGAGAGAAAATTATGTCTAGTATTGAAAAAGGTAATATTGTCACATTGGGAGTCTACCAGGGAAGGCTTCAAAGACAGAGATAAAATCTTGATATTTCTCTTACTTAGTACTGTGACAACAGACCTGATACATCCATGGGATATTTTCTAGTGAAGTTTACCAATGACAGTTGTTTGGGGCCATCATTAATTCAGAAAAAGGTTTGGCAGATCATACAGGAAGAACTGGAGGACTCTGACAACTGGAGTTACAGGCATGGGTTGAATTTCAGCTATGCCAAATACAAGTTTCCACAATTCAGACATTCTCACTAGAACTTCTGCTAGGAGGTATTAACTGGAAAAAGACTCAAGAAATACCTGACTGCATCTTATCAATCACGGTGTGATTATAAGCCATCAATGCAATGAAAGCTGAGGGGAAAAAAAAATGAAAGGTATGAAATGTTTCTGAAACAGATACTCTGAGGTAAAGAAACCTCTGCAGTGTAAAAGGAAGCTTGGCTCCTAATAAGATGCTATAACATGGTTATGACTGGTAGCCAAGGACTCAACTGGAGAGACTCAAAAACCCAAGAGATTCCCAAGATAAAACGTTGAAAAATGAAACCCTTCTCTTTTCCATCCTCAGTACTCTCCTACTTCTGACAGTATCTTTACCCTCTTTTAAAGCTTGAGCTTGAAGTAAAATTTTGGAGTTCTCATCACATGGAAGTATTGCTTGAAGTATTACACACAATTGCACACATGGTGCAGCCATTTGAAATTACTCCCAAGGAGTTCTCAGTGATCGCGTAGCTCACTGCTTCATCTGCAGCTTGTGTAGAGTATTGTGGGCCAGCTTTAGACAAGCTAGTTACTGGGAAAGATGGAAGCCCTGTGTGGGCTGCCAAACACAGGAAAAATACTATTCGGCTGTTCTGGTAGCTGCCTCACATCAGGCTGCCCACTCCCTCAGCAGTGGCCTCCAGTCCCTGAATCTGGTAGCTGGCAGAAAGCGTGGGGGTGTCTTTATACCTCTGAGGTTCTGTTTTTCTTTATGGCATAAAATAAGCCTGTGCAAAATAGATACTAAGAGCATATTGGTTTTTTGTCATTGCAGAAAGGAATATTTTTGCCCAAGAAACAAATAGCCAGAATGTATTATTTAGTCAATACATGGTAAGCACCTAGATTTGCTTCTAAGTGACTAATGAGATACCCAATTTGTTTCATGTTTCCATAAAAAGCGTAAAACACATAAAACTTCAAATGGGTATTGAAAAGCTGCCTGTGTGTCTGTGAATGGCTACTGTGCCAGCATAGCTCTGCAACTGCCAAAAGCATTTTTCCACTGGGGAGAGTGTCAGGATTACAAAAAAAAAAAAGAAAAGGAAATAAGCCTTGAATAGAAGTAAAATTCAAACTGCATTTGTATCTGTGAGGAGAAAGCTAACCAATCCCCTCTTTGAAAGAGGAGGCACTTGAGGTAACAGAGACTGGTAAGTGCAGGTAATGTAGTATCAGGGCATTTATTTGTAAATCATATTTGTATAAGGCCACAAGAAAAAGTTATAGGTAGAGCTGAAATGAAAGATAACTGCTGTAAAAGGACAAAAAAAAAGCAAAAGGACAGTAAAAACCTTTTGAGACAAATTGTGTTATAATCAAGTTCTCAGAAATCTATAGCAATGGCCAAGCTAACTCCTTGAAATGCCACAAGTAACTTTCCATGGGCATGGTGGAAAAGTGTAAGCAGGTTGGTACAGAGAAAACAACAACCACAGTCTGAAAGGGAGTTCTCCCTGTGCTAAGGAGAGAGAGTCTCATCTTCTCTGCCAGTGCCCAGGCAGGAAGGCAGATGCCTGGTGAGATAAAGGCACCCTGAGGCAGCAGGAGCTCTCTCCCTGCTGTGCAGCCCAGAGCACAGATGCAGCTTGTGGAGGAACATCTGCTCTTCTGATAGCACAGAAGCTTTCCAAAAGATTCAGTGTTTAAAACGTTTGCCTCAACAGACCTTTAGATGTGCAGTGGCGTGGGTGTTTGTCTCCTGTTCATTTTCACACCCGGGGGCACAGACTGTGCCGCTCTGCCAGCAGGAGATGCAGGCATGAAGAAGGGACATGGGGCAGAATGTAGACAGGGTTGGACTTTTTATCTGTAGGACAGGGGCTGAGTCAGGAAGAGGTTCTGTTGAAAACACTGATGTCAGGTGGTAAGGGCAGAGAATTTGAGGAAGAGGTCTGACCTCCTGCCACCTCCCAGTGTCAGAGAAGGGAGAGAAATGGGGATGACACAGGAGGCCCATGGGATGGGGCCAAGGCAAGTTGGCAAAAGGACAACATTAGAGCGTGATAGAGAGATGACTGATGCTAAGAGGGAAGATACAGAGTAAAAATGTATGAGAGAAAGGAGTCAAGCAAAAACCAGCCAATGTCAAGCCGTCCTGGCATGGTGTTACCATGAGCTTTCTCTTGTTCTCCCAGCACCCGAGCCAATGTTACACCACCCAGGTGTGCCAGAGGCCTCCAACTGATCGTGGGTAGCAGTGTGAGCCCGCTGGTATGAAACTGGAAAGAGCAGGGGCACCCATGGGTGTACATCAGTGGTTGTGGTAGGCACCATGCTGCCAGCCAGGGATACCCAAAAGGAAAGAGCAGGGACTCCTCCTGCACATCAGTGCTGATTTCCTGAGCAGAAAGGAGCCATCGTTGTGTTATCAATGGAGGAAATTGGTTACAGAGATATTTATACCTATGTCACGTGGAGCAGTCTTTAGCTTTGTCATATTTAAAGTCCATGATGACATCTGCAAGTATAAGGCAAAGGTAAAATAACAGCAGGGAGCTACAAGGTGGTTTGAAACATCCAGCAGGGTATTTTGAGCCATGTAGGCAGCTTAAGCAGCAAAGATCACATCAAATTGTTTACAGGGAATCCCCGGTGAGTTCTCCTGTCTGAAACGAGCAGAGCAACTGAGCACATATGAATCCCGCCTGGCATGTCGGCAGGTTTCTTCTGCAGGCTGGCTCTGCTGCACCAAAAGGCTTTCCCACGGAGGGACAGTTGCCCTGCGCTCCCATCAGGCTGTCTCTTGCAGTGCTTGGAGCAGCCCCATCTTCAGGGGAGAAACTGTACGGGAAGAAAATGCTGTAAAATGGGAGCCACTTTTTCTAGTCTCATTTGGCAGAGAGGTCAGCAAGGCTGAGATTTGCAGCAGAGGAGCAGCAAGCAGCAGACTTGTCTACCTCAGTCACTGCCTGGCAGTGTGGACTTGGCTTAAACTTATCACATCATCTTTCTCCAGACACCTGCATGAATTTTAACTAAAGCGAGCTCACATCTATACCATGCATAGTGAAGGTCTCTTGTTTTTATATAGCTGCTCTCAGAGGAAACATTGGCCTGCATTTTTGCCTGAAATGCCACCTGACAATATCAGAAAGACCAAGTGTTGCCCAAGGACTAAACTGAAATGTCAGAAGGTGGCTCACAGCAGCACTTTTTAATATTATTCCAGCACAGGCCAGCTGATTGACTTATTGACTACCTGGAAATATCCTCTAGTGGGATCTACTGTGGAGGTGCTAATAAGAAAGAACTTATCCCTGTTCTGCAGGCTTTAGTACAGAAAACAAATAATCATGAGAGCAACAGAGCTAATGCAGTAGCCCAATCCCCTTTGCCATCTGTTCCACGTAGTTAATTTGTTGGGGTCAATGATAGCCTATCCTCTGTAAAGGCACCCCTGCACCCTCTAAGCCTTTTACCTGGCTGCTTATTTTCATGAAACTCAGTTTCCTAATGTGGGTTGAAAGTTGCCTGTAGTTCGAAAGTTGACAGAGTGGAATAGACACATAGACATGTACAAACACACAGAGGCCAAAGAAGCTTTATTTCCTTTGAGGCTGAAGAATAAGCTGTAACAATCACTGCCTGGAGAGACAGAAAGAAAATCCATCAATAAAGAGAGAATTACAACTTAAATGTATCCCCAAGTAATGCTGGTCTCAGTACTTGGTTATGTGATTGGTTGCTAAAACAGCATATAACACTATCATTTTTAGGTGCTTATTTCACTTGCAAACAGACTGATGAAGAAATAATACATCATGTCAACAGTCAATGACAGAGTAAATGTTCTGAATTACTTTTGTTCAAAGACCAGATATCTCTCATATGGACAGCCAGTGCAATACAGCCCACTTGAGTGCTGAAATTGGGTGTGCATTGATGAGTAGGAGGCCTTTTGCAGGGGGGAGGTTTGGCAGGGGACAGAGAAAGGACAATTGGTGCCCCTGAGGGAAGGGCCTGGGTCTGGGAGTAATGTTGCTCAAAGCATGTCTCTCTCCAGTCTGGGAACTTTCCAAAAGTGAGGAATGGCCTCCCTGAAGTGGTGGGAGGACGATCACCAAAGTGAACTGGGGTAGCTTGGTTCTGGAGGTAAAAGAGGGATCTAGCTTTGCTTCCCTGCATCGTATCATATCATATCATATCATATCATATCATATCATATCATATCAATCATATCATAATCGTATCATATATTTGACCCTGAGCAAAGACGCTGTGCCCCAGAACTAGCTTTTTGGGTGGTTCCTGGCGAGGGCTGTGCTTGACAGGGCACAGCTGGAAGAGATGCCCTGTGCAGACAGTCAACCTCAGCTCCTTTGCTGCTATTAAAAGAAGCACTTTGCATGACTACCTGCACTGGGAAACACAAACCAGACCCCTCATTAATATTCTGCTAACAACACACCTCCCTTCCCCTTCCTCAGTGGAGAGAACATGAAAACAACAAAATGCTGTTGATCCGGCTACCTTCTATTACTTATCCTCCTTGTGGCAAGGAACATCTGGTCCTGGCAGATCAGTCATGACAGAAGTGGTGGTGTCTTGTAAGAATTAATCCAGCTCCTGTCCCCACCCCAGTGACCACATGAAGCTCCCAGGATACTCCACAGTCAAACCCTAGAATGTCTTCTTTTTAAATATTTGGTTTAGAAACTTTTTAGCTCTCACTGCTTCCCTCTCTGAAGCTGAGAGCCCACATCTCCTCCTTTCCTGTGACAGAGCACCTTTGGACAGTTTCTTGAGCACCTCTGGCTTTTTCTAGCATCTGTTTCTGCACCATGTCTCACCTGATACCACTCCTCAAGCCAAGAAATGTCCCCAGGCTGCTTTCTGAGTCTCCCTATTATTTTAAAATCTCATACCATAGAGGATGTTTGGCTCTAACTGCATGCTGCAAAGCCATGGTCTGCCAAGCAGTGCTGGCAGCCTCACCCTCACCTCGACATGGAGACACTACGTGATGCGGTTTGATGTACGCCATTACTGGGTGGGCTGTCGGGTGGGTGCTGCAGTGGGAGATGTGGGCTGCCATGATGATGATGGTGGTGGGATTATGTGTGTGGTGGGACTGACTGGAAGTTGGACTTCTGCTCAGCCCATGGGAATCTATCCCTGCAATAAGCTGTTTCTTGGCTGAGGGTCTAAAGACCACATAAAGACATGTCTTTCCCCAGGATGTGAGGAGCAAGGCATGCCTGTGATATTTGCAAATGTTACTGGGAAAGCCTCAGGTCCTGATGCCTTCACCCAATTTACTCTTATAAAAGTCACAGGAGATGAGTTTAGTGGAGCTCATACCTGCAGTTCCTCTTTCAGCCCATCCTGGGCCCAACCATGGAAGAGCACAGAGCAAACCAGTACAACATGAAGACAACAGTGGTGCAGGAGGCTGTCGCTGGAGGTTGTCGCTGGAGGTTGTCGCTGGAGGCTGTCGCTGGAGGCTGTCGCTAGAGGCTGTGCATGGTGATCAGCCTGCCCTCTCACAGGCTAGCTTAGGAACAAGGGAGTTAGAAACCCAGTGGGGAAAGCAAAGAACTGAGGATAGTTCACCTAAAGCCTTACAGACACACTTTCCTGTCCCGTCCCAGTTCATTGCCCCTTTGGTTTTCCCTTTGCACACGAACAGGAGTTTTGATTGCAGGCAAGCAGAAGCCAGGTCAGCAGTAAGTGGTGAAGGAGTGCACAGCTTAAGGCTAGATTTCACATGGTCTGTCCCAACAGCTTCATTACATGTGAGGAGGTATTGCATTTATGGGCACAAACCAAAGGTTCCATCATCTTGCTGGTCTTTTCCTACTTACATTCTGTAAATAAGGCCTGCCTTGTTTCTGTCCGTCTGTCTGTCTGTAAGTGTTCTCTGACACAAGGTAGTCAGAGTAACTCTTCTGATACGTGACTCCAAGTGCCTTGTTTCGTGCTGGTACAGAGTGTCCCAGCTGTTCCTGACTCAGCACCTCAAAAAAATTATTTCCAAGGTGGAAATGAACACAGTCAGCCCCAACCATTTCTGAATCACTCTAATTTTTAGAAAAATTTAATTTATTTCCATTTGAACCTCTAGCACTGTAACTATCCTTGCATACACTGGAAACAGCTTTTTCTGCACTGACTCCCATTTTTTCTGTTCTGATTTTGTCTTTGTTTGAAGGCTTGGTTGCTTTTATTGCTGGGGTTTTCTTCAGACTGTTAGAGTTCTGTGAAAAAAACAACCAATAACAACCAACCAACCAACCACACAGCAAAACCTGTTACAAACTCTTTCAGCATCAGATAGGCTGGAAAATCCAAAGTGAATATAATGTTCAAATAAGCTTCAGTAAGAAATGTTCTTAAATACTCTACTGAGGATTGTATTGAGCATTTTAGATTGATTTTTAATGTGTTTTTTTCCAGCTGGTTGAGGAAGGATACTGCTGAGACAGATAGCAGCCTTAAATGCACATGCCTGATTAACTTGACAGTTTGCAAACACTGGAGTGACAAAGTTCACGAGCTGCACAAGGAGCCGTCTCAAGCCCTCAACAACATTGGGAACTTGTAACTATAACTTACTAACAACACCACAGCTGTAGGGCTCCCACCTTGCTACCCAGCACCTCTGACACACAAATATAGCCACATGGACCGTACGGCTCCCTCATGATGCAGCTGATGATTTGGCATGCATCAGACCTGATGTGCCTTGAGGATTAGGATTCCTCAAAATATCAGACTTAATGAAAGCATGGGGTGGCTGGGCCAGCTGTGTAAAAAGTCCACCTGTCCCAGAGGCATCCAGCCTCCTGAACGCGGCCATGCAACCCATTCTGTTCCCCATAGCCCCAGATTAGCTGCCCTGTGCTGAGTTCTCAGCTCTTGTACCATGGTAGTGAAGTTCTGGGGAGGGCATCAGTCTTTCATTCAGGGAAAATAAGGAAGAAGAACTCCATGCAGAGCTATGTGGCAACATGAGCTGCTGCAGCTGGACCTGAGGCTGCCTGCATGAAGATCTGAGGAGTAAGCAACATGGTTCAAATGGGAGATTTTTGAGGTCCCTAATGTTGGGGGAGTAGCCTGATGGGACAGCGTCAAAGTGGATGGAGTCTGGTTGAGGGAAAATGAGAGCAAGAAAGCTTTGTTATCTCAGAGGTGCTAGGAGGAAGGGTGCTTGAGCTGCAGCACAAAGGACCTGTCTCCATTGCTTACTTGTTGCTTTTCTGAGAAAATAGGCTTTACTCACTCTTTCTAAGCAAACAGGACCACAACAAATAAAGGCCTGAGCAGACAAGTCTATCAGTTTTATCCTTCCTCTTCACAATAAAACAAAATACCCCCAATAAAAGCTAGCAGCTCAGACTAAAATTGGGCCACATGGTGATTTGTGATTTATCCTTTTGCTTATTTTTCTCTCAGCAATGTAGGCTCAAGGTTTTTCATCTCCATTCGTATCAAAGGCTGATCTTTTATTTCTTTCCTATTGCTTTCATTCAGTGTTTGGGATAGCAAATTTATTTGGACAGAACTGGGTAAGCTTTGGTGTTCCTCAATGTAATTTTCAAGTGCATAGTATTGCTATTACATGTTTCTTTTCATCAGAAAGGTAGATTGGTCTTTCTTTTGAAATGAAAGCATAAAAATTGACCAAGTGGTAATTCTGGGTTTCTGTTACTGGGTTCCAGCTGCAGATGTGAATTTGCTGGCATGGAGTCCAAGTCCAGCCTGAGACACTGCGGGCCGCAGAGGCAGGTTTGGTGCAGAGTTGTATAATGCATTTCATATTTGCAAAAGGATCAATCTGCCCATGAAGGCCCCTCTGAGGAGATTTCCAGCCTTGATAGTGAGGAACTGGTGAGGAGGGATAGAGGGATCCCACTTAAACATGTGGGAATGAACAGAAGAAGGACAAGGAAAAAGTAGGAACGGGACTCTACAGAGGAAGAGCAATTTGAAAAAAAGAGGAATAAAATAAGAGGAAAAGCAGGATAGAATGGAAGATGAGATGAGGAGTCAGCTGTAAACAACAAATATTTCAGAGTCTAAAATACATGGAGTGTGTACCATGAAGGGGATGGGACAAGGTATATGCAAAGCATTGAGTGACAAGGCAGGAAAGAGAGTCACTGTGCTTGTGTTTACTTCTGCCAATGAAATCCTAAAAAGCTTATTTTGACTCTCAGTAGTGAAAAGATCTCTAGTGGTGTTTATCATTAGTTAGCAGTGCAATCAAAACAGTGGTCAAAACTCAAGACTGCTATATGTTAATAAGAAATAAGATATGAGCATGGGTTGTCACTTTAAGGGGCTACTATCAGTTCCAATCCCCAGCATGAAAAATAGTAAAGCATGTCATTGTCTCAGCTCAGCTACTGAGAACAAGTGACAATGGTTCCCTAAAGAGGAATCCAGACTGTGCTGGTTGTCACCAAACTCATCCCTTGCCTTTCATCTTATTAAATGGCGTGTTCAAGGTTACGATTTGGATTGCTTAACATCCTTACAACTCTGTACGTCTAGTCAGTGAGTAAAAGAAAACAGATCTCACTGCAAATTGCCATTCTACGCATGGTGTACTCATCCTGCATATACTGGCTTAGCCCAGCCTTGCTTCTCTGCTCCTTGACTGCATGCAGCTGGGGAGAATGTCTTAACACTGCAGCTCCCGCTTCTTTTCAGGGTAACTTGCACATTGGATGTAAGATAGGCATTCACATGCAGGCAGCATTTCCAAGAGGTTCATTTAAAAGCACAAATCCTCTCTTGCCTGGCAGACCAGGCTCTAGTTAAGCCTGAGAACACGGGAAGGGCCTCTGCAATATGCTTGGCTTCTAAGATGCTGTTGCAACATTATAGTACTGACTTCTTTCCCATAAGAGAACTAAAAATAAGGTGAAAAAGTCTAAGGGCATGAAACTCAAGCAAGACTGACAACCACTAAGAAAGATGTTTAACTACCTCCTGCTGTTCTGTCTCAAAGTAAAACCTTTCATTTCTAGTTTGCCTTCTCATGTTTTTCCTCTATTTGCATGTTTATAACCATTTCTTCATCTGCCTGAGAGCAAGTTGTTAAGAAGTTCTCAATTTTGACCTTTAGAAATCCTCTTCATTCAGTACAAAGTCTGTTGCACAGATAATTGTCCTGGCTTGTTGCTTTCATCACAGCATCTATGCCTTGCACCCCTTCTGCAGTACATCAACGTAACTTCATTGCTCATGACAAGGTACTTTATGACCCAGGCTTGCTCTGTGTAGTATTTCTTGCACAGTTTATTTCCAATCCCATCCTTGCCCCACAAATGATGTCCATCTTGATCACTTACTGAAGATTTGTTTTTCATGTCAGTGATTTTTCTATAGAGCCTTCACCTTAAAATTTGTTTTCTCAATGCCTTCAAAATTATTTCCTTCTCTTCCTTCATGTTCCTCTTTATGATACTCCCCTTTTCTTTCCTTTTTTTTTTTGTGGTTTCTCAAAACTTTTACCACATAAATCACTACTGTGCTATAGTCACCATGTCACTCATTTGTTCTCTGACTCACAGTATCTGGGTGAGCTTCTTACACCCCGCCTATTTCACAGTATCCATCCAACAGTCTTGAAGTTGTCACTCACCTAATCAGCTCTCAAATCAAGCTTTGGTAGTCTCTGGAGAATGGGTTCTATGCTTTTCATACAATTTTAACAGTGATGATGTGAAATGTGCAAACTTTGCAGTCAGTTGGAAAGAATGAATGTATTAACTGTCAGGCTCTAAAGCAACTTTTCTAAAACCACTCTTCTTCACCACATGTAAAGCAATAACTGGTAATAATTAATATGTGTAAAGATGCATGAAACAATACACATTTGTATGAGAAATGTTTAATATCTTCTTTCTTGTTACTTCCCATCAAGATAGAAATTATTCCATCAGCATGTGAACAATCTGATGTCTAGCGTTACTGAGGACAGCACCAGTATTTCTCTGCCTACAAGAAGACTAACTCTAATTTTCCCCTTGGTGAACAAGACTATGTATTCTTCTGTTACTTCTATATAGGGCATTACTTCTAAATAAGAGCGTTACTTCTCATTGAAAAGACCATAGTAATCCTAATTACAACCCTTAGAAAACAGTAATTAATGTTTCATGTGTAAGTGAACAGTATTTGTCACTTTTTGGATGGTAAAGTCTTGAGCTCAGGTAGTGTAAAACAAAATCATTTCCACTTTCAAGACAGAAGGGCAAGCTTAGGTTAACTGAGAAGTGGGACTTGCGGTGTTTTGTCTCCTGGCTCATTATCAGAGTAATGTTGAATTCAGTTCCATTTGGCTGAAGAAGAAACTGATACACTCTCTCCGGCAACCTTTTTCTTATCTATCTGACCTGTTCATTTAATCCCTGGCTTTCTGTGTGAAGCTTAGGGGTTTTAAGCTTTCCTAATTGAAATTTAAATATGAATGCATATTCTTTTTCGTCCTTTCCTTTGTCTTCATTAGGAAGACATCTGAATACTAAACCAAATACCCTTTTCTACTTAACAAAGCTGAAATGCTAGCATTGTGCACTTTGTGAATATATAGCAAGACTGTGAGGGCAGGAGCTTCAAAAGCCATCAGAAAGGGACAGTGTGGAGCTTGGAGAGATCAGGAGAAATAGAAATGCCAAGTCTGTACTACACCTGAAAGTGTGTGTCTGAAAGCTCAAGAGACAGCTAAACACTGTGCTATGAAATAAATCCATATGGTAACCATTGCAGGCATGATTTACAAAGTACAGGAAGCACCTCAAAAATGTAATTTGCAGGAAAGCAAGCCTGGATGATGTCACTATCATTTAGAAAATAATAGTAACATACCTAAAGAGAAACTTGTCTGGATGGAAAAGAAATCAAATCTCATGGAGCAGTAGAAGGGAAACTTATCCCCCACACCATTTGGTCAGAGAGCTCTGCATTGCTCCCCTTGCACCCCTATTGACTGGGAGAACACATGAGAGCCAGGACAGTGGCACAGAGAAGGGCTGGGGGACAAAAAAAGGGGATCACAGAGAAAGGGGATGCTCTGATCCACCTTGCATAGAAGACTAAGAGTGAAGGGGGAACATGAAAGGGAAGTAAATCCACAAATCCACAAATCAGCTTTAGTATTAGGGTGATTAAAGAAAATACTTTAAGTATTGTATTGAATTTTCAAAGTCTAGTGTTAGCAGACTTCTCAGGAAAAGCGGACTAGGAAGAAAGCACGTATTTTTCATCTGAAATGACAGAAGTAAATAGAACTGTATTTCTGAGAAACCATGTAAGATATTTGAGAATCAAAATAAGTTTGTTGATCTCAGAGTCTTTGCAAAGCTGCAAGTGTCCATTTGGAGGCAGGTATCATCAGGTGCAGGATAAAAGGGGAGGAGTTCCCCTGATGTGTATTATTTTATGCCTTCCTGGAAAGGAGCTGCCAGACAAGTGACAGCAGTCTCAAGATAACCTGTATCCTCACAAAGAAAATATAACAAGCCTTTGGTTTGTTGGGACCCAGAACAGAACTGCTTGACCCTTATTGCTCAGGAGACCTGATAACAGCTGAATAAAACATGGGGGAAGCTGTTAGAATAAAACCATTTAGACAGAGTCTGTGATCCATGCAGATCTACCAATGACCTCAACCACACAGAGTTTTTTTCTAATTATCAGCACACAGCAGGGTCCCCACTTTGATACTAAACTAATCCTAAACATGTCAGCATGTTAATAGACCTACATTTACAGACCTCTCCATTTGGCACAACAGACCCTCTTGTCCACCACCTTTGTATTTGGTTGGTGATTTTTGTTGACCATTTAGGGTTGTTGACTAGCACTTCAGTTGTGCCTTCCATGGGGAAGTCAGTGCTAAAAACAAAATAATCACCAAGACACAAACCAAAAATAAAATGACTGCAATAATAGCTAGTAATTGGCTCCCAGACATCATCGAAGAGTCTGTATGTTATGTTCCTCAATATTACTATACTTAAATCGACAATTTTAATGTTAACTTTTTCTGGAACAGTTTATGATCACTATGCTGGGCTTCAATGCTCTTCAGTTCAATAAACAGTGGAAAGCAGAGACTGGTGAACGAGGGGATTACAAGGGGATACAAGGGGAGTCCAAGGGGAGTCCAAGGGGATACAGAAGAGAAGACCAAGTACCCAGTGTTTCAGGACAAAAAGCAGAAGACAGAATAATGGGCAGAAAATCCAACTTAGCCTATTCTCTTCCCTTTCCCAGGTGCCTGACAGAAGAAGACTCCTGCTACTAAACTTTGTCTTTAAAAGCTACCTAATGTGCCTGGTGATATTGTTATCATTTGTTCTGTATAACCCTTATGTTTTAATCATCCTGCTACCTCTAGAAAAAAGTATTAAGAATATCTGTCTATCTGCAGAATGAAAGCTACTTAAAAATAAGAAACAACAGGCAAGACTTTTCAGGACAAACACAAATCAGTAATCACTAGTCCTTTTACTGGGACTTGTGCTGGGACCAGTTTTAATAAGCATCTTTGTCAATGACCTGAAGAAGGGAGCCCATACTAAAATCTTCAAGTTTGCAGGCAGTACTAAGCTCTTCCAGCAGTCCAGTGCTGTTCCAAAGGCAAGTAATTCTAGAAAGAACTCATGTGGTCAAAAAGGTGACATACATTCAAGGTAGAGAAATATGAAGTGATGCAAAAAAAATCTGAAACGTACTTCCATGATGCAGAACTTCGACCTAGCAGAGAAGATACCTTGGAGTCCTCATTGGCAGGTCACAAAATAATTGAATGAACAGTGGCAGCAAAGAAGGCCAATGAAAATATTGAACATCATCAGGAGGAGAACTAACAATAAAACAAAGGTCACCATTTTGCTGCTGTATAAAATGAAGTCCTGTACTGTGTTCCGTGGATAATTCTGGTCTTCACATCTCAAGAGGAATGGAGAGGAGTCAGAGAAAGTTCAGAGAAGGGCAATACAAAAATCAAGAGTGTGAAGCAGCTGCTTTACTCAGAGAGATTTAAAAGGCTGGGGCCCTTTGAGGAGGAGACTGGCAAGAGGATGTGACTAAGATTTAGAAGATCTTGAAGTTGGAAGGTAAATGGAAGGCAGAACTCACAGGACATCTCGCCTAATCTCACCTTTAAGAACCTTAATAAAACAGTTTTGGATGCTGGGGCAGTGTCAGGGTAATGTACCACCGAAAATGCTGCAGCTTGCGTACCCTCCCTAAATAGCACTGACTTTTTTTCTAGCATTGCAAGCAGAATATCAGGCCAGATGAGGTTTGGTCTGACCTGCCAGGGCAGTGCTTGTGTTCTAGATCTCTGCCCCCAGGGCTGCATAATGCAGCCTCCTCCAGTTTGCCCAAGAAAGCACAAAACTGTTGAAGGAAAAGGAAGAAAACTCTGTCTGCAGCTCCCCTATAAATCTTTGCCCAATTGCCACATATTCATGTAATTCCTAATGTGCATAATATGCTGATTAACTGATTGTAATTGTCCTTTTCTTTTCTTTTCTTTTCTTTTCTTTTCTTTTCTTTTCTTTTCTTTTCTTTTCTTTTCTTTTCTTTTCTTTTCTTTTCTTTTCTTTTCTTTCCTTTTTTTCTTTTTTCTTTTCTTTTCTCTTCTCTTCTCTTCTCTTTTTGGTAGAGGTTACTATAATGCACCATATGACAGACCATATCTGCAATGAAGATGTGGATTTTCTCACCCCTTCTGCATCCAGAATTAGAGTGCAGAGTAAAGGTTTTGCATTTGGTGCTTGCTGTTTAGGGAGATAAAACCTTTCTCTTTTTAGTGTAGTCCCAGATACAGACCTTAGCCACAAACATTCGTATGAGATTAATAGCCACATGGATGAAATCTTTCCTCTAGTGAACAAATGATGCTGTTAGAATCATAGAGAGAAGCCTACTGTTATCTTTATTTTCACATTTGAAGAACCATTAACTTTTGATGCAACTACCAGAGCTTGTATTTAATGAGGAACTGTTTACACTGACAACTGCATTCAGGCTATTGAGCTGAAATATTTTCACTGAGTTAAATGAACAACCAATCCTTCTTACTCATTAAACAGTAATGGTACTGACCTGAGGTGACATACTGTTGCAAACTGATCTTACGTTAATATGTGATCCCTGTGTCACAGCTTCCCCTATGTAAAATGGGGACGACAACAGTAAGAACTTGGCTATAAAAGTAATATTTTCTTCCATGACGGTGAAGTCGAGATAAGAAATGATTGAGCACTTAAAGCACTCAGATGTTTTGCTCAAGTTGTTCAGTAGCTTCCCTGTGTGTGAACATACATGGAAATAGATACATAGATAATAGTTTGGCTCATCAACTTCAAAAAGTTCTGCAAGAACCCTAAGCTAATTTCATCAGAAAGCTATTAATGGGGAATAGATATGGTACTCAAAAGGTTGTCTGTATAAAGAGTGTATTAGACCATGTTCTTATTTTCTTGATAAATGGAACCCATAAGAAATAAAGGAAACCTTCCTAACTCCTATTCACTTTATCAATGAAGACTTAATTGCCCTCTCTCACTTGAACTGATGCACATACAAAGAAATCCATTAACAGAGTTTGCTAGGATAAAACTGGTGTGAAAGAGGAATTAACCTCCATCACCTAAATCTAAGAAAGATGCAGGCCTCAGTGAGCTATCTTATGATTTATCCCTTTTAGAGAATGCGTTCGGTCTTTCTATGGATATGATTTTTTACTATTGTTATTGTTATTATTAAGATTTATTATTATGATAAAAACAAAACAGGAAACACAATGGAGAAAAGAACTGATAGCAAGTTTTTTGGCGAGCTGAAAGGGATGGCTGTGAAGTGACACTGTCAGCCTGTCTAGTAGCACAGAACAATTAAGAGAGAGATATTTGGCTAAAACAAGGGGCTATTGACTCCAGGCGAAACAGAAAAATGTCAGAGGAAGACAATACTTGGAACAGCAGGATCCAAACATGCTGAAGTTTACAAACAAAGGTTAAACATATCTTATTATTATTAATTTAAAGAGAAAAAGATTTGTGATCTAATCAAATGGGAGCTTGTGGCTCTTCTCTATCCAACTCTGCCCTGTATATTTAAAATATATAAATTTTCCTTTCCAACTAAATTACATACATTAATCTTTCAGTACAGTGAAAGCAAACATCACATGTTTATAGACAGGAGACACCGTGTATAAGCAAGGGTATAGTTTTTTGAGTCTGAGCCATCAGAGAGGTTTACCTAATCTTTTATTTTTACCATGTATAAGACAACATTAGAACATTCATTTGAGCTGCTATCTGTTTGCTGCAATAGATATGAGCCTGTGCCTAGACCATCCCAGACAGAGGCCTGCATGACCTGTCCCTAAACTTCAGTGCTTTGCCAGCGTTACCAGAGAGCCATGAGGAGATGGAAACATCCTAGATACTGATGCAAGGAGCAAACTGCATCAAAGAAGAGATGTGAGCCCCTCATCTCCAAAGTGCCTGTGAATGCTTCTTCCAGGACGTTGCAACTTCCTGCCCGGACAACTGCATGCAGTGGAAAACGTGCCTGATGCAGTATTTCTTCCTTTCATACTTGCAGTATTTCTTCCTTTCATACTACAGATATGGA
>KZ506309.1:130119-164036 GCA_002844005.1 Limosa lapponica baueri | reverse complement strand
GGCAGGCATTGCGTTGCCTGCTATCTCCTTGCTTTACTGTCTCCTGACTCCTAAAGCAAGTGTTTTGTCTCCTTTTAGGATCCAACAGCCAGGTAAGTGATATGGGTTATTGCCTCACTGCAAAGCAGAAGAGAACAAGAGAGCACATTATCTGTGGAAATGCTCCGTGTAGACCAAGGATGTTGTGGTGGCCAGGAAGATGGGTGGTCAGAGGAGACTGGCACACTGCTAACACCGGCAAAGCTGTGCCCATGAGTGGTGAGAGCGATGAGCCGACTTCTCCTCCTCTGGGTAAAACTCAGGCAGAGAATTGCCATTTTATGGGGGAATTTAGAAGTATTTGCAATTTGGGCAAACCAGCTTGATCAAACTTCTACTGCTGCAAAATGCCAAAGGAAAATGTTTCCAGTCAGCATCAACATAAGGTTTTCTCTTCTTCAGGCTGCTCATCTGTCTATGCCAGGTTCTCAGCACACGAGCTGTAGTGGGACAGCCAGCTCTCAGGAGGCTGCCTCTTGTTCCCTCTTGCAGAGCTAACAAAAAATATATGTATCTGAAATTGAGGTAAAACTGACCTGTTGGGGACTTGAGCTCAGAACCTGTCACATGCTGCAGGGTAGCAGGTTTGAAAGTAATGTTTGTGACTAAGTCTGACAAACAAAAATGCAGAAGTCTCACAGGAAATCAGAATTTCAGGAGGCAGACAAAATTCTTGTAATAATCAAAATCATGCAAACAGTTGAATTTCAAAGAGGAATGTTGAGGTTGATGTTAATAAAATGTGATAATTTGGTTTGTGAAACAGTCAGTTTAAAAAGGATATAGTCCTGGCAGGGAAATTTTCAGTATATCTCAGCTTAGACCTTCAGATATTAAGGATTGTCCAGCATGTACACCTCTAATTCTAGTTTCTCCTTATTTAAACCCTGTTTCTGCCACATCAATTCTTTTCTACCACTGACTCATAAAAATGCTTCTTTAGATTAGATCCGAGTGAGTGACTCACAGTAAACTATGCATTCAGAAGGAGTAGAGGATTTTTTGTTTTGTATCCACAAATAATTTTATTTTTACTCACTTGGTTGTTATGCCAAACAATTTAGTGAATGTTTTCTGAAACAAAATGTCATCCCATGGCATGACTGCAAACTGTTCAATAGATGTATTCTTACCTGTGTTCATTATTCTTGCAAATCTGCGTTCAAACACATTGAGACTGACCTCAAAGACTGATGTCATGAATCACCTGTGCTTCCAATTAAGCGTTTAAATAAATATAACAAAAACATTCGCCAAAAAAAAAGAAAAAAAAGCAAGCTAGAGATGTCATTAGCCCAGTGAAAACCACTAACAGGCAGGGGAAAATACTTTCTCTCCAGCTGTGGCAGGCACACAGAAGAGATTCACATTTGTGAATCTCAGTCTTCTAGACCGGATATCAACCTAGTCTTGGATATTAAAAATACCCTGCTAAATTCTGAATTTTGTTGGCAACATAGTGCCTCAGCTAAAATCTGTGGCAAAGGGGCCATACCATTTAGGGGAGTCAAAACACTGTCCCTTGTGTGGAAACAAGGGGCCACTTTTCACAGGAACTTGCTCCCCTGTCCAAGTTTCCTAAAGTGGGTTTGAATGACAGAAACCAGATGAGGATTTTTTTTCCTTCAGTGTATCTATCACTTTTAACCTGAGACAGAGATTCATCAGTTGCAACAAGTGGTTAGAAGAGTAATTCATACATTTTTCTCTTTTTAATTTTCATAAATACTTTCAATGTTTTCTTTTTCCCTTCTAGATCTGTTCCTTAAGCCCCATAGTAGTCTGTGGCAGAAATGACGCTTCTCCACTCCTACACATCTTCATATGACATCAGTCTCATGGTTTTTTTTTTCTCCCAGGGGACTTCTTCCTGGATGATGCTTCATCACAGCATCATGGTCACTATGGACAACATGTCTAGGCTAAGCCGGTTGTTCAAATTTCCTAGGTTTCCTTAGGAAAACAGGTATTTCCAGAGGGCAATTCAACCATCACTTTTGGCTGAATAAGAGGAATCCCATCAAAAGATACCCTCCCATGGCTCACAGCACAGCCAAGTTAGCCAGGTAAAGACAGGATGAACTGAGCACAGCAGTAGCAAAACTAGCAGCACACAATCCATAGTCCATTTATGGTTACAGCCATTGTAAAATATTTGGCTGGGAATTAATTATTTGTGCAAACAAGGCGAGCTTCAAAAAACACAGCAACCCATGGGTTTGATGTATAAGGATGCTGGCACCATGTTTTGCTTTTCTTGGTGCTACCTTTGCAGTGTTTTTTGTCTCTTCAGAATTTAGTGCTATTTTCCAAGAAGGTACCTTGCCTGGGAAGCCTGAAGTCTCAGAAACATTAGGATATAGGGCAGGGGGGAAGAAAATGCACTGTAAAATTTATGTCAAATGTTGAGTTCCAAGAATGGAATGGTAGTACAAGGTTCAAATACAGATTTTAAGTGAAAATGAAATTTTGTTAAAATCTGACAGCAAATTTTAGGGTTGCTGATGAAAAGGGGTGAAAAGGGCAAAAGACAGTGTAATACCACAAGCTCTATTCTCTTAGGAAATTAAGCAAGCAGTATACTTCAAATTCTCCACTATGCAATTTGTATGGGAAAAAAAACATTGAAAACTCGTCTCAAGCATTTTTTGTAAAATAAGATTATACTGATGTATCAAAAGTGACAAAGACAATGTTCAGAAAGATGGAAATTTGAATGTGATACCACTGCAAAAAAATGGCAAAATGGAATTTTTTTCAAAACTACAGCATGAATTTTCAGCTTTGTATGATAAAATTACCTGTCTGCAATTAAGTGGCACTGTACAACAGTTATTGCATATTGCGTTTAAATAGCATTTTTTTCTAAGACCAGATGGTTAAGTGGCATGCTTCACAAGTGTTATGTTTTAGTGACCTGGAAAGGCTGTTACTTTCTATCTTCATTTTCATTTGCTTAAAAAATAATGATGAAAGAACAGGATGCTTGCAGCAGACTCAGGTTAATAGCTATAAATTGTGCCCTGGCGTATTGATTCTTTCAAGCCAGCTATTGATTCCTATAAGACAGCCTACACCTAATTATTTTTTATCTTACTGTAGAAAGTGTATATGAAATAACCATATGCATATAAGGTCAAATCCTGAAATTTGTGTTCAGCCTTCTGTTCTACATTTAATGAAGTAGCGCTTGCACTGAAGTATAGCCAGAGAGCGGTGGAAATCTCTCTTTTGTCCCTTGAAGCTTTTACACACACACACACACACACATACCCCCCACACACCAGTTTATTCAGTAGTGTGGTGACCGAGGCATTCTGCATGCTGAGGAAGGTCCAGCAGAGCAGAGGCCTGAATTTCATTTGAACCACCCAACCCCCAGATAAGTGTGCTGATCCCTGGGTTACGGGTCAGTTCGTGATGTGTTTATGTTAATCGTGCTGATTTTAACCTGGAATGTCATCTTGGACATGAGAAATTTTCCCAAGGAAAGTTTTCACAACTGGTACATTCCTTTCGAAAGTTTCATGTCTGAGAAATTCATGTTTTGTAACACAGGATAAAAATATAAACCGATTCCCGAGCTACTCCGTGATTTGTGTTACAGAGATTGAGAACTGCTAACATTGGGCTGTAGCTACACAAAAAGTGAGAGTGCAATTCTTTTGCTCAGACTGACGTATCCACAAAGCAAACATTGAATTAGCCACCCTCCAGTCCCTTTACCATCACCAGAGAGAAACAAGCACTTGTAAGGTAAGACTCATCCCATCCTACCACACACAGCTAAAACAGATCAGACAACTCAAATCCCAAACATGCCATTTTCACTCTGTTACTTCAAGGGACCTTAGTGGTAACCAGCTGAGGTGTATACTTCTGCAGCAAGGTGGGTCGAATCCCCATAAAAGGGCTCTTTCTCTGAAGGGATAAGATCATGGAGAAGGGAAGTCATGCCTGTTGTCACGTTCCAGATCCATCGCTAAGGTGGTAGCAGAAGCCAGGCTGCACTTGCGTTTCCTGAGCCACGGGGCTGTATGGACACCCGGTCACACTGCAATTCCATCCAGGACTTTGTGGCAATGTTGATGGGTATTTGGGGTTCATGGAAAAAACATTCACTTCATATGGAACAAAATTACTTCAGTGTCTACTGCCCCATGTATTAGGCAGTCTGGTTACTTGAAACGTCTTATAGCTGATAAAGACCTGTCTGGCTTTTGGACCCAGAAACCCTCATCTGGGAACACTTAGCAACTGATGTACCATAAGATGCAACAGTTTCTTTTAAGATACTGATTTAATTAGAATTAAGTGACATTCAGCACAATGAACATTTACATCTTGATCATCAAAAATAACACCCACATAATAATACAGCTGTTGTTTCCATTCAAACGTGTTTCTCAAATGTGTCCATTTGTTATAATGAAGTACTGTCTTGGCAGCTGTGTTTCTTCTGTGACTAGTTTGGTCTGCTTCAAGCTCCATGAATTCGCTTTACATTACCAGGACTAGCCTCCATCTCTTTCAGCCTGTGCTCGAGGAACATCTCTCAGTCTCAAACTTCTGATGCCTTTCCCAGCTCATTATGTCAGTCTTTCCAAGATGTTTCAAGAGTCAGAGGGTTTTGAAATCCTTATTGAAACTTGACCCTGGCCTTACCCAGTGCATTTGAGCTGAATCAAAGGGACAGTCAAATAAAAACCATAATGCTTGACTATTACCTGTGAACAGAGCCCCCAGGAAAACCTCCACTCAGGAGGGCAGGCTGGTGCCTGGCTGCTCATCTGCTGTCACATCCTTGCAGGGAGCTCAGCTCACACCTCCTGATTGGCACACATGATGCCCATATCTCTCTTGGCCCTACTGCTGAACCGGTACAGTTGTTTTCCTGCCTTACATGACTCTAAGACTGTATGCAAAGGAGTGGAGGTTTCTTAAAATCTTCTTACAGAGGGAGCTAGGAAGAAAGAGGTTGGAGGGAGCACTTTGGGATTCAGCCTTCTGCGAGTAATGTCACGGCATCCCTTTGAGCACATATGCTGACTGAGGGACCACCTGAATCACATGTGGCTGCTCCTGAGCTTCAGTGTTCCCAGCAGCAGAGAAACTCTCACTGTACCGAAACTAGCAATTCATGGATGCAAAGTGAACGTCAGTTTGGATTTAGAGCTCCCTCTGAACTTCATTGGACTTGATTATTTACTTAAAGGGTTCCCATTTTTATTCTTTTCTGCAACATCAGCTTTGTCTTTCAGCCCCAGGGGAAATCATTTGGGCTCTTTTTGAATGAATTGACTCTGAGTGGCCAATTCATTACTGCACTATAGGGAAAAATTATCACAGAAACTCTTTGCCAAGCATCCTGATAGCCAGCTGATGCAGAACAGTCAGCACCAGTGGAGCGATCATTCCTTGATATCTGTCAGATTGCATGTATCAGTAAGATTATTTATTTGAATAAGTGCTAGCAGCATCTGTAACCTCTTAAGAGCACAACACCACAAATTAGTTTACAAAGTTGTGCAAATCAACACACCACATACTCTTTTTCTTGCTCTTTCCTTATTTATTTATTTGCTTTTTATTTATTGGCAATATATTTTAAGATTTATATTATAAGCATAAGAGCATTTGTACAGGTCCATCTACTCCATTGTCCTGACTAATATCAAAAGCTTTAGGAAACCACATAAGAAACAGAGAAGACATATTGTGCTTTTTCTTCTCATGTATCCTCCCAGCAACCTGTAATTTAAGAGTGTCCTGAGCTGATGCCTACATGTGTGTTTAACCAGAACTGGTAGATTTTCACACCTTGCATAATCTTCTTTTAACTCATTTATAGCTTTTGCCTCCACATATGTGATAACCATTCATTTCACTACTTAATTCTGAGTTTGGTGAAAAAATACTCCTTTGCTTACAGCTGCCTGATAAAGTCATTGGGTATCTTTTAGAGTCTGTGTTATGAGAAACAATAAATGAATGCTCTTCCACCACTTCTGTATCCTAACATTTATTTTATGGTCTACTGTCTTATACCCCCTCAGACATTTATTTTCTACCCCAGTGTTAGGTCCTGGTCTTCACATGGAGACTGACTTGGGCTGTTTTCAGCTGTTGGAGTCTTCATTTCCCTTCTCTGCAACTTTTTTTTCTTTCTACTATATACTGATAATTAAGACAAAAACTGTATTCAATATTCAAAATGTAGACACACCATGGATTTATACACAGCATAATAAGGTTTTCTGGTTTGTTCTCTACTCCTTTCATAATCATTCTGAACATCCCATTTGTTTTTTATTGACCAGTGCCAAGAATGAACTATTCTTTACAAAGAATGAACAGGGCCAATCTCTGTTCTGAATGATAATGGCTAATTTTGAGCTCATAACTGTGTAAATATAGTTAAAGTTGGTTTTCCTTATGTGTCCTACTTTGCATCCTATCAACACTGAATTTCATTTGCTACCCGTCTCTAAGAAGTGTCTTTGTCAGTCTTCCTTTTTTCCTGTTTAGTTTCTGATCTGCAGCAAACATTGTCCCCTTACTATTCATTCTTCTTTCCATATCATTAATAAATACAAATCTCTTTTGTATTCTATCAGTAACCTTTCCATTTTAAAGAATGACTTTTAATTGTTAACTTTTGGTTCCTGTCCTTGAATGCTACCTAGTCCTGTTTGCTTATTACTGTTCTTTCTAGAGTTTTTTTCTAAGACTTCTTCCACCACTCCACTTTGAGACAGCTCTTCTGATCCAAGAGAGAAATTTCTTTTTGACTCCTTTTGCAAGAAATCTGAAAGCTTAACGTCTGTCCTTTTGATGTCAGTTGCGATAATACATTATATATTGTATTGTTTGTCAATTAAATATTTTAATCGCTTTAATCACAACAGAGTCTTTCCCTAAGAATATGAAAAAATTTAGAAAAGCAATCACAAAGCAATACTTGCCTCAGTTTTATCAAATTCAAACTTCAGCCCAGAAGTTTATGTTACTCCAGGAGGATGCCAACTCCCTAGATTTAGCTAGATTGAAGCAGTTTGAGATCTGCTTAATTGATAGAGTCTAAAGTATACAAAGCCGCTGCTCATTTTTCTCAGTGAAGGTTTTGTAACTGGGATCCATATTGCTTTTGAGCATCAGATTGATGTGAAAACAAAAGTCGTGTGGGAGAATGATACGGGTTATTGACTGCGCTGCAGGGAATATGAAGGCAGAAAGGAGTGCATTAGTGTTTACATACAGCTGAGCTAAACAAGGATGCCAAATGCTCCCTGCTAAGAAGTATTTGAGCCATGACCTCTAACTAGCAATTTTCATTTTAGCCAACATACTCTTTTTCAGTTCAACACAGATCACCGCTAAGGCCAAGCCTTATTTCTTTCCTGCTCATTTTGCAAGTTGTTTAAATACCTGAAAACAGTTGAGCTGCTGGAGAAGAGCATTGAGGGGAAAAAAATACCTGGAAAAAAAGGTGTGTAAAATAGCTGCTTTCAGTACTTTGAGACTGAAAAGCAGAGCTACCTCTATGTGGGATTTTCCTCCTCCTGTAAAAGCCCTATAAAGTACTGCAAGGTTGCTCAGCTCATTGTCAAAGGTACAACACAACTGCCCAAGGGCAGGCATAAGTACCAGTCTTTCATGAAGAGGTGTCAGGGACATTGGCTCAGGAAGAAAGTTTGGAGCTTAGAAGCACATTTTGGGAGAAGATGAGTTTCTTCTTTCATGTTTTCTTATTGATGGAAAGAACAGATGTGCTTATTTTACCTAAACTTAGAAAAGGGGGAAAGCTTGAACTCTGTAACGGTGACCTCAAGGGAGGGTCACAGTTCACACAAGGTGTAAACAGAAGGAATAGCACCAGAGAAACCTGTTTGGGGTAGGCTTTTGCCTTCCCAAACTGATTTGAAAGAAGACAACTGTATTTCTGGAAGTATGCCTGGCTTTGAAAGCTATCTGCCACTTCAAACAGAAAGTAGGAAGGGAAGCAGGAAAGAGACATCACACCTGCTAGAGGAACTTAGTGTGTTTCTTTAAACAGAACGTGAAGACCATGATCTTGACAGATCATCATTTCTTCCCCAGGGTGTTTACAGGATTACCTGGAAAGTGTTCACCAGGTATCCTGCTGACAGAGATGGAGAGACGGAGGGAGGGAAGGGAGGGAAGAGGGTGCTTCTGGCTTTTCTCATGAGCAGGGGATCCTTGTTGCATATTAGATAGGCAGAGGGTGATCTTAATAGCTTTGGGGAACTGCTGTTTTGGTTTTCTCCCAATAGCTGTAAATTCTAACTTTGTCTTTCCATGGGTTTACTGATGAGGGACTGCCTTGTTAGCAGCTTCAGATAATTGTCATATTACAGGAAATAAGTAAAACCAAACCTGATTCTGTCTTTGGCAGGTTTCTGTCACTACATCCTAGTTCATGTTCACAGTCTGATTCAGGGAATTACCACGGACAAGTGGAAAAAGACCATAAATCTTCACAATTATTTCAACATCCTTTTTTTGAATATTATTTTAGTGACCTTTGTCTTCATTTTGCCCTCAACTTTGATGCTAGTGTCTCCCAGTGGAGACATGTTTTTATGTACATGAATTATGTCCAGGAGTGCCAAATGAGACCGCTTATGTTTGACAGTTGTGTTACACATGTCAGAGGGACAGGAGTCACCCCACTGAACTTGTCGTGAGGAACACCAGCTTTATTTCCTACCTCTATTTCCTCATATGATTAATTTGAATACCAGACCTGCTGTTAACATATTTTCTGTCAGTAGAGAATGAGGGAAGAAAAAGGGGAAAATTATCTCCACATCACCAGATGATCTGAAGATGTTCAACCATCTACTTCAAAATCTGGTTGAATCTTTGCCACTGGACAGCATGTATTTTGTAATTCATTATAACTAAATATTTATCTAACTAAATATGTATAAGTATGTATAATATAATTTATTATAATATAGTACTTTTATATGTATCACATATTATATGACTATTATAATTACCGACACTGGATCTCAGGGCTGATGGCAGGAAGCAAGAAATGTTGTATAGGCTGGTCTGGTGACAAGGAGAGATTTTTCTCTCAGCCCCAGAACAATGACTGTTCTAATGGTCTCACCGGATTTGGTTGTACTCTAATCTTGAGATTTTCTTCACCCAACAGCAATCAACAGCACCTGCTTCCTAGGTAGGGGGTAAGTAGTGATACCAGGAGGTCTCCTTGCCTGTGTCGAGCACAACAGGTTGTGCTATAGGTCTTGTCCAGGCATCACCCTCATCCCCAGCTCCTCTCTTGCACAGGAAGGCTGAGCATCCATGAGGTGTGGGAGAAATGCAGCAGGGAAGGGGGCTTAAGGTGGTCTTCTCTTAACCTCCTCTTCCCCCACACACCCTTAAGACATGAAGGGGACACATTACTCTTGTTTTTCTAAATGTTTCTTTATTTTGGAAAACATGGTTTGGTATGTAAGAAGCCTGATAACAGAAAGCTGGTACAATAAGTATAATTACAAAAAAAAACAAGAGAGTGAAAACTTGAACAACGGAGAAGAGCTTTTGAAATAGGTGTCATAAAAACTTGTGAAGTTTGTGTATTGGTGACAACATCAGAGACTTGACTGACATTTGACCAAAGAGAGATAGGGCAATGAAAGCATTGTGTGTGCAAGTAAATGTCTCACAGATTTCTGGGGAGCCACTGGCAAAAGGAGAGGAGCCAAACCTGATACTCCTGATACCTGTAGGGTACCAGGTAATGGGCCCAGGGAAATCCTCTGTGCTTCGCTTGGTTTATGACCTATAAAGAAGTACGCAGGGACACATCCATTATGCTTCTAAAATATATTGCGCTCATGACAAGGATATTCCAGTCTAGTCTATGGACTGACTTACTGATACAAAGGAATTAACATGTCAAACAAAACCATTCTCCTTTGGCCTCAGATTTATTTTGTTATAAAGATCAAGACCTAATAAGTCATCACTGGCAAATTTCACTCTTCTAATGTTGTCATCTGTTTTATGTGGATGAGGTTTTGGTCTGGGAAAGTACATGAAAAACAGAAAGTAATTTTGCAGAGTTCTATAGAAGTGTAGGTTTGTTGAGTGGACATTAGATGACATCAGAAAATAAAGTTTATGACACTTTTTGTGGAGTCTGATATTTGTTATTTAGCAGATTTATGAAGCAAAAACTGTTTTCACTAAGCTCAGACCACAGCTGTAGCTATAGTAATAACCTTAATGACATTTTTTTTTTTTACTTTGGGGTGTAGTGTAGAGTGTCCTTCTGGCAGAAAAGTAATCAACTATATTTATAGATGTGACACTTGGACATAGTGAAATGCTTTGAAAAATAAAAACATAAATATGCCCCAAGACTGATGTGATAATTTGTTTTACAGTCAATATAAACAGTTTGTTCCTCTTGTCTATCCTAACTGTACATAAGAAAATACCATAGCACAAAACTTTTTGAATTTGTGAATAGTGCATTTCTATAGAAAAATGCTGCCATGAAAACAAGATTTTGAGCAAGAGGGTGGAATTTCCCATTTGGATAACACTACAGAATTATGAAACTGCCCAAATATCTGATTTCATCATTCTCTGAACTAAGGGTTTTAATTTAATTCAAAATGTTTGGCTTAAAAATGTGAATTTACTATTCTAAATCAAAAGCATAATCTCTGACATCAAATGATTCCAATGACAAATCATTCAACCCTTTTGGTGAAAAGAAAAGGATAGATTGTCTATTCCTCAGAAGCGCCACAATTTGGGGTTTTTTTTCTTTATTTTGGGCAGAAATAATAAATTTTTACATTGTTTGGGGTTTTAGTCTCAAATTTTACAAGCCTGGAATAAAAATATATCCTGTCCAACTTCAGGAAAAGACAAATGAGGCACTCTGAATTGTGCAGGGTACCTGACAGTTACCAGGACAATGTGCTTTCGAAGGTGTATCTCCTGGATCGTAACACATTCAAGTTACCCAGAGTTTGTAATTATTCCCAAGGAGATTGCTCGGATATATATGCAAATCCAATCTCCACTGAAATCAGTAGCTTTTGGAGAGGTCTAGAAACAGCTTTGTAAATTCGGACCGGTATCCTGGATTCATGCCCTAAGTCTAAAATAAGTGCATGTGAAGCAACCATGTGAGTGGCATGGTGGCAGGGTTTGAGCACCTATGAATTAGAAGCTCATCATAGTACATTTAATGGAGAGAATTCACTGGGAGGTCAGATCATGGCATGGGTTTGTGATCAGCCAGCAGGTCAGTGAGCCTAGGCTTAACCTTCAGTTCAGAAGTGAGCTGAAGGCAAATATTTTCTGAAATACAAGAAGCTATGGTTAAAGTGGTAGTTCTTTTCTTTCTGTTCTCTGTTATGGCTTAACACCAAATCAGAGGCTTTGCAGCAGCACTCGAACTATGCCAAGCTAGCCAACAGGTTTGCTTCTGTGGGGGAAAAGCCTGTATTCTTACAGCAAGGGGTGGCCATCAGTGTGGCCTCTGGGCAGGCGCTAGAAATTATCAGGCATCAGCCAGGCTTCTGTAAGGATGCTGCAAAGGCCATTCTCCCTTGAGGAGACCAAGCGCAACATGAACGTAATCATCCTAGGGAGCTGTTGTGGAAAAAGCCTTCATTGGCATTTAGGACTAGGATTAATCTAGAATACGATTAATCTATAATAATAGACACAGACTAGCCAAAAAAAATTGAGGGAAAAAGTTGCAAAGAGAAAGGGTTATGAAGCAAGATCTCTGTGCCCTTCTGTGTCTCCTTCTCTGCAGATATTCAAAACCCACCTGGATGTATTCCTGTCCAGCCTGCTCCAGGTGGACCTGCTTTGGCAGGGGGCTTGGACTAGATGATCTCCCTGCTATTCTGTGATTCTGTGACCAGCTCAGGGCAGCAGTGCTGGGGCTGAAGGGTTCCTGGCTGCTGCGCTTCAGCCCAAGCCCCCAACAAACAGCCATCTCCACAGACACCTGGCTCGCTGCTGGCCTCATTGCTATGGGGCTCACACCCTGCCATAGACAGTGTCAGTCTGTAAGGCCCTGCAGGGAGCCGTTTGTTTGCTTTTTAAATACCCATCGTCTCAAACAGAAGTATAGTGTTCTTTGGCTTCCAGACTCCCAAAATGCACTCATGCAACAAAGCTCCTCCATAAATTCACCTCCTGATGTATAGTGCACCATAAGAATACTTCTGATAGCTAAGTTTTGGCATTAGGTCAACATCTAAAACTCTTTCACAGAAATAAGAAATCGAGCAGGGGAGCTCTGGGTGGCTCCAAACTGCAAATTAGAGCCTGTGAGCTGAGACTGAAGAAGGGGGAGCAGCCTGTGATAGCAGGTCCCTGCAGCGGTGGGACTGGAGGTGACCCCACTGCGGCGTTTCCAGGCTTGTACCTGATACACCTCTATACCCTCGCTGCTGCTCGGCTCAGCCTGAGGCATGGTGATGAGCTAAAGCCCATGTGAAATGTAGCTGAATGAGCTGATGCTAAACAGTACAAAATGTCAGTTCTCAGCAAGGGTAATAACGCTGCTGGGACATAAATCATCTGCTGGGACACAGCCAGACAGCAGCAAATTGCAAGCCTAATAACAGAAAATATACATGATATATGGTAGGTGTGATTAAGTTGCAGGGCAAATATCTGCCAAATACAACTATAAGGATTACAACACGGAGGACAGGGTAGAGCAGAGCCAGCGTGAGTAGCGTAGGAGAGTGCGACTGGCATAGCTGAGGTGCATTTTAATCAGCGAGCCAGCACTAATCTTCACTTCAGTAAAGAAAAGAGGCAGCTGAGGCTGCTGAGGGTGGCTCCGGAGAGGCACAACTTCAGGAAAGCAAAACCACTCGGCTTCCCGCAGCATACGCTGCGATTCAGAGTGCTAGAAATACTGGCAGAGGCTCTGGTTGTAAGCTGAGTGGCAGCAGCAGCAGCAGGTGGGAATGTCACGAGCACGATGTTTTCCACACAGCGTTTCATCTTGTGGCTTGACTCACCCCCTGGGAAGCCCGAGATCATTCTAATCTGCGTCTATTGTTGTATGAATAAATATTTGGCTGAAATTACCCTTCCACTGTGAGGATAGGCTAATTGCGGGCCAGCATGAGCCTCACGCCTGCTCATCTATAGGAAAGAACTTTTTCTGGCCTGGTCCCATGCCCCATGGCCAGCTAGCCACTCTCCTCCTGGCCAGCCACTCCACACGCCCCATTCTCCTGCCCCAAAAGCTCCTGAGCATCTCCTCCAGGAACTTTTCCCTGTCTTTGCAGTTTAGGGGCAGCCGTGATGACAAGGGTTGTGCAACCAAGGGACCCCAGGGCCTGGGAACCCGTTTGGGGATAGGGCAGTGTGAGATGGGGCACTGGGAGGGAAGAGGAAGGACTTTCTTCCACCCAGAGCAGAAAGACCTAAACCCCCTGGTGGCAGCAGCAGAGGAGAGAGCACAACGAGGGGCCCCATTCAAAGCAGCAAGAACCATGCAAAATGGCATTTTGGCAGCAGTAGGATGAGCACAGCTCCAAGTTTTGCTGCAAAATACCCCAGCTAAAGCTCTGTGCTCAGACATGTACCTGTGAGGAGCACCTGGTGTGTCAACCTACCAGCTAGTCCCCAGGGAGAAGTCTTGACAGACCTAAGAATAATGTTTTGTCATTATGAAAAAATGACCTGTACCTGCTGCGGGTCTGGAGGCAGACCCAAAGCTGGGCAGGTTTCTAGAGGCTAGAAAAGCCGTCTTGATCACACACTGAATCTTGGCACCGGGCATAAATTCTGAAAACGAGAGTTACATTGACTCCCAAAAAAATTTTACCCTCAGAACAAGTAAAATGTGATGAGTAATTTAGAAAAGCAGCTGATACCAATCTGCTATTTTTCAGCCTTATTTATTTGAAAACAGCATTGGTGGTATAGCAACATTTTTCTTGATAAGCAGCAAATAAGCAGATTAATAGCTAACAGGCTTGTGCCTCAGAAAATAGCAGACTAGAATGTATTTATTTAGGCATAATGGGAGATTAAGAAAATAATCTGAAATTGCAATATGATGCAGAGAGTGACTTTGGTGAAGTGCTGATGTAACATGTTACCTTTGCTGTTACATAAACACCAAGAATAAATAGTTTCTTCTAGGGGTAACACGGCTAGCGTCAGTAAATAGTTGAACTCTAATTTCCATCTGATAATTACAGATGCTGACCACAGAGCAGGAATACTCTGTAATGTAAATTCCATTCCAGTAGGGGTTTCACCTGAGACAATCAAATCTACGTGTGGTGGTAGATGAATGTCTGACGTACTCAGCTGTATAAATCTGTTTAAGCCTATTTTTAAGAAATATTTTCAGAATTATGCAGTAGCACAACCTACAGCCACTATTTCCTGGGGGTTTTTTTTAAGATATGAGGCAATTACATCACTGTTAAATTTGGAAATTGAATATGCAGTTAGGAATTAGACAAACAGTCACTTTAGGGCTGTAATCTCCAGAAACAAACTACTGTCTTCCTGTTTTACCTTGAGTTCAGCATCAGGGAGACTGTTGAAGCAACACAGAAAGGGAAGGGAAGGGAAGGGAAGGGAAGGGAAGGGAAGGGAAGGGAAGGGAAGGGACAAAAGCTGTGTGCACAAAAAAACAGTTTAAATTGGGAAGGATTACTTGGTTTAGTTTTTCTGACCATTTCTGTAACCTAGCTACATAATATTTTATTTCTAATGCATGCTTTCTGTCTCTGCTGAAAATACTTGTCAACATCTGTGGCACATGAAAAGAATCTCAGGACAAAAGCTAGTGGGAATTTTCCAAATAAGAGTCCTTTGAAACATGCATATACCTTATTTTAATGATATAACTTGCACCTTGTGTTAGCTTCTCTCCCAGCATTACACTCTTTTTCCATGGAGGTAATGGTATGTAGGTAACTGTATGCAGGTAACAACCATTTGCTTGCAATTTGCTTGGAACTGCTATTTAAATTGTCACAGGATTTTGATTCAGTGATTTAAGAATTTGTAGACTCTCTGAAATTACTAGCAGCAAGAAGAGTGAATTTATCAGAAGAATCATGGCACAAATAAGTATTTTTAAAATAAAAACTGAAAAAAATAGAAAAAGTAACAAAATAAAGGCAAGAAAATTTGTATGTGGAGAATTAAATCCCATATTAATGGAGAAAGCATTTGTCTGTTTTTGGCTGTTATTCAGTCCATTTGTCCTGATGGCTAGACTATAAACCATGTTATGTCAGCATGCTGATTATGAGCTAAATGTGACGATTTAGACTGTGGCATGTGCAAAGACATCTTAAGGATATATACTGACCTTGAGTACACACAGAAATATGTTGAAAAAAACCACAGAGATTTAACCATAGAGACAGTTTACTTTAAGACTTGTATTTGCAGGCACACAGGGACCACAGAGGCTTCAGCAGAGCTCAGAGACACCCAAGCATGAAACTGCTGAACCAACTTGGACTCATTGAACATGGGAGTCACAGATAACATTTTTTCCATATTTTTGTTATTCACCCATATTGTGACAAAAAGTGAACATTAAGCTGTTCAGAAAAATCCATAGCTGGTTTCCTTCCACCTTTCTGTGACAGCATAAAGTGGGCCCTTCTGTTGTCAGTGCCAGATAACCATGTAATAATGTAGAAAAAGTAAGTAAAGTAAGTAAATTAATCCTAAATCAGTGGAATTTTTTCCTTTTTTGTGTTGTTGTTCTATTGAGCTTTCCATCACGTGTCATGATCCATGAAAATTAAAGACAAGACAAATACTCCAGTATTTGAAAATGGCTTTCTACCCAAGAAAGTACAAGAAACCAAAGAAAAAGCCAAACAGAACACAAGAAAGAAATAATAATGACTTCAGTCTCTGCCCTTTTTATATGCCTCATCTTGAAGGACTTCTAAGAGGGATTAGGTTTTTGAGAGAAAATTGACCCTCAAAAGGGACTGAAGCACTTTGTCTCCCAAACCAGTACTGAGCTCTGCTTCAGTCTGTCATAGATCCAATAGCTTACGTATGGGCAAAATTAATTTTAAAGGTCCAAGTTCTCATTGGTGTATCTGCTTGGCTTTGAAATAATCTAAACTTGTTCTTATGAAATATAAAAAAAATTTTAAAAAGTAAAACAGTTATCACAAGCCATTCAAAGAGCTGTGAGGCCACAGGGCAATTACTGATAGTTCCTAAATCACGTTATTTCCCCTCGTGCACCTGTGCCTCCTCTTTCTCCAGGACCACACACTCCAAACACCCTCTCTTCTGCAGAAGCGCTGGTCCCCCCTCCCTCACCCCTGCAGGGACAGCCCAGGTTTCATCGCAGGTGATGTGGCTGCTTTTGTTCTCCCCTCCGCAGAGTGCTGCTTTCACTCTCTTGCAGAGGTGAAACAAGGAGACTGGGTGAAGGCTGTGAGGCAGGAGATGAAGAAAGCAGTTTTTGCTCAGTTTGGAGGAACCTTTCAGCTCTGCTTTTTCCATGGAAAGGGGTTTCCTGGGACCTCCTTCTGACATGGCTGAAGCCGCCGTCTTCTCGTTCAATCGGCATATTTCCGGGCTGATGTTAATCATACCTCTGGCTCCTGGTTATACAACCTGCAGTGTGTAAAGCTGGAAATTGCCCAAGAGCTCTCAGGAAATTATCTGATATATTTAGAGCTATAACTTTCTTTTATTCAACTATTTTCTGAAAAGTGATTTTAAGCTCCAGATTTTGAATAGAAACTCAGTATCAGATTAGTTCTTGAACAGAATCTGCAGCATTTAATAGCCCATTCTCTCTCTTAGTCAATAGAATTTCTTCTTTAAAACCTCAGGGAGGCAGTTCTTGTGGCTGAGTTCAGCGAGGTATTTGCTAATGTATTGCCAAGTTACAATTATATTGACTGGAGAATTCAGCTGACTTCTTTGTATGTTCCTCTTCTTGCTATCACATTAGAAAAGATATCAGGAGGTAATTAAATAAAACATTGTTTAAAGAGACCTAGAATAAATCTATGAAAAGAAATACATTTCAAGCATTTAAAGAAGCACCAAAGTTTATCTCTTTGACGTAAAATGGGAGTTAGAAAAAGAGGCTTAACATTTCCTTTAGAACATTTTCCAATCTTCAGGATTTGAATGCTTTAGAGAAAATATATACTGAAAAGCTATTTGAAGTAAAGGCTACATTTCTTTAAGCAGAAGAAAAGCAGAAGAGAGATGATGAAGGTCAATCTTTAAAATATAGTTTATATCGGTTTTAAAACATCCCTGACATTTCTTTCTGTGAAAAAGTAAAACACCCTAACATATTTTTTTTTTAGCCAATTTTTTTCTAGCCAAGTGATTATTTTTTTTCTTGGGATAAAACTTCATCCATTCCTGTGCCTGCTCCTTATCTGTTTAAGAAAGGGTGGCCATTTGTGAAAGGTGGTTGCTGCCTGTTTGCCCTTTGAGAAAGCAGTTTGCGGCTGATCCTCTGCCACAGGAGCTGAAGGTGCTCCTTCCAGCCAGCCTGTCATGTACAGCACCCCTGGCAACCCAGTAACACCCAGGAAGAGACGGGAGAGAAAGGACGATAAAGCAAGTTATTGCACAGACCTTCTGTTATTAAACCTGATTTCTTCTGGAGTTTTTAATTACCTCTTGTCTATTATTTTTACTAGAAAATGGACCTGAATTCTCACCTATAAGGACATAGTTTTTTGTTTGGTTGGGTTTTTGATCATAAAGCCTCTATGTGAGTTGCAGCAAGTGGATTCAGGTGAAACCAAGAACACTCCATCTTTCTGTCAGCAACGACACCAGATAAAACAGTGTAGCTGGGAACCCCTGAGTAACCTGTGTCCTTCCATATGCATGGTGGACCCAAGAGAAGCACGTTCATCGTGATGTAAAAGCATTGGCTTTGAGGTACTAGATTTTTGAAGAAGGATTCCCTGCAACAGGTATAAACCAGGAAAACCCCAGAATCCCTTAACGATTTCTGTTAAAATATTACTTGCAAAGACTTGCATTTCCCAAACCAAGCTCATAAAAGCACAGGTGGTAAAGCAAACTAGAAGGTAGGAAGGCTAAATAAGCACAACAAGTGTTCTTAGGCCAAGGGTGTCACCCTTTTTGACTCTTGAGGTTTGCTTGTGGATGACAGAAAACAGAAACCTCCTGTAACTCCTTTGGTTAGCCTCTCATTTAATAAAATACGAATCTAAAAACAAAAATGTAAGTAAAGATTTTCTAATCTCCAGGCATGTACGAAAGCAATTGTTATTGTTTTTTATAGCACAAGCAAGTTTATAATGATTCAGCAACTAAATATGATTTGTCAAGAACAAATTGTATCAAACCAATCTAATTATCTTCTATGACAGGGTAACAGACTTCACAAAGAGGAGGAAGCACTAGATGATGCAGATGACTTCACTTTTGAAAAGATTTTTGTGGTAGAGACGGACTGTGTGGATGAAAAACTGGTTGAAAAATTCAGAAATATGCCATCACAAATTCATTGAAAAAAAACAACCAGGGTTCAGCGGGAGTCTCTTGTGAATACAATTTTTCCCAGTACTTTCCATAATAACTGAGCTGATAGGACAGTTTGCACTTAAGAAGTTTGCAGGGCACACTACTTTAGGAAAGACTGAAGGCATATTTGAGGGCAGAATTTGAATTCTGAATTGCCATGACCAATTGGGGAACAGCCTGGAAAAATTGAGATGAAATTTAATGGAACAAGCTAGCTTGTTACACAGGCAGAAATAATCAAAAAGGTAGGACAAAGAGCACCTGGCTGGATGGTTTTTCTTTGAAATGAGTTATAGTGGTGGTTGTGAGACAAACACTGAGCCATTGGCAGTGTCAGTCTGTGGTCAAAAAAAAAAAAGACGACACATAATACACGGTTGTTTAACTATAAGGATCCTGAAAAACATGCAGAATAACCCCTCTGCTCTTCCCAACTTTGATACAGCCTCCATCAGCATTCTTTAATCCATCACTGGAGGTTTTCCTTGACATCAGTTTAGGAAAACATTGATTAGAAAGGATATAAGTGTAGTTGATCCTGTCTTGGACAGAGGAATGAACTAGATGATCTCTTGAAGTCTCTTAAAAAAACCCTATTTTTCCATTATTTCAATGCAAGAATAAAATATAACATTTACCACTCTTTCTCAGCGCTACAATTCCCTCTGTTGAATTTTCACATACTCCTCTCTTATCATCCTGGGAAGCCCAAGGTAAGGGAGGTGCTTTCTTATCCCTGCATGGTGGCATACTGTCTTGATCTTCCCCTGCTTTTCACCCCTGCTGTGTCCTTTGTAGACCACTGCCTCGTTGCTTCACGCAGAATAAACCTGCCTGCTTCAGGGGGGCCTGGTGTGAACCAAAGAATAACCTCACAGCGAACGTCAGCATGCGTCTTCTGCTCCAGGAACCAGGTTAAACCAACCAGATGCTGTGTGCTCGGCTTTTTTGTTTTTTCTCTTCATCTCTGTGGCATTTTATAACCTCTAATCAAGCTGTTGAATTGCTGGCTTTTATGTGGTGCACTTTGACACCTGAACAGCCTTAGAGCAGAAACTGTCAGTGTATTTACCTTTTTCTTTGAAGCTATGATATGCTTAAGAGTTAGCGCTTGCAAACCTTGCTACGCTCCTCAAGAGCTGAGGTGGCTGCAGGGTGGCTCCCCTCCTTTTCAGCCTTGGTGCTCATGCCACCTCTTGTGGCTCATGGCTCCCTGCAGGGCTGGCCACACTAATCCTTACCAATCAAGTTTTCAAAGTTGTTATCTGGAGCTGGCTACCTGCATTCATAGTTAGATGATTAGAAACATACTGCTTGAGTGCCAAGGGGGTTCAGCTGGCCTTTGGGCAGCCCAGGCTGAAAGCTGGCACTCTGTGTGAAGCTGGTTGACAGTGCTAGAACTGAAATGCTTTGTTTTCTTCCTATTCATAAGGTCAAGTCCCCTAATTTTGCAAGAATTGTATTGACACTGGCAAAAAGATCTGCAAAACCTTCCGGCCCACCTCCCCTTTGGATGACCTCCCTGCTTGAAAAGCTGTGAAGTGTCACTTGTCCCAGAATGGGAAAAGTTGGGGAACAGTGAAATGTGGTTGGTAAAAAACTTATAAGAAGAAATCTCTGTTTTCCAGAGAGATCATTCCAGCCTAGTCACTTTAGTTAATATATACGCGACACTCACTTCTGCTTCTGCTAATTAATTTTGGAGATTCAACATGCTGCTGAATCAGGGTCAAACTGAGGCTGCTAAAAGTAAGTACTTCAGTTCAACAGTTGAGGGCTGTTTGCACAAACAGAGACTGTAAAGACTGTAAGGATTAAAAATTCAAAGGATTTCTGTATGTTTACAACCTGTTTGCATGCTTTTATCATAACCTGAACATATAAGAAAAAATGATTTCTGGCTAACAGAAATTATTTCACATACCTTCAGAGGGAGACTTGGAACATTACAATGCTTTTTTGTTATTCCTCTCAAGGTATATTTTTTCACTGTGTGTAATGCTGTTCCTGTGCATTTTCCATTTATCTAATAATATAAAAAAGTAGCATTTCAAGCTTGGCAAGCAGATCAATGGGGACATTACCGTCATCTTGTTAAACAGATATTTCTGCAAGAGTTGAAATATGGATGTTTTGTCTAGCAGAAAAGCTGGCATTCAGTCTAAGGAGTCTTTCTTGCTTGACATACACTTTAGCTTCTAGCTCTCGGAGAGAATGATACCATCACGGGAAAGTTTTTTGGATGCAGCTGAGAGCAAAGTTCAGCCCATTTACAAAAGATGATAACTCCCAGCAGGTTTTCATTCCTTACCAGAAGATGAATTGGCTCAAAAGGCTGCAGAGACATTTCCAGGTTAAATCACAGCTGCTAAGAGTACTGCCTTAGACAGGAGTTTCTGCGTTTCAAACCTATATCAATAAAACAAATAGAAAATGGAGGAGGTGATCCAGAAAGTTACAACAATAGTTCAGTGTTTGAAGCAGCTGTTCAAAGGAAAAAGGCAAAATTTTTCTATTGGATATTTGGTTGTCTGGTGTCAGAAAGGAATGAGATTAATCAAAGTTTATTTTTTTTTTTTTCAGTGTGACAATGTGCATGAGGATAAATGAAAGAAATTGCTGAAAAGGCTAATTTTCTTAAGCAACTTCCAGGGCAAAACAATTATTTAAGAAAACAACAATAAAAGTATATGAACATGATGTTACAGTTTGTGAGGGAAGGGACATTACCCTTTCTTATATTCTGTAAAATCTCACAAATTATTGTCATTTTCTTATTTTACATTGATTGAGAATTCCTCTCTCCTCTCTATCTATATTTCTAGTCTGTAAAGTTGGGACCAGAGTTGTTCTTCAAAATCTCTGAAGAACTTGCAGGTCTGTAGATAAAGAGGGCTACATAAATTCCAAGTGCCATTTCTATAGACTGTGACAACCTGATGGTCTCTAAGGGCCTCCCACTGGTCAAACAATAGAACTACATTGGTACCCTCCCTTCACTTCGAGGTGTGTGAGGGCTTTGACCATTCATACCAGATAGGAAGGTCTCAGACAGGGCCTGGGCCAAGGCATAGAGAGGTCCCTGAGCTGATTTGGAAGAGAGAGTCTCGGGGATTAGGTGAAAGGAAGAACAAACTTTCAGCTAGAAAACCACTTTCAATGCCATTTAACCTCCTCATTCTCAACAGAGTTCCCTAAGGATAGATAACCTATTTGTGCTGTATGGGTTTGTTTTTTCAAATAAGTAGTAGTTTGGCGCCTAGAAAAAAAACTTTTTAAAAAAGTACCTACAAAACTTCAAGGGGGTGGGGTGGGCAGAGATGCTGTGGAGACAGGAGAGAAACCAGAGGGAACATAAAGGTAGAATAGAATCTGGGACTCAAACTTGTCCTTAGCCTGTTCCTCAAGCTTTCCTCTCTAGGACTAGAAATGATCTCTAACTCAGCCTAGAGCCGCAATGTACTGGGTTAGTTTCATCACATCAGTCTGCCACGTCCTAGGCACTTTTTTATGCTGTTCATGCTGTTGCTATCCCCCTTTGTTCTGTTCCCATTTCCATGGTACTCTTCTTAACTTTGTTGTCTCATCTTTCTCCGCCTCATGAGGGAGAGCTTTCCTGTAGCAGTTAGCTTGAGTGAGTACAGCCTACATGGGGCAATACATCAATCCTATACGCCCATACTGTAAGGTTCAAGCATTTCCTAGCTGCCCTGCAGCAGGCCTGAACACTTTCTGATGATTGTCAGTCTTCAGGCACTGTACACATCTATCCTTGCAAAAAGTGACATTTCAAGCCTTCTTAAAAGGACACTGGTGCATCTTGTCTGCCCAGTGTCAATGTCGTGATGTTGCTGCAATGAATGGAGTTATGGGTGGAGGTAGCTGGACCTAAGAAGTGGACTCCAGAATGCACCCTGAGGCACAGGCTGCAGCCAGTATGTTTCCCCAGGCCGTGCAGAGCCTGTCCCTGTTAAGTGGACAATTTGCTAATTTGGCCTCAAGCCTTGGTTGTCCCAAAAAACAGTGACACAGCTGACTGAAGGAGACTGACTCTTCTAAAAGTGGCTACCAAAATAATTATTTAGGAGCTAAGAATATGCCTAAGGCTTTACCCACATAGTAAATTTATCCCACACCTGAGCCCAAGGCTGTTGAGCTTTAGCTGCCTGTGTCCACTGTTCCCACCCAATCTGGAGCCGCAGTGCTTCCTGGCTAGCCCTTCAGGTCAGCTTCCTGCACACAGCATGGGTGGGAGAGGGGACAGCTGGCTGCTCTCCCTGAGAAATAGCTCCCAGAATCACTTAACCTACAGTGCTAAGCCTGGGAGCAGTCCTACCGTGTTTGGGGCAATGCAAGGAGGCAAATCCTGGCCACCCTCAAGCTGCACTTCAGGTTGCCGTTCTCGGTGGGACCTCAGCTGTCTGTTGCCATCCTCTGAGCGATGCCCAAGGGCTGACAGCACTATCGTGGATACAACAGCAATGAAGCGGGTGCATCTGTCCAAAGCAATTACATAGCATAGAGCTAGCCTAGCCGAGCCACAGCCAGAAAAGGGTAATTCTGTTTCCTAGGTTTTGATACCTCAAAATTTGCTTCTCCTGATTAGAAATACAGATGCAATATTTCTCTGCAAAGAGAAGGTCCTGACAGTCTATCTCTGAGGCACTCTGTCTGCTGAGTTGTATTTGTTCTGGAGCACCACAGGTACCAAAGAGCATCAGATGACTTTTTTCCCTCCTAGGTTCCAGAAGCTTGTGAACAAAAGCAATAATTTAGTTAAGTACCAAAGAAAAGCTTGCGTTGTCTTTTTTTCAGACCAGCCTTAATTACTGTGTGAAATACACATCTCCTGTGTTCATCTCCTCCTGCAACAGACATCTAACATGGCCCAGAACCTGGCTGTGTCTTCAGCACTCCAGTGACCATAAGGGAAGCTTAGGGTGGCAAACTGAGATGTGAAAGTCCAAAGTGAGACTGAGAGACACAGAGAGAACAGACACTCTGGTAGGTCAACATGGATCAATAGGAGGCTGCCAAAACTGCCTTGGTAACTGAAGAAGCTATGGGGAAAAAAGTTAAATGCTGTAAGTCATCTGCAAATATGGCTGAAAGAGATGGCAATCAGCAGAAGCATATGTGCTGTATTTTATTAAATCACCTAACTTCAAGAAAGAAACAACTATTTGTGTAGGGACTGGTAGCAGTCTTTAATTTAGAATGACCCACCTCCCCAGAGCCAGATCTATGGTTGCCCTAAATCAGTAAAACTCTAGTGCCTTCAAGAAATCTCACCACTTTACAACAGTTTAAGATCTAGCCCGCAAATTCAACCTCAACTTCGGTCTTTCTGAGTTTGCCTCTGGTTTCCATCACGAGAGCTTCAGGCTTACGCTATCTATAGACAATCCAGTCACATGCTTTAAAGTGACTACATGTCTTTCAACTCATTATAGACACTAATAAAACACCTAGGGTCCTTGACATTTAATCTACTGTCGTAATAATGTTGGAAATAATCAAAATGTGGAAATTCATTTCATAGTTCCGGCTCTTGATGACTGGCTGAGGATAACATTTTATGGCACCTGGTAAAGGGCAGGTGAGATCATGCCTTTCATGTTGCTTGAGGAAAATGCTAAAGAATTCCATGTAGAAAACAGAAAGAAGCTCAAATTCTCCTTTCAGACCCATCTCCCTTGTCTACAGCCATTATTCATGTTGTGTGGCCCCCTGGCTCGTCCCTCAGTATCACAGGAGCATCAAAAGCTAAGGTCTTCATGGCAGCAGTGGTCCTCAGGTAAGAGTAGCAGAGATAGCCCTGGTCTTAGAAATACTTTTAAATAGGACTAAATGAGAGAAAAGGTGCTTCAAAGTAGATCAAAAATTTGAGATACTCAGGAAATAGGCTCCTAGACATAGGGGACAGTATCCTTCTACCAGGCAGGGGCTCCTTCCCATGAGCCACACCACCCCAGTTCACAGCAGCCTCAGGGCTGGGCATGGACAGCCTTCTCTGAGACAGTGTGAAGCCAGGTAAGGAACATGTCATGGAAATGATGCAAGTGGAAAAGTAAGAAGCATTCCTGCCTGCCTGAGCCAACAATACCTGTCCTGGTTGTTTTCAGGTTAACCAGTCGGGAGAGAACATGTAATGGAACAAAAAGGACAGAGATGAAGTTTTCTGCAACAAGGACTGCATTTTTAATTCCATCTCTTCAGTCTAATCAAATGGCTATCAAATGTAATACAAAGACTTGCAGGGCATGGAATCTGGGAACACCTCCCAGTGGTATACCGACCCCTCTTCAGAGCAAAACCAACCTGACCTTATTGCTGCAAACACCAGCTCAACCACCCAGGTGGGAGCCACTGCAGGCCTGGGTTTGCAGGCCAGGTTCCCATAGCCAGGCACCAGGAGACTGATGCTGAAAGTGCCATACTGCCTGCCAGAGACATTGGGCAGGCCCTGGGCAAAGGCAATGGCCAGGATCCTGCCCCAGGGCTGGTGAGCATTTAACCTTGCCTACCTGTGCCCTCCTGGCGTCACACATGAGGATGCAGCATCTCTTCCAAGGAACTGTTTTACTGTGTGTAGAAGCCACACATTCTGGTAGCGTTAATCTTTCAGTGTTCCCAGTGCCAGTCTAGCTTGAAGGAACTATTACACAGTCTATAAAGTTTAAAAGAATGAGAAAAGCTCAGTTCCCCATGAAATAGATTGAAACAAAAACCAGTCGGAGCATCTTTTTTGCAGGAGCCACACAGGCGAGACACAACAGCAACAAAAGGGCCAGAAATGGAACTAGGACTGTAACTAAGAAACGAATTTGCAAGAGAAGATGCCCAAAAAAGTCCAGTTTCAGTTTTTGCTTTACAAAAGAACAGTACCAGATTCTCCAGCCTGGTAAATAAGGCTGGCAGAAAAAAATAATAATAATAATAATTTTAAAGAAAGGTCACGTGTCAGAAATGCAACCTAAATAGATTTGGTTCATACAAGAGAGTCAGAGCAGAGGCATAACAAAACCTGCCCTTGAATTCAAGGGTGTCAGGGTGGTTCTCAAGGTTTCTGTTTCCACTGACAGCCACAATTTTCAGTACAAGTGCACCTCTCTGTAGGAACAAAAGCAAAGTCAGAGGTTTACCAGCAGGAACTATTCTCAAAGCCCAGCTCTGTGGTTGCATATATCCAACCCTGGGAGAGGTAAGATCTGCTTCCATCTCCACTTCCATGTATCATCATGACTTCCTAGGCATGGTACATTATCAAAATATCTGAATAACCAGAAAGATTGCTGGCACTTTCTGGCCAGAGTAGAAGTGGGGAGGGATGTGCATCGTGAGAGAGTTTGAGTTGTGATCAGGATTGAGTGCTGATCAGGATGAATGCTGGAGAAAAGCCTTCATGAAATTTGCTATGCATTTTCCAAACTGAGACTGCAAATTAGAGGAGGACTAATAATTCCTTGCAGATAATTTGCTCGATGATTTCACTATTTCCCCTGCTCACAAATCATTTGCAAGTAGATTGTGAGTCACCCTGTTTCTATCCCTCCACTAATTTCTTTAAGTATCCTGGGGCAGCCAAATGCAGATGTAAGGACCACAGGCAAAAACTGAGTTCCTGTAAAGGTAAGGGCACCGACAAATCCCTAGTACCATTAGGAGGCTTGCCTGCATGCCATGGCAGGAAGAAGATTCTAAAGCAAAATCATACAATCATAGAATAGTTTGGGTTGGAAGGGACATTTAAAGGTCATCTAGTCCAACCCCCCTGCAATAAGCAGAGACATCTTCAACTAGACCAGGTTGCTCAGAGCCCATCCAACCCGACCTTGAATGTTTCCAGGGATGGGGCATCTATCACCTCTCTGGGCAACCCATGCCAGTGTTTCAACACCCTCAGCGTAAAAAAAATTCTTCCTTATGTGTAGTCTAAATCTCCCTTCTTTTTGTTCGAAGCCATTACCCCTTGTCCTACCGCAACAGGCCTTGCTAAAAACTTTGTCCCCATCTTTTCTGCAGGCCTCCTTTAAGTACAGAAAGGCCGCAATAAGGTCTTCCTAGAGCCTTCTCTTCTCCAGGTTGAACAACCCCAGCTCTCTCAGCCTGTCCTCACAGGAAAGGTGCTCCAGCCCTCTGGTCATTTCTGTGGCCCTCCTCTGGACCCGTTCCAACAGGTCCACGTCTTTCCTGTGCTGGGGGATCCAGAGCTGGACACAGTACTCCAGGTGGGTTCTCACAAGAGCAGAGTAGAGGGGCAGAATCACGTCCCTGGACCTGCTAGCCACGCTTCTTTTGATGCAGCCCAGGAAAGCCCAGTTGGCTTTCTAAGCTGTGAGCACGCATTGTCAAAATGTTGTTTAACAGATTACCAAGCTGGAGTGCTGGGGGGAAGCACAACAGAGTCCCACTGAGTAGCTGTGTGAGGGAGAAATACAAGTGCCACGGGACGCGTGCAGCTGGAGCTCGGGGGGAGCAGCCTTGTAATCAGAAAGCAATGGGGGGTGGATAGGCTCACCGCCACACTGGCTGATTCTGCTCTCAGGGACAAATCACTTGCTGATTTATAACCAAATGAACAGTTCAGTTTAGGATGGAAAATATGGCCCTTTTGTTCAGGTGTGTGAGGCTCTGCAAGGGCTCTTGTATGGTCCAAGTGCATGGTCATGCTTTGCTGGGAGTTCCCTCCCACCCTTGCCTGCATACTGCTGCTCCCTAAATCCACAGAGAAGCTACCAGGGTCAGGTTGTCATTTGTAGCAGTGGCTTTCTGAGGAGGAACTTCATCCCAAGAGGAATCACAGTGAGCCTCAACAACCTGCATGAACCCTTACTTATGCCAGTGGCAGAAATTCTTAATGACCTTCTTACGAAGTAGTCAAGGGCACAAAATATTTTTAAAAAGCCAGTGGAAAACCAACCAGGTACTGATGACAGTGCCCTGAGTCCACAGCTCTTGACATGAAGAGCTTGGTATCCCACTGGCCAAAACTGAGCAGGACCTTAGCTGGTGTCTAGGCTGCTGGTCACTTGGCGTTTGTTAAAACATCCAGAAGAAAGAAAATATTGAATTAGATGTTTACCAGCAAAAGTATTTTCAGCTCAGATCTCTGTGTTAATAACAAATATGCATCTTTACACTGATGTCAAACAGCATGAGGGAAAACATGAATCCTTATGAAATTCTGCAAACAAAGGCATCAGAAGAGGAGAACAGCAGGAGAGGTGAGCTGGCAGATCAAGCCTCTTGTAATGTGAACCTGGCCACACCTCTGAGGCACAGCAAGGAGGATACTGCTATCAACAACATCACTCCCTCTCAGGGATCACCACCAAAGATCTGGGAGGAAAACCTGCTGCACAGCAGACTTCACCGCAACTGTCTATATGGTGGAAGTGCTTCTGAAGCAGCTGGCTGGATTTCTGGAAGATTGTGTTGCAGGAGCGAGAGCCCGATACACTGCTTCATCATTTTGAACCACAGTGCTGTGAACTGTGTTAAACAAACAAAGTGGAGATGATGATTTATTTATTTATTAGCATTTTAAATAAAACTTATAGAAAACTGCACTTTTTGGATTTCATCATTCTGTCATTTTTTGTTCAGCTTTTTATAGACTCTTGATCAAGTTTGAGGACTACATCACCAATTTCAGTCTCTTTCAAAACTAAATCCATGTTGTCACTAACAACACAAACTTGTATGTGGATGAGAAATGCAGACAGTGCTGAAGAAATATACATCCTATAAATAAAGGATAAAGAATGAGTCTGAGTTTGTAGTAGGACACTGTTTGCTTCAGCTCTCCCAGTGAATCAGTCCTTGTGTAAAACTCTCTTCTCTTCACTCAGAGTTGTACCAGACAGTAGTCTCTCATTTTAAAACAGGCAAAGGAAAACAATTTTTTCCTCTTAAATCCAACTTCTGATTTCAATTATTTTAACAGCTTTATGGATGGAGTCTCTGAAGTTTCTTTCTGCAAGGTGAAAAGGTGTTCTTGTGTGTGATTCTTTAATCAGTGCTGAAATTTGTTCTTTCTAATAAGACTGTCTATTTTTAAAAAGCTTATTTCTGCTGTGCTGAGTCTAGGATAAATTTCAAACTGTTAGTACCTATCTAGGGAGAACAGAAAAACTCATTTCATAACAAAGCTATTTTTGTTCCTAGTCCTGTTTGTAGTGGAATAAGAAACAAATTGTGCTCCTGTTTTCTACCAAGAGTACTTCAAGCCATCCCTTGTAATAGAGCAGGGAGTTGATTCACCGCTACTGTTGTTCCAGCTGGAGAGTCAGCCTACGCTGCCTGTTAACAGCAGGGTATGTCTGCATGGATACATTTTTAACTCAAAATCATCGCTATAAGTACAAAGCAAAATGGTTGCCAAATAAGCCTATTCCCGTGTTAATTGGACTATCACATTGCATCTGCACAGACAGAGCGTTTGAAACAGATCACAAAAATGTCAGTTTTCTCCACTGACTCATTCCACCCCAGATTAGCTGTTAATGTGGCTAATTGGTCGGCCTGCAATCCGCTGCAATCCAGATAGGATAGATGGAAAGGGCATATTGGTGGTGCTTATGGAAAAAAAAAAATGACCGCTCCTCACATTGCAGCTAATCTGCAGTCCTACATTTCAATTATCTATTCCAGTAATAGGATGAAAGATCGTTGCTTGCATTCAATAGCGAACCAGAAACCAGGAATTTAATGTTCTCATTTAGCAGGCAGGTTTTCTGACTTTTAAACCAATTGACAGTAGCTATAAAAACACTAGAAAATACAGCATGATTTAAAAGATGCAGGTTTCATCTTCCTCAATATTGTTCAAAATAGTTCTAGTTAAATATAATTTTCTAAATAGATGGATGTCAAACTTTAACGGCTAGAGTCCACTACTAAAGAAGCACTTTTTTAATGCCTAGAATTCAACATTTGTTCTTCAGCCTTCTAATAAACCTAGTCTGCTACAAATGCCAGTGTTTTCAAAGTCTAATCAGAAATAGATTTAACTGAATGATTCATGCAACATAATAAATGAACTTTCTAGCTCTTCAGGTAGGAATTCAACAAAATTAAAGTAATATATTAAAATTATGGATTTATTTATAATGTACCTCAAAGTATGCTGGGATTTCAGAAGATTAGTAAATTGGATTTATTTTCTAAAAGAATAATATTGAAGGTAAAGACACAGTGATTCCTTAGATGTCATTTTTGCATGTTTAATGCACTTGAGGCCTAGCAACTGTTTTGAGAATTCCTATTTCGATGTGTTCATCTTAGATACCTAAATATCTTTAGCAGGCAGGCTTTTAAAGCAGATGGTCCTCAGAATTTCAATGAGACTTTTAACTACAGTAATTTTGGAAATTAAAGGTTAAAAAAAAATAACCTCAGAAGACACTTGAATCTTTTTCTAGGCTGGAAGGGATTTTTTTTTTGGTTTTACATAACTCCAATACCCAAATAAAGAGCTGCAAGAAAATGCCACGAATTATCATAAATCATTATCCAATTACTATCAACCTATCTCCCACTACATTTTTTGCATGTGTCATTTGAATTCAAGCTCACTTTATATCCGGTATGACTTTATGACTTATGTTCTGTTTACACTCATTTCCTCCTGCTTCACCCCACTTTCCACCACAAACAAACTACCACTTCTCTTCAGGTTTGTGGCAGGGGAGTCACTTCTTAATGTGAAATGCACGTTATATGTTGCGTGACATTGGAAACTGTGGACTATCTCTGTTTTCCAACCAAGGGAAGCTTCTGAAGAAAAAAAAACACCTGCCTCCTGACTCCCTACAGGCATGCCTGCCTTCTCCCAGGGCAAGGCTGGGCTGAGAGAGCCTGGTGGAGTGCCAGGTACCCGGTCCCATGTATTGGTTGTGCTGGGAGAAGACCGTGGCGTCATTAGGAAACCTGCAGTGCTTTGCTGCAGCCACAGCTATGTAAAGCCACAGTCCAGACAAGAGTTGCATTTGCAGTTATATATTTTGTTAGATTAACTGAAAAATTGGACAAGTTGTTGGGTGCCCAAAGCTACAAACAAAGTTGAGAAAACTATCTGGAGTTTAACTGGATGTATACAAGCTGGACCAATTAAAAGCTGGTAGCTGGCACTTATATGGGCAAAGGGAGAGATGGTGAGACATGACCAGCCAGCTATCCCTAGGTGAAACAGCCAGAAAAATAATTTATAACCTATACAGAGAGATTACAAAAATGACCACAAAACCAACGTCTTTTATAACCTCCTTTTTCTTATTACTACTACTAATTTTCATTCCTAGACCTGTCTTTCAAAATTACTTATAGGTTTCCCTTGATGAGCAGGGCTGAGAGATCAGAGATCAAGTGACTGTTTTGCAAGCAATGTGTCCACAGGCTTTTCCCCCTGTATCAATGATGGTGGCAGAAGGTTCCAGCCTGGGTCCCCGTGATAGCTGAGTTTCCTCTGCATGGTGACCATGCAGACCTGCGGTGCAGTCTCACATGCTGGGACGTGCCTCTGGTGCGAGGTCTGGGAGAGGTGGGACGTTTTCCGCCATGGCTGTGGAAGCGCTGGCGAGTCCCGTTGCAGGCACAGCCTGGCTACACCCAGTGCAGGGCAGACCATGGGGAGTTGCAGACTTTGCTGAAAGTGAGTGCAGCTGCTTTGCTGTTCTGCTTGACAGCTGAGATGTGTGAGTCAGGAAAGATCACCCCTAAACTGAGCACCGAGCACAAGCAGTTCATTGCAGGCATTTACCTCCCTCTCTGTCGATTGCCCCTGTCTGGAGGGGGCCACAGCAGAAATAAAAGAAAAAGAACCAAAACAGGAGGCACAAAATCAGTAGCAATGAGAGGCAGATAAGATCTAATTTCCTTGGTTTTGGAGGCTTTGCTAGTGACCAAGGTGCAAAAAGACCTCCATCGCACGGTGTCAGGTGGAAATGAGGGATCTCAGAGGATCTGCTCCTTTGGTCATTTCTGTTATGAGATTCCCATAGCTCATTTTTATTTCCAAGTGGAGTTTCTGGAAACTGGAGCAGCCCAGGGACTTCAGAGGAAGCCAAATAAAACTAGGTGAATGAGCAGTGGCAGTAATGATTTTTTCAGCAGGGACAAATTATTTCAAGCAGGGGTAAAAGCAAGAAAATTGGAAGAAATGCTTTGACACACAGTAAGACCCTACAAATGGTGAGCATGGTTTTGGACAGCACACCGGGAAACTCTGTGTGACAGCAGGTAAAAACCTGTCAGAAGAAAAACTAGTCTGACTCTCAGTCTAAGACCTAAGACTGGCTGGAAGATTGGTAAAATGTGAAGAAGAGGAGCACTGATATATTGTTTAACAGCCTTAAATGTACTGGCATGGCTATGGCTACAAGCCTGTGCCACTACATGGCCTTTAAAAATATATGCCAATTATCCCACAACCTCACCCACCCACCATGTCTACTTGTTATTATAGTCCTTTATTTGCTTTCAGTTCAGTTGTCAGATCTCAGGTTAAAAGCTCTGATCAGTTTTGGCGTCTGACTGGGTTTCACTCTGGCTGAAACATCAGGCACGTTTTCAGTAGTCACTTCAGAAGGGAATGTTTGTTTTCAGATTATATTTGAAGGCTACAGCCTGTATTTCATTTGAATTCAAGACGCTTCCTATCTGTCGGGCACCTTAAATCCTTCCAGCGAGGCTAAATACCTACACAAAGCATGCATGTTGGCACTACACTAAAAACAGAGCCATGCACACCACAAGTTAAGAGTAAGCCAGCACGGCCAAACAGCAAGGTCAGTTCAAATGAAGAAAACAGAAAAGATCAGAAAGTCTGGAAACCTAAGTGAGAAAATACACTTGGGCAGGCTGAAAAAGAATCCGAGGAGCAACGAGCAGAAGGAAGCAAAATACAGACTAAATCCTTTCTCAAGCATGTTGAAGGAAAGAATTCATAGTGCAAACTGGTGCTCAGGATATTAGTGACCTCTCAGAGAGGATAAGGCAGTTGCACAGCAGAGAAATGAATTCTTCACACGGGAAGAAATGGCGGCAATTCCCATGCCTCCACTCCTTTTCAGAGATCGAGCAAAAGATCTCTCTGAAACTGAAGTGAGAGAAGTACATGGTTGGTTCACATGCCAGAATGAGGTTGTCAGAGGACTTCTGCGGGGCCTCTGTTGTGACCTGTGATGTTCCACATATCCATAAAGCACCTGGACGAGGAAGTAAGCAAAGAGGTGAGTCAACAACAAGAATTTCTTCAAGGTAGTAAAGATGGGGACAGAACTGCAGAGGGTGAAGGTCTGTCAAGGTGAATGGGATGTGACATGAAATCTGTGTGGATAGATGCCACAGAAGTGATTCTCTGAATAGTAGGAGGTATACTCTGTGGAGCTCCTTGCCAAAGAATGTTTCAGCTGGAAGAAGGTTACGTGGGCTCAGGAGACACGTGGACAAGAATTTGGAAGAGGAACTCACCAAGAGTTACGGAGTAAATGAACCACATCTGGCTCCTGTTGCTGTATTCTGTGCTGGGCAACCAAATGGAAAATTTAAATGGGAGCGAGACTGTATACTTAATGCCTTAATTCATAATGGCGGGAGTTCATTTTCACAGATTGTGTGGATATTTCTGATTCAAAATTCAGGGAAAGTTCTCCAGGGCACTGCCATAATCAGATCTCATTTTTTTTAAGTTACGGGATATTTGCAGCTCAAGTTCATCATACACGTACAAGCATGTATGCAGAAATTTTGCTATTACTTTTCCCCAATTATTTTCCTTTTTAACTGCATTTCCTGTTGCTCACAATTACATGAGCCATTTAAATTCCCTATTTCTGACATTTCAGTTATGGTCTCTCCTTAACAGGAATCTTTACAGAGTTTCCCATGAAGTCAGAACTCCTCTACCCTGGAAGGACTGACATTAGCTTTATGGTTTCCATCCTGTCTGACGCAGGTGAATGTAATTTGGACTTACACAAATTTTGAAACAAAATATTGTAGTGGTGATTTCACACACCAACTGAAGACATGCTAAGAATGTCCCAGCATCAGGAAACATTAATCCAAGTGCTGTAGTTATGATGGACTTGGGTTTGCCATTTTCTAGAATTGGGAACTGTTTGGGAACTGAAGCCAGCTTTGTGTCTATGTTCGCCCACTGTTGCTGACTTCCAAGAGAAAAAGGGGAGAGGAAAACGCATACAGAGGAAGAAAGAGCTTAATAGAGAGATGAATGCCAGAAAAATGGGGAGCAAGTGAGAGTCAAAATACTAAAGAGATGAAAAATATGATTCAAGTCCTAGAGA
>KZ506309.1:98900-124135 GCA_002844005.1 Limosa lapponica baueri | reverse complement strand
TCTAATGAATTTAATCTTCCTCTGGTGAATCAGCCACAAACAGACCCTGATTTGTCAGTGAACTTGTTGTCCAGAAGAATAAACCAAAAATTTAGAACAGTTTTCATCTAACAGCTTGTTCCCAGGACATTTGCTTCAGGAGCCTCCTCTTTATGGAGTGTTACTGATTACATGCATCTGAACCAGTAGCGATCCCCTTCCCTGAAGAGCTGACTGAAATGCTTGGAGAGAGCAAGCAAGGAGCGGTGAACAGCACCGGTAGGAAAAACTCCTGCTCCTCTCAGTGGCTGGCAGAGAAAGAAGCAGCAGCCAGACACGAGCCAGGCCCCGAGACAGCGGTGACAGCCACCACCTTGCTGCGCTGAGACCCTCAGAGGAGCCTTCAGTGCAGGGGAAGAGGGAGAGAGCGAAGGGCAGCATGGGGTGCTCCGCAGCAGCCCCCTCCGGGCTCAGCTCCGGGCACGCCAGGGAGTCACGTGTGGAAGCTGCCTGTTTCCACGCTGTTATTGGGGGAACTTTGTTAATTAACTCAAAGAGCTGTGTAAACATTTGATTGCATCCTGCGTAAGTAATTTTCTCGCGCTTCCCTCACCAGCAGTGACAGTAGGCAGCTTTATAGCCAAATTGTAGGTGAAACAGTGTTAACAGAACAAATGAGTGGCTGTGGCAGTCACCGATCAGGCTCCTGCCTCTTTCCAAATGCTGCTTTTTGAGCAAGGTTGTCTCCCTCCCATGGATCCTTCTTCGGATCCTCCCCTTGGATGCATCGGCTTCTCTCCATTGTTGATCACTGCCATCTGTGAGGGAGAACAAGCTGCTGCTTCTCCACGCTGCAGTAGCTCTCTGGGCCATGAGCAGTTTAGACCCAACTTCTTGAGAAACTGAATAAGAAAAATAATATCGTTACCATAAAACCCTGAGTAAATCCCTTGAATGTCCCAAGAATCACTTCAGTTTCTCAAAAAAACAGCTGTCCTACTGTGAAACCCTTCCTGGAGAGTCAAATTGATGCCAAGTCCAAATTATATAAAAATGACAATATATATAAATTTTCTATAATTTATATAAAGCGCATTAGTGAAAATCCCCTGGCCAACTGAATGTCTAATGCGTATTTCTGTTTCACGAACAAATTAGTCTGTTGTCTAGAAGAATCAATAAGTAATTTGAGAGCGGAAAGCTCATCACACGCACTTAACTTTGTATGATTTGTAACCAGGAACAAAGCTTCCGTTTGTCAGAAGCCACCTGCAAGAGAGCCAGAGCACTTCAGAAAGTTTAGTCAAGAAGTCCCACAGCCTTGACAACTTCTTAGAAAGCAAAGGAGAAAAAACTTTTTAACGCAAGACTTTGAGAGTTTCTCTCTCCTGTCCGGACCTCACAGAGCACGTGGCAGAGCTCCAGGTATCTAAGTGCTAAAGTTTAGGCCTGGACGCAGTAACTCTGAACCAAGCTGATGCTTTCTGATGATTAAGAAATGTCTACATTTTTCACTGAACTAAGACCAGCTGTTCTCTGAGCATTCATGCTTGGCTAGAAGTAAGCATGGATTGTCATCTATGGCTTCATATGTATCCATAAGGATCCGCACAAACTGGGGCTCACTAAGCCATTTGTGTTGGAACAAGGCTGGGGTAAATCTTGGAATTATTTGAGCTGATTTGTATGTCACCAAATGCTCCTTACTCGTCACCAAAGCGAACTGGAGACTGTGGATATTAGGACTATATTTTCTTTATTTTAATTCAGGAAAGGTTTTAACTGCCTTCAGAAATATTGGGCCTCCTTATTCTCCATTTTTTTTCTTTGGCAAATGAGCAGACACTCATCAGGTAGTAACCTTTTAAATGAATTGCAGAACTCATGAGTACCACTCCCACAAGATCAAAACATTGCAGGACCTGGGAGCAGAGAAATAAGATGTCATCCCTACAGGTGCTTATTTCCCGCTATGATTTGTTTGCAGACCTTGTGATCTTTGATTCCTTTGCTGCTTCTGCACACATGCACAGTCCTGTCTACTGCTGCACTTCTGGCAAGGCATTCCTAAAGTGCAGAAGTCTTCCTGTGTTTTGTTTACTCTTTCGCTTTTCTCTGTAAGGCTGATTATTTTTGTAGGGCACAATAAAGCCAGGCTTCCCTTATTCAGAGGTGATCAAAGCCTTCAATCACACTCCACAGTAAAACAGATCCTAAGGCAAAAAGTTTGTGCATGAGCATACTGTGCAACGTGTTTCCTCATCTCTGCTTTCTCTCATTTATACAAAGCAAAGCCCTAAACCTCTCATCCTGATTTACACAGCTGTGAGCAAAGCGTTGCCATCCACAGCAACTGTGTGCATAATCCATGGTCAGAAGACAAAAGCTGATTCAGAAGAACCTTGTGAGTTTGCTTTGCCTGGGCCCTGCTGCCTCCTTTGCAGACTCAATATTGTCCCACTCTGTAGTGCAAGTGAGAACTGAGGGGTGAGTCAGTCTCATCTGACTAACATCCCCCATGTTAATTCCCCCATCTGAATAACATCCCCCCAAGCACACATGCGATGTGCTTTTCCCAGCAGCACTCCTCCTCCCTCTCCCCAGCAAGGCACCAGAGCAGGGCTGTCACGTGTTTGGATCAGCAGGACCCTGTGGACGCCTAAAAAGGAATCAGAAGGCTGTGCTGGCTAAGGAGGTCCAGCACCCAAGAAAGCTTTCACCTTGAGAAGTCCTCAGGATGGATCCTTCTTCTCCTGTGAGGTCAAATGGGTCAGCAACTGAGATAGCAAGATGGAGAGAGAACCTGGTCCGTGAAGCATTGTCCACCCAAGGAGCTCAAGTGCCAAGCAGACCAAGAGTTTCAAATGGTCTCACCCGACACTCAGCTGAATGCAAGATCTTCTCAAGCCCCAGCACTGTATGGACAACAGGAAGGTGTTCTAGCCTTAAACTTACCTCATTTGATCTATGCTTCACCTTCAAATATTCAATGTTTACAGGGTGAAAATTGTGACCTTAAGATAACAGGGAGAAAATTGCCACTATGAGGCCAGAATACTTCTAAAATTTCCACCTTCCAACATCTGAAATATTTCTCCCTGAGGCTGTTTTTCTGATCTAGCTAGTTTGTGGGGTAGAAATCACTTGCTGCTGCTGTATTTCACCAAAGACAGCAATAAAATGTGCAAAGTACTCCTGGACTCTTAAAAAACACATTATGTTTCTAGAAATAAAATATCCCTTTATGTTTTTGGAACAGCACAAAAGTGATTCATCAGAAACAAGCAAGTCTAAAAAGTGCAATTATTCTTTAGCAGCTAATGAGGAAAGTCTTCCTTGCCAGTACAAACTGAAAATCTCCGTATAAAGAACAAGGCTGGGTGGGCTGGTGCAGGTAGAAGAGGCAGTTTTTAGTGGCAGAGAAAACTCTGCACAGCAGATTGTTTCAAGATGTATCTCTATCGCAGCAATGTCTGTTTGAAGCCTCACTGCACAGTCACGGAGTATTTGGACATTTGGCAGTGACCACCTATAGGACCGAAGCAGCTGAACCTTTGCACAGTCTGAAAGGCAAACCCAGCACTGAGACTAGTGCTGGATGCAGGTCTCCATGTTGCATTTCCTGCTCACTTTACGGTACTTGACAGCACGTTATCATAGAACCACAGAATGGTTAGAGCTGGAAGGGATCATCTAGTTCCAGCCTGCCTGCCATGGCCAGGGACACCTCCCGCTAGACCAGGTTGCTCAAGGATTCCCAAAGAGCTCTGGTTTCAAAAAGGTAGGATTTGTCACAATGTGTTAACATCCATTTTGCCAGCCTGCATTAATGTTATTTTGATCAAAGCAGACCTGACCCATAACTTTACACTACAGGAATAGGTTGGAGTTTACTGGAACTGAGCAATATCAATAAGCAGCAACAGTCATATTAAAGCTCTGTGATATGGCTCATTTAGCATGCTGGTTTTATTAAATCTGGGGTAGTCTAAGCGATGCATCATGCAAGGGGAATTTGGTAGAATTTTTCAGGTTTTAAAAAAAACAATGCTTTAAAAAAAACATGCTTTAAAGAAAAAACAAGAAGTAAGAAGATTAGAACAGTTTCCTACATAAATAGTGATGGTTTTTTTCACTAAAGAACCTTGTCTTCAGAGCTCTGGCAAGCTGCAGAAATCCAAATACTATTTACAGACTTATTAGGTTTAATTGTGCTTTTAACACATTCCTACTTTGACTCAAAACCTCAGTTTTTCCTGCCCTGAGAGAAAATTCTTTCTTCCAGTTTTGACGGAACAGATGTTGATTTTCGCACTCTCGGTAAAAATCCTCGTTTTCAGGGTGGGATGGAGCCAAAACATTGACAGAAAGCTATGGCACAGAGCAGTTCTCTCTTCACATGAACCAGTGTTCACGCTTCAGCAGCCAATGCAAAAGTCAAGAAGGGAGGTGATATTTCTGCATATTTCCATAGAATAAGCAGTTGGACTAATGGGTGGGTTCACGAGTCAGAGTACATCACTAAATTTCAAGTTGCCCAGGCTGGGTGACCCGAACGCAATCAGTTTTTCCATCTACAAAGCAGTAAAATATTACTGCAGAGGTGAGGTGGCCTTCACACCCTGGAGAACCTCCAGATGTGACTGACATATGCAAAATGAGGTTTTATTCCGCGTTTATAGAGAGGGGGCTGCGGAAGGCGCCTGGCTGACAGTGAGGGTGTGCAGAGCAGAAGCACAAGCATCAGGAGTCTCACAGATGCACCACAAAAGAAGACATAGAAGCAAAAGCTGCCTCAGAGCCATATTATGGCAGCCAGTAAGCAGTATGGGTTGTTCTTTCTCAGCAAAATCCCCTAGTCAGGACTGCCAAAGTTGCTTGCCTAGCCTGGAGTTATTGGTTTAAATTTGGTTTTATGCAAACCAATCTCATTATCTCATCACTTTTATGTTTCTTTCTCAGTTGTTATTTGCTTATTTTTTTAAAAATATCTCTTTGCAAACTTGGACAGGTGACAAACTGAGGAAGGACAGCATCTGGTTTTTGCAAAGCAGCTTCTCATGTGCCTTACCCCCCATCTCCATAGCAGGGTGTAGACAACACCAGGGGCCCGTGGCCTTTCTGGAGCAAATGTCCCAGCTCATGGAAATTCCTTCCCTACTCTCTGCACTCCCAGCAAGAGCTGGTGAAGGTTGGGGGCAAGCAAGTGGGTTTATAGGTCATGCTTTGCTTGGAGAGTACTATGGCCCTGCTCTACAGAGCTGGAGGAATCCAAAAAGCACAATTAGGGCACAGCAGTGGTATGCCCTTTTGCATATCACCTTCAGGCTGACCCAGAGCCATAGAGAAGCCTGTCAGCTCTGGAAGGGTCAAGAAGCTTAACTATCATGGGGCTGGAGGCATTTGAAACAACCACACTGTATGGGCCTAACCAGGGAAGTCCCTGGGGCACAGGGGACAGGGAGGGCTGCAGAGCCAGAGTGGCATGTTACTAAAGGAGAGGCTGGCACCACATCAGAGGGCTCATGGCACTCACACTGGTGATGTCAGGGTAATGGGATTCCCAGCCCCGTGGCTGGGAACACTGGTGCAAAATCACTGGAAGGTTTGGCATGAAGAAGTAATCAGAGCACTGGGGAAGAGACAGTCAGTTTTCAGGCTGAGTCTCTGATAGCCGGCTGAGGGACCACTCAAATGAAAGTGCTGGTCCCCATACCCACGGGTACGAGCCGGAAGTACAGATGATGTCTGCTGAGTGTCAAAAGTAGTGGAAAACTTTCGGGTCATTTGCTCTTGCTGGATAGTACTGCTTGGTCCAACGACTCAGGAATGCAACAGTGCTTGATGCTAAGCCAAGGGTCTCTCATCTCACACCCAGCGACACCCACCACTTCCTGGATTTCATTCTGCTCATGCTGGTTTCAAATCCACTGGCGCTAACTAACGCTTACATATTCATTGCAAACCAGAACTGCTCCTGCCAGCAGCAGTGCTGGCTCGACCAAAAGTAGATGTCATTAGCTGGGTGATGAATGCTCGTCATGTCCATCTAGTACTTCCCAAAATATAACCAAAGTATCCTTTCCTCAGGTATGACAATCTACCTAACGTGATAAAGTCCAATCCAGCATCAGGCATAGTCCCATCTTGAGCAGGAGAGGGGACCAGAGGATCTCTAGAGTTCCCTGTCAACCTACACATCTGATTTCATGAGTGGGGAGCCTCTGCTGCCAGCTGGAGACAGGGTTGCTGCAAGCTGGGGAACAGTAAGCCAGAGAGCTGGTTGGGAGCAGCATGCTGTACGGGTTACAGCCTGGGAAGAGCAATCACTGAGTGACAGTCATTCAGACTGAGAGGGATCTCACGAAGTCTTTACTCCAACCCCCAGACCAAAGCAGGGCCACTCTGAGGTCAGAGGAGGCTCCTCAGAGCTTACTCCAGTCAAGGCTTGAAAGCTGCCTTGGAGCTGGGGAACCTACAACATTCTGGAGACCTCAGAAATAAAATCTACGGTACAAGGTGGTGGACTGAGACGTAGCCAAGAGACACGGTTGGTAGGGCTCCAGTTTCAGTAACCATCACTTCTGGGTGTAGCAATCAGCTCTCCTGCCTCTTTCCCTAGTATGCTTCTAAGTGTACAAGGCATTGTGATGTCCTCCATGCACAAGACACTAGGGAGTACCACACACTATGTGATAAATATTCTATGTTTGCCTACGGTCGGTATGGTGATATCTATATGTGTAAGAAATACATTTCAGGGTCTCTGTGATAAGCTACTTGAAAATGTTTTCCTTGCTTGTGCAAGCCAATGCAAGATACCATAGACTTACAAGACTTACATTGCATTACTATCTGGACGTAACAGGGGATTTTATAGGGAAAGAGGCAGCTGCAGTCTGAACGAGGGGATTACATGTAGGGCCCCATTGAATGCAGTCTATTTTAACCATCTATGTCACAGATGGACCACCCACATCCCCTGAGTAGATCCGTCTGCCATTTCAGATTCATCCCCCGAATTTCTAGAGAAATCATATCCCATTCCTTCTATTCTCCATTAGTATTTGACTAGTCTACACAGAATGGGAGAACTACCACAGAGAAGGTGTAAGAGCCTGCAAAGGCAACTGGGGCCAGCTCAGCAGAACTACTAACCCAATGGGCTGTAGAGGCACAGCAGGCAGGGGAAACAAATGACCAACAGCTTTTATAAGAAAATAAACACTTTAGACTCAACATTCAGATTTCTGTTTTTTACAGATGCAAGGCTTTTGAAGGGATTTGTACCATGGGGAAATCAAGTGTTTTGTCACAATATCACGCAATAAGTGAAGCTGAGAATAAACTAGCTGGTTAGATGTCTGTAGTGCAGGTAGCACAGAAATAACATTCACTTAAGGACTACACAAGAAGAATGAACTGGCCAACTCTACTGACATCCAATCTCACAACCTATCCACAGGGGCGTCCTTCTATCTGAGCGTAATGAAAGATGTGCTGCAGAGAAAATATGCCCATAAACTTACATTGATCTAAAGTTAATGTACTTGTGAAAAATTGCTGTCTGGAGGGCCACTGTAAGTGCTATCAGCATACTGGGAGCAAACACTGAGAAAGTTATTCTGTTGGCATCTCAGAAAAGAGAAAATACATAAGAAATATGCTTTAATGATATGCTTTACAAACAAGCAGTGAGAAATATCTCATGTAGGTTTCCTGATGGAATACCTGCTAAAACAAGAGTCAGCAAAGACTGAGAGTCCACAGAGCACTTGTTATATTGAATGTTAATGTCTCTAAATGCCCTGAAAGCATATAAACAACAAGAGAGATATTACTTGTAATTCTTTCCCCAGTTGCATGATAGAACCACAGTTGTTTTGTTAAGAGGATTGAGAATTTCAATGGAAATGTTTGTGCTTTCTACTGATACACTCAGTTGTAAGACCATCTCGCAACAGTCCTCAGCCTCCTATGATGGCCCTCCCTTCCCTCCAAGTGGGAGTCACAGAAGCCCCTTGGAGAAGCTGGGCTGAGTCTGACAACAAGGTCAGGTTAATGGGAGCAAAAGCTTAGAGCCAGCATGGCAGTCAAAGCTGGTAGCTACAGAAACATATTTTGCACCAGTTTCAGTGGAACGCATCAAAGTGAGATGGAGATCCACTGAAGAAAAGAATATGGTTGGCAAGAGGAGAGTTAGAAAAGAGAAGTGATGAATAAAAAGAAGAAAGAAAGAGAAGGTGTTTTGATCAGTTTTGACTAAGCTGAGCACTTGGGTGAAGGTACAAGAGCTCCTTTCCAGTGTGTAGGCTTGCTTTGGAATCCACTGTTGTTTCTTGAACATTTTCTTTAAAAAACTGAGCCTCCAACAACCTTTTTCTGAAGTCTGTGGCCAAGACAGCATTGTGCCTTAAAGCACTAGACCTCTTTGCTGTGAAATTCTGGCAGGGAAGTGCAGAGTTTGCACACCCATCGAGTTCAACTGACGTTATAGCTTTGGGCATTTGGGTGCCTTTCAGCACACAAAGCCCATTTATTCTGATACCTGATCATTAGCTGTTGTTACGCCTTTTCTCCCCTTTATCTGACTTTCCATGCAACTTACTTGTAAATGACTCCTCTTTCCCAAGTCATTACTTGCTTCTTTTTGCTAATGTAAGTCTGTAAGTTTTGCCTAACAAAAAAGATTTGAAATGTGTCTCTGGTTAATATATAACTATTTTCTCAAAGAAGCAAAGATTTAAACCCCTTATGTAGAACAGCTGTGTGTATTAGATTCCTTGGTTTGGACAATGCTTTGAACAAACTCAATTTACCTTTCATTTCATATGCTTGCTCATGCCTGAAAAAGAAGTAACTTGATAAAACATTTACAGTCTCTGCCAGCGTAAGCACTGCCTGAAATGCTTTGTCAATGAATGGAAGTTTTGAGATTATTTTTGGTGCCATGACATACTGCTGTACATAACCCAGCCAGGAAAATAATCGACAGCCTCTGGCATCTTGGAGATAAGCAGTATCAGCCACCATAGAGTGGACTGTATCTCATGAGTAAAACAGACTGTGGGAGTATCTTTGGGAGAGAAAAACCTGATTTTTTTCTAACGACCATGCTGTTAATGTATTTTGATACATATTCTGCCTTTGAATGATTATTTGTTTCTTTTTGCTACTGGTCTTTTCCTTTGACACACCGGGCATTAACCAGTCTATTTTGAGACGTGAGTGAAAATTAAGGTGACCAGGCACAAAAGTGAGTTCAAATACAGGCAGTGATTTCCTAAGTCTAGTCTCTCCATCACTTCTGTGTGAGAGAAGCAGAAAGAGGAGGAAGCACATCCCTCCCCAATCGTGGAGGCAGTCCCATGGCACCATGCCAGCCCAGGATGGCTGCGCCAGAGCTGTACAGAGCCATTGCATTACCTTCACCCAGCGTTGGCTTGGAGGACCCAGATGGGTCTGGATCACCAGTCAGAGTTGGCAACAGTGCAAAACATCTGAAACAGCCAGGGATGCTCTGTGCCCAGAGTTGCCTTTGATGCTCGGAGCTATTTGCCAAGTGGCTGCGAAACATGGAGCCTGCTGTCTGGCTAACAAAATGATCAAATATGCCAGGGGAACTAGAAGAAATTCCAGAACACTTTTCAGAGCAGACTGCATCCACAGTGTTGCTAATAATAATGACACATCAGACAAGATGTCTTAATGCAGGAGGAAAATGAGAACAGGCATCTGCACACTCCTGTATTATTTTTCTCATCCTATTCTCCTTTAGTACACACCACATCTGTGCACTGTTGCTATGTACTTGGTACAGAGGAGCCTCTGGCTACTTTAAGTCACAAAAAAAATCATAGACACAGTATGCATGTCAGTCTGTCAGATGGTAACAGCAGTCACAGGCATCCACCGGTTTTAAAGTGTTAATTCAGGGGTAGAAAATCAGTTGCAATTACTCTTTTCTGGATTTGTCATCTGTGTATGATGAACACATTATATGTATCTTTGAAGGGAGATGACAGCACTGTCTCATTTTAAAATTTTTTTTTCCATATGTGAAAATAAAACAAATAGGAAAGCATGGCCAATGGAAATTGCGTAAGTATCTTCAAACAATATAAATATGCAAAAAGTCCTGTCAGAACATATCCTCATGTGTCGAAGCTCATTGGACAGATGCTGAAAGTCCCTAGGGAGAGAAGTCATTCAGATGTCATTCAAAGAGTATAATGCCTTGAATGTTCGCTCTTAAATGTTCTTTTTCACATATCTTGCCATGTTGTTGGCACTTTCACAGAAAGTGAGTCCTCTCCCGAGCATGCCCCTTTTGAAATGTTTTGAGCCCACAAGAGGCAGCATGGCACAAAGCGCATGAACCAAGTTAGCATCCTACCAGCCACACAGACACAAGCTTGCTGCACACATTTTAAAGCAGCCAAGTTGCAGAAGTGTAGCGCGTAGGTGTACTTCACAGCCACTTACATGTCAGCTGCATCCATGGGCACCCTGGGGGTTGGATGCCCGTATGGAGTTACCTAAGACATGGGGATCTGACCCAGCCTTGGGGACTCTGCAATGGGCAGCAACCCAGCTCAGAGCTCAGCACTGACACGGGCCCAGCCAGAGAATGAGATCTAGCACAGAGCTACAGATACTTTACCATAGCCACTTGTCATCTTCTAGGAAGATGTGGATATAATCTGGCCCTTATTCATGCAAACTGTATTTTTTCCCAGCTCCATCTTTAGGTCTTCATTGGGGAAAACATACTTTCCCCCTACCCTATCTTGAACATTTTCTATTTTAAGCACATTGTTGATCCCAGAGGTGCCTAAATTGAGCATATTCACAAGACTTCCTTGAATAACAATGCACTTGGGCAGTCATTTCTGATTTTTTGGAGGACAAGAAGCTTTTCTGTCCTGGCATCCTGAAAATGACTGAGATCACATCAGTAACAGCACAGTGAAAGGGCTGTAAAGACCATGATGGCTCTGGTTTGAGATAATATCACTCTGACACAGTACATGTAATTGTCTCTGGGGAGATGTTTTAATTAAAAGGGGAAAAAAATAAGTTTCTTTTCAAATTCAACTTCCTTCTACCTCTCATCAAATGAAATGTAGATGATAGAGGATAATTAGTCTCATTTGCCTGAGTGGTTTGTGCTTGAAGCATTTGTGATAAAGCTTTACGCTTTGTCTTTTTATTACCCATAGGATGGTGTGGAATATCAGGCCGGTGCTTAACTGCATCGGTACAGGCAGCCCTGGGGGCTCATATCTTAATATATGTTTTGACATCTGGTCAATCTTTAAATTTAACATATTGATTTATGTGCTGGCATTATGAACAGCTCCCTGTGGCTACCAGACTGCGTGTTGTTTGGACATTCAAGGTCAGCAGCAGCTTCCGCAGACCAGTTCTTTGTGGTCTGTGCCAGAAGCTGATAGGAAACAATCTGCAAATTTTCTTTAGGAAAATATAAAGTCCTTGTACACAAAAGAGGAAAAGCTGTATGTAGGAATATAGCGTGAATAGTGGGCAATGGGATAAGGAAATGAAAATTAAGGCAGAGCTGCATGGTTCTGAATCTCAGCTTCAGAATAATCATATTTTTTCCTCCAAGAATATGCTTCCAGATAAAAGCATGAGATGAATACCATTGACTTTCCAGACCAAAAGTTTGGGAAGGAAAATAGTGAGACAGAAAATATTTGACATCTATATGAAAGAGCTCTGGTAAATAACACTTGGGATTTCTTAGTATCACCAAGTAAAAGAAACAGGTGATGAAGTACACAGTAAAGAAAGACACATTTCTTTTTTCTGCCCTTAGTATTTGGAGTTCTAAATCCATTTGCCAGATCTACTGTTTTATTTCTTCCTTGCACCAGGATAGTCACTCCTTGAAAGTAAGATATTTTTTAAAATTTACTACCCTTTTTTATTTGTTGTTTGTTTTTTTTGTTTTAATTTAAGAATTGTTAAGATATCCCTAACAGCTTTCAAAGCCCATTTTTGTCCTACCTTGGCTAGTGTATTCTGATACTCCAGGCTTTTATGTTGAAGTTGCAGATGAGGAATTACAGTAAAATCATTGAAGTATCTTGTTAATTGCTGTCTGGTTGCTTATCAGGGGCTCTGACTTGGCAACTTTCATTGGAAAGTACTTTGTCATAATCTGATAAGACAAATTAATTAGTGTAAAACTCCACTGTGCATTCATTAATGCTGACGTGCCTCAAACCTTTGACATAACTGCTGCTCCATAATTTATGCAATTGGCAAGGAGCACAGAGAGACCTGGATTTATTTCTATCAGAACATACAGCGTTCACTCTTTAAACACCTGCACCTCTTAACAAAGAGATTAATATTAAAATGACTTCTTAATATTATTGAGGTGCTGTATCACTAGCTGCTGAAATAGCCAGTGTTTATATGCCTTCTCTGCATGTCTGCAGAAACACAGCTTTAAAGACTTTCTTTCTGGTGCTTTAAAGGTCTCACAGATGCTTTATGGCCCCTCTCTGTCTCTGTTAATGAATTAGAGCATTGCTAATTTTCCTTGGTAGGCATTTGTCCCCGCTACGTAAAAGTAAAAGCCTACAGACTAGGCACGCAGAATCTGTTGCTGGAGACTTTATAATTCAGCTAAATTAAGAACATTTTCATCTTAGAAAGATGAGACTTTTAAGAGCAATAGGGACTGTTGTAGAGATTAACTCCAATCTGGAACTGGCTGTGTGCAGGCAATGAGGTCACGTGGGTGAGGAAATGGGCTGAAGCCATAGGAAGTGATTCCTACAACTCCTTTAATACTCCTCTAGCCAAATCAACCATATTATCATATGTTTGAAGAGAAGGAGTACTGAGTATAGGCCCACTGATGCTGCGTGGTGCGGATGCACACAGAGGTCCTGACACTGACTGTGCTGCAGTCAGTAGATATATTCTTGCTGACTTCAGTGATCAAAAGATCTTCTTTTCACCCCTGTGTACAAAGAATGGAAATCATAGTCACCAACTTGCAAAAAAAAATCAAATTCCTAGCAAGAACATATGCTTCTATTTTGTTCTTTGTCTGTTGTTTTTAGGGTCTAAGGCAGAGCCAGAAAGAACCTCTCCACCACAGTGTCAGCAGCGGTTGCTGCTGTCTTATCATGACTATGGTCCTGTATATCAAACACCCACAAAAATATTGATTGCCTAAAAGTTCCTTTCATTCTGGTATGCTGCCACTGGCAGAAAGAAGAATAACCCATATCTGAAAGAAAATTACAGTTTTTTTCCCTGGTGGTCGATAAGCAGGTGAGTCAGAAGCAAAACAAAAGAGTTGTGGACCATCATCACCTAGGCTGCTATTTTCCCTCTCTATACAACAGAAAATTAAAACGTGGGTGGCTCTTTCCTGATCTTGCCCTGTAGCCACCCCTCTGCTGGGAGCAGCCTCTTCCCCACACACTCCCGTAGGGGCTGCAAAGCCCACAGGACAGCACGGGCATGAGACGGCTGTAGAGGCCATGACCACACAAGCAGGAAGTGCTCCTGGTTTGAGGCCTTACCAGGAACTCAGTTCCCCAAAGCTGAGAGACCAATTCTTTACCTTAACCCACTAATAAAATTTTATGCAATTTTCACCCTTTAAATTTTACTGAGGTTTTATCTTAGAAGATGGTAGTTACAAGCAGCAGCACAGTTCCAGCACTGCTATTCGCAGATCTCTGAAAAGTCAGTGCTTAAAGTGCAAGCCTTCTTTTTGTATTCTTTGTTTACAAATGCCTCACCTATCTGTTTAATATGTAAGTGACACTCAAAACTCAAATTTCTGCTAAAGAAGCCGCACAGAGACAGTGCATCGGTTCAGGACAATGGGAAGGAAACAATGAACAAAAATTTTGCTCTGAACCTCATTGTAATATGACTAAATAGTACAAGAAGAGGAAAAGCAGCAACCATGTGCCCAGTACATATGGCAAGCCCAGCGTCTGGAAAACAGTTTTGGAAAGATGTCAAGGTGACATGTCTGTGGAAGATAGTAAGAGCAGAAAAGGAAGAAAAGATACCCTTCCCCAAGGAGCATAGAGGTGTGAATGGTGAAAATCTATCACAGGAACTGGAAAGTGCTACAATGTGTAAGTATGCACAAGATCAAAGGAAAGACATACTCTTAATAAAGCCCCAAGGCATACTCCTAACAAAGCTAGCAAGGAGTTTTCAATGTTTGTAACAAATCAAAAGACTAAGTGGATTTGAGCTCAGAACAGGGAGCTTGGGTCAAGAGGTATATAGCATGTAATAAAAGACATGGCACTTACTACTTTCATAATGGTGTAAAGGTGAAAGAAAGGCAAGTGTAGTAGGAGCTGCAATACCTTTTATCACTTAAGTGTTGCACTTCTGAACAGCTGGGCTGATGTGCCCAGAAATCTTGTTTATGTTTTTTACAATACAACAAATTTGAAGCTCAGTCCAGGTAAGGAGCAATTGCTGGAGTTTCACATGGTTGTATTAATCCCTTCAACAATTTGAGAGGAAAAGAGCAGTTATCCCAGTGGAGCAGAGCTAGACACAAGCAAAAGAAACAAGCTGTAAGGTCATTATTCTCTGTGGGACAGAGACAGATAATCAGCACCTGCAGAAAGCAGGTGCTCTCGTGGTAACTGAGCTTCTTTGCTGATGAGTTGAATTTACTTGCCACTTAGTACTCTATTTGAAGACCAGAGAGGATGTTTAATGACACAGAAAGGAACATTCACAAACTAATTACACAAACTATAGTCAGTTTGGCACCAAAGTAGATGCAGCCTATTATAGGAACAGCTGGTAACTCCTGGATAGGTCACTTTTAAGCTCTCTAACTGAGCATTCAGGTGTGCATTTTCTTAAGAATGTAATACTTTAAAGACACTAAGAATCATCCAAATGAATTTCAGAGATGTGTAGAAAGTGACCATCATTGACACCAACTGGAAGTCAGTGTGGTAGAACCTCTGAAAAGGTTATTGGCTGCCTGCCTACATCTTTACAGGGAATAAACAGAATTTTAGGCATTGGTGGTCTATTCCAAGTCTTTAGACATATGAAGAGCTACCAACACCTGCCTTTCTCCCAGGCCCTTAAGCCATACGCTGTACAAGAGGTTAGGCTCTGCTGAAACTAGACCAGGATACCTAGAACTATTCCTTATCCTCAGACACTTGCCAAACCACTGTCATCTCTTCAACTCCCTTTCAATGCCAACTAAAGATGTTTTGGAGGTTGGAAATTTCCATTTTGCCTTGGGTTTTTTACCCATTTTAACCAGTAAGACTAGATGATCTTAAAGGTCCCTTCCAACCTAGACAATTCTATGATTCTATGACTCTACATCGTATTTAGTAAGTACATACCCAGGATACTCTCTTTGCACTGGCAGTGCCTATTAGAGCTGTGTCTATCAAATATAACGTGCTACTATAATTTTATGGAAAAGATTTTTAAATATGTTCTTTATGCATTGGAAAGATTTTGTTTGATTGCTTTTTCTAGAGGGCAGGCAGCAGTCCAAATGAAACTAAAGGGCATTCACACACCTATCTACTCTTTTGAATTCACATAAGCATGCATCCCATTGTGTCTCTTCCCATTGGGCAACTGATGATTGTCAAAAACACCTTGAGCTTTATCTAATGTTAAAAATAAAATTCTGTATATTTTTAAAAAGAAAAAAGAAAAGAAAAAAAAAGTCATTTTGATTCTGTACAGGCAATGAATAGCTGGCTCCCTATATCAAATTAATTCTAAGCCATCCCATCCTCTAACAAACTATTCTGAGTGCATTTTCCCTTTGGATGAAGTACATATTGAAGTGATAGTTAACTTAATAGACTACCAGAAAAAAACATACTAACTCTAATGCACATGGTTTTAAACAAGTGCCGTCAATAAACAGGCACATCTAAAACACACCTGTCTCTCCATTCTACTAAGATTCATTAGCTATTTAATGTATCATGTAGTTAGCAATGAAGCACAGTTAGTACTTCCTTTGTACAACTTGCAAATTACCTTCTAAAGTTTCTCTCAAATTTTGGATTACAGGATAATATTTCCTATTGAAGCATAACATTTCTTGCCATTTCGCTACTATCATAAGGCAGAAACATCAATCAAGACTGCTTAGACAATCAAGAACGCCTAAGCATATCGCAAGCCAAAGTACTTTAGAAAAACAGTTAATTGATTAATTCTGTAAAGTTGACTAAACATCCAAGACTCATCTCCCTTAGCATTAAAATTAGATGGTTCACGACAATAAACATTATACATAGGAGAAGTTAATAGAAATTTAGACAAACTTAAAAGCTGAAAAAACCTCCAAGTACTATAAACTATGGAATATTATAAGCAAGAATAATCTTTCTGATCTGCTTGTGAATCCACTAAATCCTTTTTATCTCTGATTTCCGGTCAAAGACTGCCAAGGTAGGTCATAAATTTCTTACACAGAGAGATCTTCCCAATAATGCCATCTACATTTTAAAGGATGCAGAAATAGCTGTTACACTACAGTTTTTCAACCCTCTGTGCATACAGATATCACAGAAATAAGAGCTGTCTTCCTTATGCTGTTATATTGCACAGACCATTGTGCCTACCCACCTTCCCCACCCTCCAGTTCCCAGACATTCTCATTGGAGCACCAAGGGCAAGATAAATAATAAAAGGAAAATGTTAAAATAATTATTTTAATACCTAGAGAACAAGAAAACTCTGAGCCTGATATTAAAATCATAAACCTTTCACGAGTTTTTCAGTATGTCCTTACATTAAAGACAGAGCAGCACCTACTTTTCACCAAATTAGATCACTGGCTTTATAGGCTCTTTCTCAAGGGTGAGCTTGTTCCTAGCTACTTCCTGGGCACCTAAACCTACTTACTCTGATATCAGTGAGATCAATGATAGTTTGGCACTGGCATTTGAACAGAACAGGAAGCAGCATTCGGTATGATATTTACTTTTTCATTTGCATTTTATCCACAAAGTAAGAGATATCTTAGGAGGTCACTGCACTGATGTTGGCTATGTCAATTTTTCAGTTCTTTTTCTAGAGTTTTGGGCTTTTTAATGTCTAGAAAACACTGAGGAACATAATGTACAGAAGTTGCAAGCTAAATCTGCAAGTTCTTCTCATGCATCTATTTGCAGGTTTAAGTCTCTGGCAGATTCTCACTGTCACTTCAGTGATTTGGATTATGGCATAGCTCTACAAAACTTCTTAAAGGCACTGAAGATGAAGTGCAAAACTGCAGCTTGAGTAGAGCCAAGCAGCTAGGAAAGGCGGGGGGACGGGGAGAGGAGTGTTATTAAAGCAAGTTATTTTCAGGGCTGACATCAGCTCCTTTTGGTGCCAGCCACCCAGCAGGCAGGAGAATCCAGCCCAAAGAGTCAGTCCCAAGTGTTGCCCTTTCTCCAGGAGCTGATCAGCAGCAGCAGTAAGGGCTGGTATCCAAATTAAAGGACGTGCCACTGAAACACTGCCTAGAAGCTCTACCCAGGAACCTGGAAAAATTGCGCCAAACTTTTTGGCATTCAAAGAACTAGTGTTTTTTTTCCTTTTGCCAGCACAAATCAGTTGGCTTAATGTGCAAGATGGGATTTAAAGGTGCCTCACGTGACACCAGCTGGCCAGGGCAGCTTTGCCAGCAGTCCCTGTTGTTTCAGCTCTTTGCAACACTTGGGGTTCAGTTTGTGCCTGATTTGGGTGACAACCACCGAGCTTCTGCAAGGAATGCAGGCACATCTGTCTGCAGCTCATGATCAAAGAAGAAAACAGAAAAGTAAAGAATAAGGTCAAGGGGTTCAAACTTGAAGCCAAGTTCATGAGAATTGGAATGAAGGATTCTTTCCTTCCAGCATCTTATAGATCTTTCTGTCTCATACACAATACATTTGCTGAACTTGCAGCAGCTTGTGCAACTCCCTTCCAAAAACACACTGCCAAGTAGTCTCCATTTCCAAGTATTTCTCTTTTTCATGCCCTCCAAATAATTAGAGAAACACACACAATCATTTTAAAGAACAATAAATGAAGTGAAAACTGTCAACTTTACTATGTAATTGCATTAAATCCATGCAATTATGTGCAAGAATAATTTAATTCCTTTTACTGATTCATTACAGAGTTAGAATTAAACAGGATTAATGCTAATTTTTCATACTTAGAATAATTAATTTGCCTGAATTTATTTGCTTGGGGGATGACTTTGGCAGGAAAGCACTAATCGCTCTGGCTGGATAATATACACTTAAAAAACGTTTTCCCTTGGTGGTATGCGACAATACAAAGCTTTCTGCAAGATCACTGCCACATACCAGGATCAGCGTTGGTATTTCAAGCAGGTCTCCATGCTTTTTTGTTGAGGACTTTGTGCAATTGCCAGGGTGTGGACTTCTCAATGTACACTTGGTCAATAGAAATAGAGGAAAGGGGGTTTTAGCCTTTTTCTGGGGCAGGTCCATATTCTTCCATCAGCCCTGTGGTTACTTTCAGGGTGTTTTCCTGCTCTGTATTTAATGCTGCAAACAAAACCCTCGGCTGTGGATGGATGTTCATTCCAAAGTAATAATGCAAGGAAAATTGGAGAAGGGTTTCAGTTTCACACTGCATACAGGTCTAATCTATTTTATGTCTTTGTGGACCTGGAAGACATATTTAAGCACAAAAATAGCCCTTTCCAGCTCACGTTTTTGGGACTGTGTGTCAGGCAAGTGCCAGCCACCATCACACAGCTTCAGAAGAAGGGAAGAAGGACATTTCACAGGGCCACCAAAAGAGCTTCCTCATGTTGTTTCTGCCACATGCTTTCCTTCAGAATTTGATTCTTACATTGGTAGATGTAAACTTACCTAACAGGTTCCTAATTTCTCAGAAAAATTGAGGTTATTTGAAGGAACAAGCTAGGCCAATGAAAAAAAAAAAAAAAGGGAACCTCAAAATATATTATTTTAGAGCCAAAGTACAAGATAAATGGCAATCATATTTCATTTGTCAGGGCAATCACACACATGACTGAGCAATCCAGTAAAACACTGGGCAGACCCCTCATATAATCCCAATAGAATGGAGGAGCAAAACATACTTAGTTAAATCAATAGTGTAGGAATTAATTATTTTGTCTACTTACTTTACTCTCACACTTCCTAAGGAAAGCCCACAAAAAACAGAAAATCCAAACTTAAGCTAACATGTGCTTGCATCAGGAGTGTCATGTGTGATCTATTTCATATGCATTACACTAATTTATTTTTGCTTAAATCCTGCTACAGACTGCTCTTGTATGTGTGAACTTCCAAAAGCCACTGTTAAGTCTTCACATCCCTACCTATTAACTTCATTTAATTTTTCAATGCAATACATTTTTTTTTTAATTGGTGAAGTCATTTTTCAATTCCATCATTCATTTTTCAGAAAGTTTAGTTTGAATATTCAAACTTTTTTTTCTCAATACGCTGGTCAAGAAAGAGGACAGAAAGCTAACAGCCATGTAGGGGCAGTTTAAAGAGATGGACCCAAGGAGAAGGGGCAGGAGGGGCAGGTAGAAAAGGAGCCTTGCAGCATGCAGACCCCCGTGGGGAAGAGGCATTTTCAGCAACTTTCAGTGCGGAGAGCTTAATCAGTCTGTTTGTATTTCTAGGTCACAAAGGTCAGACCAACAACAAGAAGGTTCTCTTTAAAAAACCCAAAACCTAACACATTAATCATTCATAAGTACGGAAGTAATCAGCTGATGAAAGTGAACACGTAAGAAATTTAGCAACAGGTGTGTGAAATTACATTTCTCCACATTTTATCAAACTGCAGCCTTTCCAAGGGCCTTTTGCCACAGAAATTACCTTTTGGGCAGTCATTTGTTTCTTGGAAATGTTAAATTTACATTTGGCTCCTCAAAGGCTTGATTATTTCAACTGTTGGTGTTACAAAGTCCAGGAGCTTAATGTCAGAAGTGCCTTGAAGCGCTTCTTTGGGACAATGCATTAGAATCACAGAATGGTTAGAGTTGGAAGGGACCTTAAAGATCATCTAGTTCCAACCCCCCTGCCATGGGCAGGGACACCTCTCACTAGAGCAGGTTGCTCAAAGACCCATCCAGCCTGGCCTTGAACACTTCCAGGGATGGAGCATCCACAACTTCCCCGGGCAGCCTGTTCCACTGTCTAACCACTCTCACAGTAAAGAATTTCTTTCTAGTATCTAAACTAAATCTCCCCTCTTTCAGTTTAAAACCATTACCCCTCGACCTATCGCTACACTCCCTGATGAAGCATCTTTCCCCATCTCTCCTGTAGGCCCCCTTCAGGTACTGGGACGCCATTACAAGGTCTCCCCGGACCCTTCTCTTCTCCAGGCTGAACAACCCCAGCTCTCTCAGCCTGTCTTCACAGGAGAGGTGCTCCAGCCCCCTGATCATTTTCGTGGCCCTCTGCTGGACCTGCTCCAACAGGTCCATGGCCTTCCTGTGTTGAGGACCCCAGAGCTGGACGCAGTACTGCCAGTGGGGTCTCACGAGAACAGAGTAGAGGGGTAGAATCGCCTCCCGTGGCCTGCTGGCCATGCTTCTTTTGATGCAGAAGTGGTACAGGTTTAGTGGGACATCAGGAGGTTAGGATGTGCTGTGTCATTTTTACAAAGCAGTCCCAATGTGCTATTGCAGTGAGACCTGCACAGCCGGGCACCTGGGGGAAGCATACGGGAGAGGTCCTGGATCTGCAGACAGCCATGCATCTTGCAGGAGTACGGACTTCTCTTTTCTCCTTGGATCTGCTGCCAGCCAGCGAGGGAGAGGGGTCATAAATTAATAGGCCAAAGATGCATCTTTTATTGATTCTGTCTGTTGGCGTTTTTTAATACACAAGTCACTCCCCTCGGCTCATCTCATCTGCCCTATTCCCCCCAGCCAGCCCTCGCCACCTCCACAACCCCAGAGTACCTTCCTGTAACTTGCCCACCCTACACAGGGAGGTTGTACCTGCTGGAAGAAGTGCCCGAATAGTGCCTTGCAGAACAGCAGGGAAGCCAGGTGTCTACTAGAGACTCCTGCCTCCACTGAGCATGGAGCATACAACATAGCTATATTTTCCCCTTTATTTATTCCTCTGCCCACTACTCTTGGAGTGAATGAGTTGTCTTTGTTTCTGCTGGGAGAGCAGATGCGAGAAGGAAGTACTCTACGGTCATGTACTTTTCCAGGTGTCTATTATATCTCCTCCACCTGTGCCCTCTGTCTCTTGTTTTCTTCCTCCTCTCAGAAAGGGCTGAGAAGGGACAGAATTTTAAGACAGCTATTGCCTTAAAACCTGATATAATTAAAATCTCCTTCACTACCATCACTAAGCTGAGAGTATCATTACAATGAAGAGGATGATAATAGATACCTTTATCACTTACAGTAACAATAAGAGATAACTGCCAATGACCATGTGTCTCAAATAGTATTAACAGAATGTACAATTCACTAAGAGGTAATTCAGCTGTTAATGGCAGTGAGGTACTGGTATAATTTAATGTTCTTATATTGGACAGGATTCTGCAAACCACTGTTGCTTGGCCCACTCCTCCCTGCACATGGAGCGCCCACCACCTCCAGCAGTAGGGCTCGGGTGCAGATCTCCAGTGATGAGAGCAGGTTCCCATAGACAACACATGGTGATGGCCCCATAGTGCTTCTGCATTTAAGTCTTTTAAGGCATTTAAAGCCTTTTTGGGAAGTCAGCCAGTTCCCAGACTTGTAGCTGAAACTGCAGTTATGGCCCAGAAAGTATTGAGAATTTTTTCTTCTAAAGCTGCCTCATTGTGTGAGAGATGGAAAGAAGCCCTCTGTGCTTGTGCTTTGGCTGCTGATTGCAGCAGGAAGCTGGCGAGCCCTGCTCCAGAGTTGTCCACACTGGGATGACATCAAGCAAGAAGGGCGATGCCATCTGCTGCTTTGGTGTTGGTCCTGCTCAGTTTTGCTGGCACATCAGTCTGTAACACAGACCGAATCCTCCTCAACAACTTGGATGCTGCTGGAGGCTGGTCCCATCTTACACTCATCCCCACCATTCGCATCTATCCACCTTCTGACCTCTATAATCAGCCTTCCAAAAGGGACACCACATTAGCCCTAGCAAGAGCAGCTCTTGTGAGATGCAGTGAGAACAGGAGATGCTTTCCTGCTGGAGTTGCTTTCAGTCCCACTCAGGGCATGTTCAGGAGTTGCTGAGTATCAGCTGGGCTACCAAGCACAGTGCTTGACTGCTCTCCTGCTGGGGTGCCCTCAGTAATAGGGGGACTCATGAGGAGCTCAGCAGCAAATTCCTGTTGCTTTGTTTGCCCTCAAGAGAGAACGAATATTCAGTTCATCCACTAAAGACTACATACAGTGCACTGTTTCAGGGATTGTTTCATGACCTCTGCCATCTGGAGATAGTAGGAGTTTTAAAGAGTAACAAGGTAAGAAACAGAGACAAATGGAGGAGAGAAAGTAAGTGACATGGAAATGCATGTGACAAAACTTTACAGATGGATCTGACTCTTGTTTCAGTTGGTGCCATCAACCATTTATTCTCTGCTTTTTGCCACGTGTCATAGCCAAACAGTTTTCTGTGCTTAGGAGAGTGTGTAGCTCTTCTGAAGACCCACACTGTGTGCGTAGCTGGCATCATATTCTTCTTTACCACTGTTCATGAAGGCCAGATCATCTCAAAAAGGGCACTGAAGAAGTAGAAAAGGTGCAGAGAGGAGGCAGCAAGGCTGATCATTGCTCAGGAAAGAGAACAGTATCCTGGAAAGCGAACAGGATAATATGGAAAGAGACCAAGATCCTTCAAGTAGAAAAATATATATTGGAGGGGAATTAGAATGGGAGAAATGGGCAGTAATGGAATAATTAGAGAACTGAGAGCCCTCAAATGAGAATAGCACACAGCAGGCAGATTTGAAACAATTGATCACAAGGTCAAATTACCCAATATAATTAAACTAATGAGCTCATTGTTGCACAAAATTATGGACGCAAAATGTAAAAACAATTAGACAAATTCATAGAAGGAAAGGGCTTTGTAACATAAACCGAAACTTTCTGACTGAAGAAGCCTCTAAGCATCAGGCTGTAGTTGAGAGAGCTGACTGGGGCAGCACGACCGCAAACTTACTCTATGTGCCCACTGCCTGCCTGAGAACTTTTCATATTGCGGTGGCTGCAGGGAGGGACAAAGGTTGGGACATATAAACCCTTTGATACACATCATTAGGATGTCTCTAGGCTGGCCAAAGAGAGCCAGAGTCTCGCTTCTGGTAGAGGCTGGAGAGAAGTGACTGCCACAGGTCTGAGCTCTTCTCCACACACAGCAAGGCCCCTGTTGTACACCGGGAGGGGAACCCCAAAGCGGATCTGGGATGCTGGGAGATGGGTTGTCTCCCATCACTGCTCCCTTTGGCACGTGCTGTTGGGACGCAATACCAGCCTGTGTACAGCAAGTCCGGCCACATCTGCCCTCCCCCTCATCAGGGCAGAGGGATGCAAATGGCCAGGGCACCCCACCTAGAGGCAACAGGGTGGGCAGGGTGCTGGTGGCACTTCATCAAATGATACCTTCACGCTTCTGAGAGCTGGGGAAAGATTTGCTCCACCTCTGACTCAGGGCTGAGCACTGACAACACAACTGAGCCTTATATAACTGATGAGTTCAAGTTATGTGATGTCACGACAGATGCAATGACATCCCTTGCTAATCACTTTTAACGTATTCCAGTCCATTCTAGGACAGTTCAAAACAAAATATAGCAAAATCTTTGGTGGAAGAGAGGCATGAAATTGACATGTATGGAGTAAAAACACGTCCTCGTTGCAGGAGGTAAGGAAAATTCAAGTTCTTTCATTAAGCAGCAATTAAAATGCAGTTTATAGAGCAGGAAAACAGAATATTATTGAACAACTGTAAGGCAGGTGAGCTAATCATTAACTGATTCTATTATGCTTCCTTCTCCCAAAATTAAAGTGATTTCCCTTTAAATTAGTATGAATTAAGAGTGTATTTCCTGATTACACCTTACATAATAATGCAGGGGATGGTGCTTCTGTTCACATTTCCTTTCTTCTTTAATAAAACATGCCAGATAAGAAAATTAGCTAGCTGGTCCCATCAGCCATTCTGAACATAGCATATCCCACCCTTACTACAGGCAACTGGTAGGTAGGCTGTGAGATGCAATCAGCTATGAGTCTGTCACTAAGGTGTTTGATGAAATTGATGCTCCACAAATTATGTCCACTTTACGAACAACACACTATGCGTTCAGTCACATCAAGAGGCAGTTATGCTGGGTAAGAAATTTAGGACTGATTTCAGAAGAAGCCCAGCTGACAAATTTTTTCTTTTGGCACCCCCAGGAACTATCCCAGTTCAGAATATTTTACAAAACGAAGGAATCCCCTGTCTGCTTATATCTGAAATGGTGCTGCAGCTGTCTGGAGAAGCCACGTCTGCACTTGCATGGCCCTTTCCTTCCCATGCTATATGGTGCACCAATAGTTTATGGATGCCCTTCTTGCCTGTCCATGGAGCTGTGTTTCCCCACAGGTCAACACTGCCATTCATCTCATGGCTGCAGCATGCTATGACCCAAATTGCAGCTCTCCCACTCCAGAAATAGTCCCTTGCCTCTGGGAGAGGTCAGCCACGGCTGACTGCTTCACGTCAGCTACATCCATCGTGGAGGTTTCCAAACCTGTCCTTCCTGGTTGCTCTTGCCTTTCTTGTCTTAGAGACTCTTCTTCCAAGATACTCTGCATTACCCCTTGGCTCTGCCCCAGGGCAGGAGACAACATCTGTCCGGACGGAGCTGTCACCCTACATACCTTATAGCCCTGTAAAATCCTGTACATGGGTGAAGTTTTCACAAATTGACCACAGGGCAGTTCCTAGACATCCTCCGCTCTGAGTTTGTGGCTCAACGGAGCTATAAACTTAGGATTAAGGATGCACCACAGTACTACAGGCAACTCCCAAGAGGGCTCTTAAAAATATAAATACGCCAAGACTCAGAACAAGGGTCTCTTAGTCTAAAGGCTGTATCTCTGAAAGATGCTTAAGAATAGGGTGTAAAAAACCTCTCCTCTGCCCTTACAGATCCTCTCAACCTCTAGAAACCAATATTTTAGGAGGTCTTGAGCTAGAGGTCACATACTCATCACTGTATGTAATAGCTCTTTTCTCCATGAGCTT
>KZ506309.1:81459-97885 GCA_002844005.1 Limosa lapponica baueri | reverse complement strand
AATGGGCATAATTAACGTGAATTACCATAGTATATATTAAGTATCACAAATTCTTCCCTTGCTGAAGACCACATTTGTCTTTAACCCTTAATGGGGAGCCTGAGGTTATAGCACAGCACTGCCAAGGCAAGCACCCTTTTTAAAAGATTACTGCCTTGGTGAGCATTAAAAAGATCACTTCTAGGACAGTGAAAAGCAGCATTTTAATTTTTACACACTCTTAGTCTTAACATGGGGTCACTACAACTGGCAGAGCACACCAAGAGGCTCTTATTGCACCAAACCAGATGGGATTGTACTGCTGTTGTTTTTATGGCTTGTAGTATGCATTACCCAAAGTACATGGAAATAGGTAACCCAGTAGATGGATAGGGATGTGGAACAAAGCCCATGGCAAATGGCTTGGAATTAGAGACTGAGTAACGAAGTGAGGTAACTGGCATTATTATCCCTTTCTCCATGTGTAGTAGTGCATACAACCCTAGCTGTGGATCAGGGTCTCGTTTTGTTAGGTGATTTACTAATAGGGAACTAAAAGAAAATTCCAGTCCCTGAGAGCATTACATGGTTGCTCCTATGTGTGTCTGCTTTGACAGAAAAAAGTATCTACTCTCCATTATCTGAACTACAACTCTGCCAGTTGTGTTTAGTTGGTGCAGTAGCAACCACCTTTGAAGCACCTCAGGTCCAAGAGCTACACAGACGGTAGAAAGGGACACAGCAGTTCCATTAAAAAGAATAATAGTGTGTGGAGGTTACAGGTGAAGGTAACATTGGACCTGTAAGAAAAGGAAAAGACAGATTGTGAATTAGAGGCTGTGCTGCTAGGACATTTAGACAATCATAGAATAAAAATAGCTAGATGAAGAAAGCCCCCAAAAAATGTAACTGGCAAAAGAAAGACATATTTTGAAATGGCAACAAAAGAGTGAATTATGTTTGAGAGCTGAGAAGCTGAATGAAAGTGCTAAGGTCAATGGAAGGGTAGACAATGGTAAGAAGAGAAAGTTAAGAGGAGCCTAGTCATTTGGTAACTCAGCTATAAGAAAGAAAATTTGAGAGTTACAGAGAAAGAAAGTAAAGCCTGAGAACAAAGACAAAGGTAAAAAAAAAAAAGAGGTAGCATTTGATTCTGGAACACCAAGGAAACCGGAGGAGAAATAGGAAGCAGAAATAAACAGCACTGCAGAAATCGAGAAACAGCAAGTTCTGCAAACCTAGAAGTACAACAATCTCAAAAACAGAGTATCCTTTCTTTTCTCTGAGGCATGAGGACAACTTGATGATATGATTGGCTTGATACACATATGAAAAGGGATTTTGCAGGATGAGAAATATTTCAGTTACAGCTTGAGAAAAATACCCCTGTTTCCAAAAAGACCACAGAAGAAAATATCATTGCTGGTGAGGGAAGTGGGAGTGACTAGGGGAATACATCTGTACTTGTGATGATCATTGTGCATTTTAGAAACTAAAGTTTATGCTTCAGGATATATGGGAAAATCAATGAGAAATAGTATAGATATGATATCAAAGACAAATACATTGTCCAAATTTTCAATTAGAAGAACTGGTATTTGAATGTGAACAGTATTTCTGAGAGCTACACAACATATAGGTATAATAAAAAACTTTTTTTTTGCCTGAAACACAAAAACGTCTTTAAAAATATGTTCTGGAGAACTAAAGCAGGAGACAGATGCATAGATGAGCTTGTCTTGAAAACAGGAAATTCCGTAAATGCTCAATTACTTTCAACCAGAAGTTTTAATACATAAAGCAGGTTGTAGGTTTTTATTTTCCTTTAATGTGAATTAATAAAATGTTCAGATCATCTTTAAGACCAATTCCCACAGCAGGGCTCACAGGAAGGAGTTATTCCACTCCTTAGAGAGTCATGGGCCAGCTGTGGGTGTCTGAGCCAGCCTCATCTTCTGAACTTGAATAGAGCTCCCAGTTGGATTCCAGGGATTTTAAGGAGTTGTGAAAGACCAGCAAGCCTCACACTGCAGATTTTCCATGCCTGTTGTGAGTAGCCTGTTGCAAAACTGGATCAATCATTGCAATAATTTCATTTACTAAGGAAAGGAATTTGGTACCTCTGTTCAACCCCTGTTGCGCAGTCTCCCTCTGACTGCTTGGATTTATAGCCTTTCTTTTTCTGACCTAAGACAAATTCACACATGTCCAGACTCTCCACTTTCCACCGACCAGCAGAAAGATGACTCATTAAATCTATTGTGTGCATTAATGCACTAAGTATTCATCCAGAGTCTGAATACACTCCAGAAAACACTTCTGAGTGCAGGAATTTAGAAACTGTACTTATTTGAAAAGCTTTCATCCTGTTCATCAGATCTTTTAACTGACTATTACCATTCTAGGGGATTAAGTGACAAGCCTGGAGGACGCTGCATGTGAGGGAGCGGTGCCATTGCCTTGCAATCCAGGAGCTCAGCCCTGTGAGGGCATCCCTGCGCATCCCTGTCATCTCTGATGCCAGCAACCACATCTCAGAAGGGTTGTCGGGATCTGAGAAGTCCGTCAATGCCATGCTAAGCATCCAAATTTATCTTTGTTTTATGCTGCTCGGGATAAAAGTCTTTGCCATCCTTTTGATAGACTTCTGCCAATTAATTTACTGCTGATGCTATCTAAACTTTCAGACAGTCCTGACATTTTCATTATTTGGCAAACTCGCCTTTCATTATCCACTTTGGCTCTCTCATACAAGTTCCATAAGGCCTGAGATTTAAGGCCTAAGTAACAGCAAATTGAATACATTTTCTCACTGAGAGAAATCTTTTAATCTATAGAGTTAAAATAACAGAATACGTGTACAGCAACAGTTCAACAGAAGACTGAATTGCCACACTCTAATGCCATCCTAATGAGCAACAGCAAGCCAACAGCAGGGAGACACCGTTTCCCAGCGCTCTCTCTCTTTAATCTATCACTAAGGAGTGGGCAGAAAAGGAACGAAAGCTCGATAGGCAGGGAGGTTCCCTATAATGTCTTCTCCAGGCTCAGGTTTCAAAGATACAGGACAAAGTCATTTTCCTGCCTTTGCTGGTTTGCAGACATAAGGATTGAAATATAAGGACTGTCATCAGCACTTGAAGATACTGTGAGAACCCTTATCTTGACTATTGGAGAGCAATAATAAAGGAACTTCTGACAATTTTTCCCCCTATTCTTATGTAAAGCTATGCTCCATTTCTGATTTTAGTTGTTCTTCTATGAAATAGTCATTCAGACCCAAATTCCAGGCACTTTTATATGCATGTGATTGGCAGAGGGAAATAAAATGCAACCTTGTAAACACAGACTACCTGATGTGAACATGAAACCTTGTCAGAATACTAGCTGTGCTAAGCTAAGGAAAACTAGGAAAATTTGAATTCAGGTGACTTAAGGAATACAGTTCAACTTTCTGCTGCCTTTATTGCAAATGAAGTTGTTGACATTTTTCTCACAGAATGATTTTTCCTGAAGAATATCTGAAGAAGAAAAAAACATCCAGCGGAAACATATTGACTTGAAAGAAAATCTGTTTTGCCATTTTCTATTTTCTCATAATAACATATAACTTTTAATATACAAAGGTTAAAAAGCTTCAGTGAAATGCTCCAGATTATTTTTCTTCACAAGGAAAGTCCACAATTTCAGCTTTTAATTGGACAAAAAAAAGAGCATGGTGCAAGCTCTCAGCATTTCTTCTGGGACAGATTTTACAGGCTCTCTCTGGAATATTTGTAAGCTGTGTGAGTGTCTTGCAAGATGTGCAGTGACCAGCAAGAGAAGCCAGAGCATCACGTGTTCTCCTTGCCGGGTCTCAAGCCCCAGCGAGAGCCCCACGTGCAGACCCCCAGCTCCCACTTCCATTTCTTCTGCTGCTATCGGTGGCTGGGGTGAGGACTTCACCTGGTGACCTGCCTCCCACGGCTGGAGGCAGCAGCATCCTTCCTATTGTAATGTCACCCAGCTCCCTGCAGGATGATGATAAGATTTTGAACTGCTATTTATAGACGCTCTTTCATCTCTTTTCTGCCAGGCTATGTCTTTTATATCCTCTCAACAGAGTAGGAATTTGCCCGATATGCATAAGCCTTGCAATCTTTTGTGAGAAACCCAGTCTCCTCTGGATTAAATTTCTTTGCTTTTCTTTGCAGAAGTCTCTATGTCTGAGTGAAAGTCTGCAAAGCCCAAATGCCTTTCTCCCCACATGCCACCCCTTCCCCTCCCCTGCCCCGTTTCATTTCCAGGGGGCTGCATGGCCTTCAAACAAAATACAGAAGCGCATTTTTCACAATGGATCTTCCCCTGAAAGGCAGACTGATAACAAATATGAGAAAGCAGAAAAAGTACAACAGTGTGAGAAAAATCATTCACCACAACAGACTCAAATCATCAGGGAACACATTTTCATTTGCAATGTGACTAGCAGCAGGCGGGAGGTGGGGAAGGGAGCAGCAACATATTCTCTCTCCCAAGAGGAAAAAGGCACTCCTTTTTTTTGCAATACCACAACTGATGTGTTAATGTCAGATCTGACACATTTGTCATGACAAAATTTCTGCTAGCTAAAACCAACTGTCTCATAGAAAGTACTATGGAAGGGTTGCTGAATACCTACAAGCACCAGATTCTAACGCATTTCCCACAATTTCAGACATCAAATAGTGGCTGAAGCACATGGAAGATATGAATGCAGCGCATCCAAATTGAAAATAAGGCTCAATACAAAATACCCCACACAACTTCCGTGGGCTAAAGGAATGCATCTAAAATGCAAAGCCAACATGTGCTATTAGTCTAATTAAAGCTGCAAACATCTAATCTAAGACTCATCACTAGTCCAGACACAATAATACTTATTGTCCAAATTATATAATTATTACAGAAAGGTTTATTAATTATATTAATTAATAATACAGTTTAAATTGTGCTACATGAACTCCCACATAACCACCCTTCCCATGGTGTATTGCTGACCTTTGCCTTGCCCTCCTGGTTCCTAAGGCCAGTGGTGCCAGCCTTCCCAAAAAGAGTACGGGTCATGTCATGTCCTCGGCATCCTGTCTTCCTCTCTGGCAGGGAATCTGATGTTGATAGTGGGGGTTATGGTTACATGTTAGCTAACACAGATTCTTTCTTCAATGATCTTCATTCATCCTTATGTCTGTTTTCTCTGTGTATGATATGTTTTATATATGTTGGATGCTTGCTTCTCCTGCGTTATTCCTAAAACCTGTTTTATCCAGGTCCCAAGGCTGTCTGCATTCCTTTAGTCACCAGTAATTGACCACTTCAGACTTACATTTATAGATCTTGGGCTACTGTTGCCATCCTGTGCCTGCACTTTCAACATCTCTGTCACCTCATTCTTGTACTTTTTAGGACCTTTGCTGTCCCTCAGGCATTCTTCAACAGTCTTCATGTTACGGTTTCCTGCTAAAGTAACTGCTATTTAACAGCAGCACAACCCAGTCACACATACATCCTTGTTCTAGGGGCATTAATAGTTCACTCTACAACAATGGCGATGCATTATGAGGCAGCCAGATGGATAGTTACATATAGATATAATGATTTGTTGACTACTTGTTATTAATATTCCTTATGGTAATACCCCTTGCCACTTATAAAAAAAACCAGCTCTATGGCATTTGTAGATGCACAGCTGGTGCAACCTGACTGGGGCAGGAGGCTTTGCACAACGCCCAGCTCCCTTGTGCTGCCTGACCCAGAGCCTCAGTTGCTGCCAGCAGGTGGGAGCTGCGAGGTCGGCGCCAGGGGAATAGCTGGACCACTACTCTGTAAAGTGTGGTAGAGTGATCATCCAGGGCAGCTCTGTGTGGGGCCTTTGCCAGCGTAGCGTGTGCTAGTCCTTCCTTACTGTGCACCTCTCGCCTACCCCTCTGCAAGGCATATTACAGGGGGACATACTTACAGGCTCATTTTGACTTGGGCTTTCCTTTCTTGTTTCAGGGTGTTTAAATCCTGTCTCTGGAATGCCTTGGTCTCTGCAAAGTGACTTTCTAGATGCACATTTTAGTGATACAAGATTATTGTAGTTCTTTAGTTTGCAAGTCTGGTTCTAGTTCAGTTCAGAAAGTATGGAGATTTTCTTTTCCTAAAAGAAAACTCTGCCATCATCTGAGGCCTCCAAGTTAAGCTCTCTTGTTTGTGAGTCACTCATTGCTGCACTCAATAAAGTTATGCAGACCAGTCCTTCTTTCCTAAGTCCTCTGTATTCAGATTTTCTTCTCCTTTATATGGGTTTTCAGGGGGGCACTGAAGGAGGAGTTAATGAAAATGGATTACTGAAGGCTGCATTCTGCCCACTTAGTTGGATGCCTTAGACAGACCAGAGGGATGGTAACAGGGGCGGGAAGTCCCATTAGGGACATTAGGAGCCTGAATGGGTTATGAGGGCCCAGCAGGTCAGTCAGAGCTGTGCAGAGGTCCTTTGGCTCCTAATTCAGGCACACAGGTTGGAAGAATAAAGTTAGATGGACTCCATTGTATCCTAACACAATGGCTTTATTCAGGAAGGAGACAAGTGATTCAGACCCCTCATTGACTGGTGCTTAGACACAGGTCCATATGCTTGTACAGACACCGAGAGGAAATGATGCCCACCTCTAACAAAGGCAAGAAGAAGAATCCAGCTGGTGGCCCCACCTCTGTCCTCAAGAGAGCTACAGAGGCCTGCCCAGGCATGTGAAGGAAAAGGCAGGTTAACCTCTCCTCTTGCAGGTTCCTAATAAGCAAAGTATTCAGAAAACAGTTTCATCTCCTCAGAGAAGTTGGGTAATCTTACAAAAAAAATAATTAAGTTGAAATACTGAGCAAAGAATAAGTGATGGGATCAAAACTTTATGATTCTTTTTAGTACACGTGGTGCACATTATCATATTGGTGAACATCATTTTCCATAGGCTGTTGCTTTTAACCTATTCCAAGCATTAAAAAAACTCCATTTCCAGTCAAATTACTGAGAACTGGGTAATCCTATATAATTTCCAGCTTGAAACACACAGTCATGTGACACAATTGTGTATTTATCTAGGTAATATACACATATGTACATAGATAGATTGAAATTCTCAAACTACACTGTGGTGGGTTGACCCCAGCCAACACCCAAACACCCACTCAGCTGCTCACTCACTCCACTCTCTTGCCGGATAGAGAGAAAATAAAAGGAAGATGAAAACACTCATGGGTTGAGATAATAACAGCTGAAACAAAAAGCTGTGTACAGAAGAGAAGTAAAATATGTATTTTATTCTCTATTTCCCATCGGTAGGTAGTTGTCCAGTCACTCCATGGGAAGCAGGGCCTCGGCACTCATAACAGTTTCTTGGGAAGACAAACACCAAAACCACAAATGTACCCACTTCCTCCTCCTTTCCTTGAGCTGGTATTGCTGAACACAGCATCATATGCTATGAAGTATCCCTTTGGTCAATTTGAGCCAGCTATCCTGGCTGTATCCCTCCCCAACCTCTTGCTCACCCTCAGCCTGCATGCTGGGGGGGAGAGAGTAGGAAAGAGAGAAAGCCTCAACACTCTGCAAGCACTGGTCAACGACAGCCAAAGTGTTGGTGTGTTATCAACACTGTTTTAATCACAAGTCCAAAACACTCACAAAACTTATCTACAGATAATAAGTGCTGTGCAATCCCGGACCGCTTTTCCCCTGCGTCCCATAATGTGTCCCACGCTTAGGCAGAAAGCCCCCTTAGTCCAAAAGGTGGTCTGGAGACCTGCTTCAAGTGACTCCGCACGGCGGGTTTCATGTCTTTAATTTAGGTTTCTGACTGCCTTTCTGCCCCTGTGCTCCTCTGGGCACATGGAGAGGGGCCTCTGATGGGCTGGTGGCCCCTGGGATGAGCCTGGGAGTAGCCAGGACGGGGTGTGAATTGGGATCCACCTGCCACTGTCTCTCCTTTGTGGGTGTGCACACCAGCTGCTATTACATCACCTAAAAGATTAAAATTAAAATTTGCAATCTAATTCTACGTGGCTCAGGCAATGGCTCTAGAAGGGCACTCAGCATGGATTTATCATGCATGAGCATGCACGCTGGTGAACAGAGCAACCACGTGTTCGTTGCTCTCTTCCAGCCTATATGACTAACTTTTGGAAGACGGGTTGAGGTCTGTAGGAAGACGTCTTGCTGGTCTTACAGCCAAGGGTGTTTAGCCATTGAATAATGACAGCTTTTTTCTGGCAGCATGGAAAGCTTCACCTCACCAGCTGCAGATGGTTTCAGTTTGTCAGCTTGTGTGCCACCCAGCACAGTACAAAGAGATAACTGATGTGATCTTTCTTTCATCTTCTGCCCGACCTTGATAGTCACTCTCTGGGATTCCTCATGCTGCCCTCAGTCTGTGGCTTTCTTACCCTGGAATACAAATGTGGAAGAGACAAGCTGAATGGCATTATCGTGAGCCAGAGATAACTCTAGTCTGCAGGACCTCTTCATTGGGATGTCATATGGCAAAGCAAAATCAAACCCTTACCACGCAAGCCTCTTTCTAATGCAGCCATCTCCATCTAACTGAAGCTGGTATGTTCTCATCTGTTCCAATGAAGGAAAATTCAAACAAAAGGGAAGTAATTGCATTGCAAAGACTGGGGGAGGAAAGAGTTGTGTTTCCAAAAAGAATGTTCTTTCATCTGCTAGCTTCCGTTCAAGCGCCTGTAATATTAAGATGACCGGGACATTTCAGATTGGCCCTCTGCTCTTTAATCTCTGCTGAGTATGTGTGTATTGAACATTAGTGAGAAAATGTGTAAGCGCAGAATGTCATCTTTTTCCTATTAATTAGATGTAAATGTAAAAATAGGATTTTCTTGAAAATTCAGCCTGCTGCCTGTTATACCAGGTAGTTCACTGAGATCAAAGCACAGATACACTTTAGTGACAATGGGCAATTTAGTCTGATATTTGAGAAATAAAATCAAGCACAAATTATGCAGACAATAACTTTTTCACCAGGAGGTAACAGCATTTTGAAAAAAAATATTACGGATTTAACATATTTTGGAGATGTTTCTACTTGGATGTTCTAAGTAGACTAAGTTATCTCTAAGTAGAATTAAAAAAAGTTAAACCCTATCTTTTAAGCACCTTCATTTGTAGTTTTCTCAGTTGTGGGAGTTTGGGAGTGGGGACTTTGGGAGGGCACTTGTTTTTTGTGAGCTTTTTGCATTGGAAGAACAAAACTGAGCAGCATCTAATAGAGCAGAAGACAATTGCTCAATCAAAAAGCCAGGGGTTTTGCCTCCATTGTACAAGACCTCTCCACTAACTTGTACTGCCAGTGCAAAACAGAAGCTTTGAAGAGCATTTTAAACACACAGAGAGAGCTGGACATCCTCCCATTCTGCCATTCAGTCTGCCTTGCAAAATCTCCTCTCTAGACTCCAAAACATCCTTAATGAAGGACCAGGTAAAGGCATGGAGTGAGAAAGGGGGACGTGTAGCTCACCGTGTGCACCACCCTGCTTCATAAGTCTGTCCACAATAGCACAGACCAAAACTTGAATTCAGTACTATGGTCATTCCTTAGTATCTAAGTAATTAGTGAACCTCAATGTGATTTAATGTTGTTTATAAAACCATTCAACATGTTCATATCCATAATAATATGTTGATCTCAAGGGTCCTACATGACTCGTAGTCACTGCTGCTCAGAAAGACCGCATCCAGTTAGAGCTACTTGCCAGAGAAGTGTCACAGTAACAAGCTGTTTGTGGCAAGGTAAACCATAATGCTACCTGCATTCAGACAGTGAAAAATGGCAGAAGTTACTTTAAGAAGTTCAAGTTAGGAGTTGAATGAGAAACATTTTCTTTGCCTCATGCAAACCTTGGAGGTATATCATTGCAAATCAGAATGCAAAGTCAGATTGCCAAAATGGGTACCTCCCCAGAGTGGATTGGTCTAACTCAAACATTTCACTTGGAACATTCAGAAGTGTTTGTTTCTTGCTTGTTTCTCCAGACTTGTTTCTCTTGTAGCTAAGAACATATTCCCTGGTCTCAACTCTCATTTAAGTGGTGTGGTGTTTGATAGTCACCCCCCAGGAATACTAAACCAGTCCCAGTGCTCCTGGAAGAGGTGCTGGAGAGAAACAAAAGGTTTCAATTACAGTACCTCAGATTTTTAAAAAAGAGTCAAAGTCTAAAGCTATTGGTATGATATTGGGATCAATTGGTGAATCCATCCCATTAAGTGCAGGTACCTCACAGAGGTGACCAAGTTAGAATCTCCTCCATGGGCAATGCCACCTTATCTTGCACAACAGAAACTGTCCACCTGAGAGACTTGCCAGTCTCACGGACCCCGCAGGAGTCGAGGGCAACTGCCACACTCATACAGCAGCCTCTCCCATGTGCACCAGGAGCATAGTCCAGCCTTTGTGAGGATGCTGGCTAAGCTGAGGTGACACAGAGTGAGTAAGGACACCTCCTTCACCACAGTGGCTGATCTGGAGGGAGAGCTTCAGAAGCATGGAAGGATGCTCTCCGTGGCTTGCTTCCAACCAGTTAAAGCTCTGCAGTCATGCTGGGATCCAGCTGTCTCTGAGAAGAAGTAGCTCTAGCATGAGGTCAAAGCTATAATGGCTGAGAAGATTTGAAGTAGTGTTTGGTATATTTCTTCTCATGACGGAATAATAACAAAATAAATATAGGTAGAAAAGTCATAGTCAATAAGCAAAAGGTGACTACAAAATATATTGTTTTGGTAAAAAAAGCAATTACTACTTTGGTTATTACAGAGTCTCTCAGTCCATTGATATTCATAATGTATCTCAAGGTTCACCAATAAACATTTACCTTTCATAAATTTTGAACAGTATTTTCACCAGCCACCACGTTATGCAGTTACAACTTTCACAAATAATATAATCATCTCATTCTTCAAATTGATCGAGTTTTTCTTCTCTTTAAAAAGGACAGACAGTTGCACTCAGAAATCAGCCTATGTGGCTTTATGGGTTTTTATTTATTCTTCAGAAAATATTTGCCCTGGCTAGTGCAAAAGATTTGTGTAGGCTGAACAAAAATGCCAGTGAAGTTATCAGAAAGTATTCTGCTCACTGCAATGGGAATAGCTTCAGGCACATTAAACTCATGTTCCATTACATCTCCTTCATTTACAGTATGGTGATGGAGGAAAGGAATTAATTTCATATCCCTTCAAGCCTTCTCTGTCAGTAAGTAGTTGGTAATGTTTGATTCCCTTCTCCTTGGGTGGTTAATTTTTACTGGCAGTAGGGAAATGTAACTACCTTCATTTTGGTATAGTTCTAGGCTATACCTAGTCTCCCAAACATACCAAGTGCATCAAAACTGCCTACCGAAGGAATTTCAACATATATATATTAAAATTATATATTAGATTCAGCAATTCCTTTTCCCCTACAGCAACAAATCTGGCCTTTGTGAGCTAGTATTGTATGAAATATAAGCTGTGCATTCACATACAGAGAATTCCTTTGTAGAATTGTATTTTTTTGCCCATTTTAAATCCATTTGCAGACTATGTCATCTAATAAATACCAGATCCCAATTTATGTTCAGGTAGAGTATTATATTAGCATTCTTGGAACTCTATCTCATTATTGCACCCTGCCTACATATGACGAACATTTTTCTTCAAACACAGATGTCAACCTATATTGATGAGATTCTCCCACTCCTAATAATGGGTATGAAATCTTTCAACAATCCCTGCATAGAAATGCATACCCCATTCTGTAATGAGCCATTCAGCATCCACATGAAAAGCTTGCAAGAAAACTACCTTCTCCAAAAGCTAAAATGACATATTAAAACTTGCAAAACTTGGTATTGTATCAAAGAAAATTAGAGCATTCTCTAAGGCTTTGAGCACAGCAGCACATGCACAGCCCTGTGTGTGAAATCTCTTACCTCTCCTCCAGTATGATGTGAAGGCCACCATTTAAAATTGCTTATTAACTTTTTAGCTTACAAAAGACCAAGCCAAAACTGCTCAAGATTGCACAGTGTCTATGTATGATCCTTGAGTTAAGAGCTTGTTCATTTTTACCGCAAAGTGCCATCGTCTTCCATTCGTTTTCCCTCTTCTGCTTTGCTGTTGCAATGGATAGGGCTGCTGCCTCAGGAAACCACTTGAGAATATTGATATGGAGCAACTGGAGAAGGAATTACCTGCAAAAGAGGAATTCCAGAGGCCATCTGGTCCCTGCGCCACACTGATGGAGAGACACCTCTGTCAGATCAGTGCCCAGTCGCTTCTCAAAATTTTCTGACAGAAGGTACTCCAAAGCCTCCTGTATATCTGTTGCTATATATTTTGAAAGTTGACTTTTTTGCCTAAAAATCAGACTTACATCTTCTTTTCTGCAACTGAACTGATTACTTCCTGTCAGCTGTGGAAAACAACTGGACATGGAAAGCAACTAATTGTTACACTCTTCACAGTTACCTTTTACATATTAGAAATGTTACGTTACATTATGTTATGATGTCCCCCACATCCATCCTCTCCTCCTTAGACTAAACAAAGGCAATTCCTTCAACCTGCCCCTCAGAAGGTGACATCTTTGAGGCATCCATCTTATTAATGGTGCCTTCCAGCTTTTGGCATGCTCTAGTTCATCCACACTTTTCAACCCTTCTCAAGATGGTATAGCTGAAAAGTGGGGAAATTGCCCAAAGGAAAAACATCTTCACACGAGATCCTGAGTACCACTGAAGACCCAGAGCCCACACAAAGGCCATGTCCCTGCCATTCGCCCCTTCCCCTCCCGACAGCAGACCCAGCTGGTCCCAACTGCCAGTGCTGTCTCCAGGCAGCAGGGCAAGGGAACACAACCAACCTACTTGGCCCTGTCCACACTCCCCCTTTCACCCAGTGCTTTGCCTTGGAAGCTTCCTGTGGCGAACAAGTGCTGCTGAAAAAGGGTCCTCCTTACCAGCCCCTGTGACCCTGCTCAGGTGAAGGGAAGAGAAGGGCAACACACCTGGGAGATAATTTTCTTTATGAAACGTATCGTTTTACATGGATCAGAGGGTGCATTTAAGGAATGCTGTGTCTATTTCACATGGGCCACAATGAGTGAGGGAAGCTTTAAGGTTTCGTCCCTGACCTGTGGTGGGTAACACCTGAAGACACAGCTGATGTTTCTAGTGCTGGCAGGTCTGCAGGGGTGCTGGCTACCACTTCTTTTCCTATTTTCTTCTGAGGTAGATTGAAACTCTGCTGGGAAACACCAGGTGTTTTGTTTTCAGTGTATACACCACTGACTACGGAGAGGAACATGGGGAATTTCACCTTGCTCTGGGCAAAATAAAGATCCAGGTGGGAATAAGCCAAAAAACAGAACCAAAACCAATATTTTTATCTGGTTGCTAATTTTGTTGCAACAAAAGGATCTTTTGGCCACACAATGGCCACAGATCAGTCACCAACAAAGAAGCATCTAGTGCCATCTGAAATGTCCTACAGACCTCTTCAACTACCAGATGCTACTCCACAAGCGTACAGCCCTCCCATGGCTGTATATTCTCCAGTCTCATGCAGATGTCTCAACCATCAAAAGCAGCAAAAATGACACCATGTTCAGGCAACTTAATCGGTCTCTGTATGTTCATCTGCTTGCAGAGCTGGACGAAGAAAAAATCCTTCAAGATACAAATTAACATCAGTTTCGTTCATTAATTTTAGACATTATTCTGCTTTTACAGGCCAGACAGATTTCTAGTGCCTCATGTTATGCAGCTTTACACTTCCTGGGGATCTGTAAGTGCAAGTATGATTTCCTGTCGTTGTCCAGTAATAGAGTTCATTAACCTCACATTTGAGTCACTCCCTGGCCCAAGTACCTTTTTGTTTTATAAATCATTCCATAAGCTCCAAGTATAGTTAATTACATCAAAGAATGATTATCAAATCCAAAACAGACTTCCATGAAAGTTTCACTGGAGGAACTAAGTGTAAAACCAAGACTTTGCTCTGCTTCTGAACCAGCATCTGATTATCATCTGTTCTTCCAAGCACACTTCTGCCAGCTTCCTTGTCATCTATGTAACTATGTAAGGATGTATGTACTGCCTTACTAATCTCTTTCTATAGTTAAAATAAAGACAGACACACCCCCTCCAGACTCTAGAATTGTCAGTGTGAATAAATACAAAGGACCAGAAAGGAAGTTTACACACTGAATGTTTGAACATCTATAACTTTCTTTATTACTCAATATGTTTTTGATTGCTTCAACTAACTCTCTCTAAGATACCACTCATGGTCAGCCCAGAAGGTAGCAGAACAGCTCCCTCAAACAGATGTTCCGCTTCAGAACATGCATCTTCCATCTCACTCTACAGAAACATCACTTTGATGATGTTTCTAAAACACAGCCCTCCTGTTGTCTTAGCCACGGAAAGTGAAAGAACACACAGAAGAGCAAACCCAGCTTTAGGGCAGAGGAGCATCCACATGGGCCCAGCAGAAACCCAGGGCCATGTGGCTTAGACATCACCAATCTGCACTAGCAGTGGGAGCAACAGAGACATGATCCAGTCCACACCAGCTGGCCATGCAGCCAGGGAAATCCCTTACATGGCCTTATAACTGGAATATTATCTTCCCTACTAGAGGCAGTTTAGGACAACAAAGTCTTTAGGTGACACTGTGCAGCCAAAAAAGCCAACTGAAAGCCATATATTGCTGGGTAATAGTGACCATAGCACAAATTTGTGGATCCCATCTGAAGGGGTTAGGGGAAAGTTACAGACCACATGGGTTTTCCCTCTCCTGCTCCTGTGCTCATAAAACTGAGTCACAGGGAATTCCTCCAGGCAGGCCAAGGGTAAGAAATATCCCCATTATACGCATAATGGGAAATCAACCCTTTGAGATATCTCAATATAAATTGTGAGGCGAACAGGGAGGGATAATTTCTCTCAGTGTTCCTTAGCAGTTATGTGTTCTTTCATATTGAAGGAAAACCATATCATTTCTCTCAGCAGATAACCCCAAATGTTTTTGATAGTCTGTATGGTGAAAAATACTTATTAACATGCAGAAATTGCAATGTATAAAATTACAGCTTTTAATTGAAAACTGGCATTGATACAAGTGCGCTGCTGGAAAGGGAAATATGGTTTGTGATACTAGCAGTGTTGAGCCCCATAGTGTGCTGTTACTTCCTAATGTTTTTATACATACAAAGCATACACCCATTAGCAAGCTACAGTAAACAAGTAGGGTACGACTGTAGTTAACAATTACCGCAACTGAGCTAGTACTGCGTACAGGCTCTCCCGGTCTGCACTCAGACATACAGGCTTTCCCCTTTCAGCCTGATGCTTATGCTTACGTGTGAAAAAATGACCTCTGCTTTTTATATGCTTTGCCTTTCTACGTTATCTGCAGAATACAAGAATAGCAGCAGGGCTGAAACCCTCCAGCATGACTCAGAGAGCTAAGAAAAACCACCAGCCACCCTGCTAATGTGATGAGAACTCACACGCAGAGCTGCTAACTGCTTCCCTGCAAAAAGCCTCCCCCGTGTTAATACATCTCTGCTCACTGTCTTCATATCATCTCTTCCACATGTATATATATACACACAGTGGGGATGAGCATGTCACAAAAGAAGTGGCCTCAGTGAAGTCAATCGTCATACCCTCGGTGAGTTACACAGGGACAAGAGTTTGCCTCAGGTCTTGAAGTCAATGTGCCTCTGTAAAATTACATCTAAACTGCGGGCCTGATCATAGCGTGGGGCATTTGCATTTCAGTTTACCCTGGAGGGAACCCCAGGAAAGTCAGTGTGTCATAAGTTTGACACAGTCTCCATACATCAGCAGTCCCCTGGCTGAGGCATGAAGCAAGTGCCCCCACCGCTGCGATCCATGGCCAGCCCAAGTTCCCCAAGTACTGCAGCCCCAGCCTTTAACCAGGTTTGCTCACAGGATCCCCCAGTGTCAGCTCACCCTGTAACCCCATTTATTGCTAGACCCATCTTAAGGGAAAAGAAAAAAACTATTTATTCTCAGAGAAGGCAGGGGCAATGTAATTTATTTATGGCACTGGGAACAAAGTTACAAAAAAAAAACAAACAAAAAGACAAATAGACAAAAGAAAACCTAAAGGTAACAGCCACCTGAAGTGTTTCTCTGTCGTCATCTGCTCTGTCAGGACTCGCTCGCAGATATTGCTGTCATGGATAAATTTCCACAAGCAAATACCCATCAAAGTGTTATTTTGGAGACCCTGCTTCTTCCTCTGCTCACAGTCCCCTGTTTTTATGCTTTCTTAAAAAAAACCAGAACCTGTAAATAGTAACCAACTTTCAAAATTTGACCTATCTCCCCTTTTCAGCTATTAACATCAGAGTTTGCACTGTATTTC
>KZ506309.1:3658-75602 GCA_002844005.1 Limosa lapponica baueri | reverse complement strand
TCCCCCTGACCTGTTGATGCAGGGGGTTGGTGGACACCTGGCAGCCAGCCAAAGGAGGCCCACCACATTCATCTAGATAATATTTACTCTTTTTCAAAAGTCCTTCTGTGTCTATTTACTCTGTTAGTCTCCCTATCTGGTACACTTTATTTTATCTCTCTTCTGTTGCAGTGTTTCTTATGTAACTACATAATCACCCATGTTTTTATTAAGCTTTAGTTACTAAAATTGCTTCATTTTTATTCACAAGTTGTGCTACTTAATAATTTTATTTCATTTTGCTTGACCTTTCAAAGTCCATATTCAGTCTTTACTAGTGCAACACATTATTCATTCAATTCCTGAGGTACGCATAGTACTTTCGACAAATGCAACAATAGTCTGTTCTCTAATAAGCTTAGAGCTGAAATAGATGACAGAAGAAGCCGGAGCAGGGGGCCATCAAGGAATGATAAGGTTTGCACAGTATACACTTGAGAATGAATTGACCACAGGATATATATAGATCATCACATCCTTGATGGCATGTAACCATATAATCAGGGTCTGATAAAGGCTTCAAGACATCAAACCAATGAGGTTTTAGAACAACTGTCTTGTTAGAGTTGTGGGGACTAAAAAATAAGTCATCCTTAAGCTGGAGCCTGGTGTGTTTCTGAAAAGGACTGAATGATGCAGTTGCCTGCAGCAACAGGAAAGTGTCTTGGATTTCTTTACTTTTTTTGACAGTATTTTTGTATTTGCTTGTTGAGAACATGGGAGGGAAAGGGGTTTGCTTGAGTGTAGGTTTGCAGAAGCTGAACGTCACAGCTGAATGCATGAAGGACAGCAATCAAGGAATAGCATCTCGTGAATGGATGAAGAAGTGCTAGCACAAGATCTAGCGAGAAAGCAGGCTGTTACTCAATGGCTTCCCAGTGGTTTTCCCATCTGCTCCTGTGGTAGTTCCTGTCCATGCTCAAGAGGTGAAAGTATTTGGTTTATTGCACAAGAGGCAGACATTGTGCTGCGGACCAGCTGATCGTGGACTAACCCAATGATGGCTGTCAACGCGGCATGCAGAGCTGTAATCAATTGGCACCAACCCTGCTAACTTGCCAAAAAAACAAACAAACAAACAAACAAAAAACTACTTTCCAAATAAGCAGTTGCTCTAACTTTTAGAGAGCTAATAAAGGCAAGAAGAGGAAGGAAGGTGGTCTGCTGGGTGGTGAAAAGAAGGAGCGGGGGGTGGGGAAAATGGCCAGACAATGATCTTGCAATGCAATTGACTGTGATCTGTTTTTCAAAAATAGTTTGTACTCCATCTGCAAACAGTATATTTCATAATAAATAGCACTGCTGGTAGAGTGGCTAGACGTTTTAAGAAAAAATTAAATGGTTTATTTGATTATATGGAGATAAAGCATTTGCACAGGCAAAGTACAATTAAATACCGGGTTCTCTACAGCCCTCAGAACATTGCTGCAAGGTCAAGGTATTGTCTTTTTCCTTTGTGCACTGATTGCTTGTTGATTATACACGCACACATATACATGCGCGCATACACACACATCTTCCCCCAAATCTGTCAGCTTGCTGGATTTTTAGTTTGTTTCCTGATTTGAAATAGTAGTATCCTACTGGAGAAAATACTTTTATACCACCACTGATAGCTTCCCAAATACCAGTGGCATTCAGGAAGCAACGACAGGAAATGGCTTATTCAGCCTGTGTATTTCTGTCACCAATCATACCTAGAGACTGAGTCCTATTTAAAATGCAGCTTTATTTCCTAACAGACTGTTTGCCTAGAAAAACAGAGGTATGAATGAAAAAGGCTAACTTAGGAGGAAGGTGGGGTGTGATTACAGCCTTTAAGTTTTGTATTGGATTTCAAATAGGAAGAATTTTTTTACAGTGCTACATGTCAGGGAAATCCATGAGTTTCTGCACAGCACCTGATTGGTGGCTTCGGAGCCCCGGGTCCCAGGAGCCACACTGGCATGCAGTCAGGCTGCTTTCTCCCTGGTTTCTGCCGTGCCTGAGCTATCCCCACTGAACATTTCATTTTTGTCACTCCACAGAAGCCAGGCAACGCTGTTTTGTTGGAATTTTTCAAGCACTTCTAGGCGCTCTGGCATGTAGTTATTTCTACAAAATCCTTCTTCAGCTCCTTCATCCTCTCCTTGCTCCACCCTCCTCCACAAGTCCCCTTTTGTTGCGCGGCTGCTGAAACCTTGACACAGCAAAGGCACCTGCTGTTTCTGCAATTGCTTCTGCCTACTGCCCTGCCCATCTCTCCACGTCTACCCATGGAAGCTTGTCAGCTCATTGCATGGTCCAGTGGTGGGCAAGGATGGGCTTTGCCCGGCACCCGACACGCTGGGATCCCTCTCTGTGCAAGCACTCCTGAGCACAACAGCAACACAAACATATCGACAAAATCATACTTCAAATAGAAACACTCTCGAGAGCTCCTTTCCCCTTCTCTGTTGCTGTGAGAACAGGAGTTTGACCTCTTCCTGTGCACTGCCTTCACCAGATGTCTTTTGCAGCATGCCCAGAGGATCAGTGGGCCTGCGTTATTTCAAACCAAAGCAGCTGCCTTTAAGAGCATTCCTCTCTGAGTGTGTATTTTGAATGCGGACACAAAAGTAACATCTCCACCTTGATTTTCTTGAAGAGTTTTGTTATTGCATTTCATAGTGTCTTGACTTGCTCTCTGCTATTTATTATTAGGTGTCTTTCTAGAAATAAAGACATATTTCGATTTAAGATCAGAGGGATGGAGCACCTCTCCTACGAAAACAGGCTGGGAGAGTTGGGGTTGTTCAGCCTGGAGAAGAAAAGGCTCTAGGTAGACCTTAGAGTGACCTTCCAGTACAGGAAAGATGGTGAGGGACTCTTTATCAGGGAATGTAGCGATAGGGTGAGGGGGAGTGGTTTTAAACTAAAAGAGGGGAGATTTAGATTAGATATGAGGAAGACATTCTTCACTGTGAGGGTGGTGAGGCACTGGAACAGGTTATCCATAGCAGCTGTGGATGCCCCATCCCTGGAAGTGTTCAAGGCCAGGTTGGATGTGGCTTTGAGCAACGTGGTCTAGTGGGAGGTGTCCCTGCCCATGGCAGAGGACTTGGAACTCAATGATCTTTAAGATCCCTTCCAACTCTAATAATTCTATGGTTTTATTCCATGAGAGAGCGGAGAATGTTTATTCCTCAGCCCTGTAGACGCCCATCACCTTACTCCACCTCTTTCAGGATAAGCCGTCGCTAGCAGGGCTGGGAAAACATAGAACTTTCTGAAGTTAGGCAGGAGCAAAAAAATCTTGGGTGTGACAATGGGACAACAGGAAATGGCCTCAAGTTGCACCAGGGGAAGTTCAGATTGGATATTAGGAAAAACTTTTACATTGAAAGGGTTATTAAGCATTGGAATGGGCTGCTCAGGAAAGTGGTTGAGGCACCATCCCTGGAGGTATTCAAAAGATGGGTTGACATAGTGCTTAGTGACATGGTTTAGTGATGTTTTTTTATCAGGGCTAGGTTGATGGTTGGACTAGATGATCTTAAAGGTCACTTCCAACCTAGACAATTCTATGATTCTATGATTCTGTGATGCATGCATGGGGTGTTACACTTGTACCATCATCTTGGTGAGGGAAAGGAGAAGAATTCAGCAATCCTCACTGCTGAGGCCTGCAGAGACACTTCTTGCTCAAATCTGGTGGTGGCATCCACAACCTGTTCTCCAGAAGACCACTGATGGCTGCAGGCATGGCAAGCTATGGCATATGCCTCTTAATTCTTGAAAAATATCCAAAAGCTTTGTGTAAAAATATATCACTCCAAATTCCCTGAAAGAAGGGAGAAAAGGGGCAAAATGCAGGATGGGAGAGGACTGGTTGGGACAGCCATCCTGCCAGCAGGAAGTGTGGCCAGTGAAAGGCTCTCCAGAACATGGGGCTACACCATTGCCCTTGAAATCAAATGTGACCTTGCTGACGATCAAATTTTTTGGCAGTCAGTTCTGTGGGAAGGTTTTCTCCTCTGCCCTCTGCTCCACATCTGGAATAAAAGCAGAGAGCCTGAGAGAAGTTTCAAGTTATAACCTGGTATCTTCAAAGGCCTTCCCAGAAAACATGGTTGTAGGTGCCACCAAACAAAGCTCTTCTTGTCCAGCCTTTGTCTGGAGATCCAGTTTCTCTCTTGACACTCCAGTCAACTTCATTTCAGACACCTAAAATAGGTCCTGCGTTATTCTTCTATGGTCGTATACAGATAATGGCCTAGAAGTAGCAGGCAATGTAATAGCTTAGATTTGTTTCCAGCTCAGCTTTCTTTCAAAAATAATTGCAATTTCAGATTAAGCCAAGCTTTGCTTTTGTCCTGAGCTGGGACTTCAGACCAACTGAAGTTACATGTAAGCCATTCGTAAGGCTGCCTTTGAACTTCCCTGTAAGAAAAAGGCCTACATGTGAAGAAAAAGGATACAGACGTGCCACTGTATCTACCTTGATATGAATTGAAATGATAATTAATATATTGAATCTAAACCATATTTTATGCTTCTTAAATTTAAAAACAATAGAACAAACAAAGGGTTTGTTGATAGCTGCTGTTAGGCAAGAAGAGACCAAAACACGTACTAAAACAGAGTTTTTTAGCACTCCCCCAGAGCCTTTGAATCTCTTTTCACTTAATAAAAATTTGAGATATTAGGAAAAACTGATTCACACTGTTACTCTAGGAAATTAAAGAAGTACTATCATGTTTTCATACTTTTAAAATTCCTGGCTTTCAGTTACTGAAGCGTCTTAAACCACATGTCATTCACCGTAGTTCTAACAACAACTGTAGTTTCCTTGGGAATACTTCACTTGTCAGAAATTAAAATTCATTATCACTAATTAGATGTTCTGATTTCAGATTGTCATTTCCGATTCTAAATATAAAAGTAATTACCAGCACATACGACCCCCCCTAATGGAACAATTTTATCATCATTCCCGGAAGTAACATCAATACTTTTGTTGCTTCTTGTAAACAAAAAGCCTTTACCATAATGACCCCCTGATAGTCAAATAGAAGCCATCACACAGATACAAAGGAATGAAGTAATCGCATCAGTGGTTTATCAACATTTTCTACTTGAAAGAGCAAGAAACAAATACAAAAGGGTAGTTATTTATTATGTACAGTTATATAATGCAGCTTTTGTTTTTGCTTCCAAACTCATGGAAAAAATTACCCAAAATGTGCAGTTGAGTCTCTGAAAACTGCAGCAACACCAGGCATTGAAGAGAAGTTGGTGCTACTTGTAAATCTCAATAAATAAAATGCCCTTCCCTTTCATTCCATCACACCAATATCTCACTTTATAAACTATACAGCTACTCACAGGACGCCTTTTAAAACACAAGCAGCAGATTCACAAACAAGCTGAATTTCAGTGATAATTTTGTCAAGTGAAAACCTGGCATCTGTGCCCTTCAGCACCTCTCCTTTTTCAGCATCCCTTTTGTAGTTAGTAGGCAAACGTTTCTGTAAGCATCACCATCCCTCTTACGATTTGGTCCTATCAACCCTGTATGCTCCACATGGGATTTCCTGTGTTTGATATAGAATATCACAAGATGTCTAAAAAGGGAGTCACACAAGTAAATAGGCATTTATAGACTCTACCTTTACCTACCACTCATAGTTAAGATTATCTAAATAATTTCTGCATTCTTATACAACCTATTCCTATTCTGTAATTGCATTGAGTATCCTTGCATACATCTATAAATTTTAACACAACTCTATGTAGCCTCATCCATGCTTTACAAAATGGATTTTTAGACTAGTAATAGTGAATATATTAAGAACAGTGAATGATTACATAAGGATATAAAGAACATTTCTTCATTACTTACTATTTGTTACTGGGAAACTGTAATCTGTACACACTATTCTGGTTTATTTTAATTGGAAAGTTTTTCAGAAGAAAGCATTATACTGGATATCTGATGAGATCAATACTCAGACAGCCATTAACTATGTCCCCTTTTCCATTCCCATTTCACACCCATTTGAAAGACATGAGAACTTGGTGGATTTTTACCAAAATTCTTCTCCTGCGAGAAAGACCATGAGATGAGATGGATGAAGAAAAGACAAGTGAAAAGATCTTTGATTGTAAGATCGAGTCTCCTGTCACTTCTGTCAGCCATGCCACACGCATTTTTTCATAAAGAGACAAGCATGTAACATTTTTTTCATTCCTTTTGGAAATCAGCTACTAGTTAGGAGCATTGGGTTCATTTCCACTTTGAAATTATCCTTGTCCATGTTTCTTTCCGGTCGTTCCTGTATCACCATTTAGGTCAGTTAAACGCAACAAGGTCCTTTGGTTAAATGCCAGAAAATGGGCTTTTCTTTCTTCTGATCTGCTTCTCCCTCTTGCCCTGTTCTTACCCCTCTTCAGAAAGGATGGATTATCACAACTGTGTGCAGCATTTTGGGTGGGAACTTACCAGTGGTGCACACAGGGTAAAAAAGACTTTTCCAGTCTCTGCTGGAAGTGCTCTGCCTGATCCAGCCAAAGGCGCATTGTTGGCCTTCCCACAGTTGCATCTCAACCTGTTCACCCTGCAGCTGCTTAGTACAACAAGGTCTTATTCTTTCCTCCTTTTTTTCCTAGCTGATGAATTCCAGCTTACAGCAGGAATTTTTACTACTTAGCAACCTTGTAATTTTGACTTTTACAATTTCATTATTTCTTTATTATGTCAACATTTAAGGTCATCCAGTTGTTCCTGTACTGTTCCTACCTCCCAGCTGTTACCATCAAGAGTTCATCATCATATTCTTACATTTTCTGCCAAGCTCTAAGACATTCCGAAGTCCCACATCCAATTTTCAAGGAATTCAGGTCTTCTTTCCTCCTATTGATTAGTTCCCTTCCACTGCAAGCCTCTTGCTGCTTGCTTATTGGCCATTTCCTTAGCTATCATATACTAAATGACACACAAAACTTCCGACTGATTAGTCATTTCCAGTGAGGAAATGTGTTACCAAAGTCCAGACAGATTGGAGCTATTTCACTTCCCTCATATCAAAAATTAATTGACTCATGAGAGATAACTATTAAGTGAGACTGGCACAATCTACTGTCAGGAGATAGTAAATCTATGCTGTTTTATCCCATTCCCTATCTAGTTCCTTGACTTTAATTTAATTATTCTTTCAGATTTCTGGGGTGAATATTGCCTAACTTTCTGGTTTGACTGCATTCGGCATTTTGAATTCAATTTTGGTTATGAGAATCAGCATATTTTATCATGAAGTTCAGAGTTACTGGGTTCAATTGCAAATATGGTTACATTTCATTATTTGCAAGGCTATCTTTCAATTATGTAATGTGCCTATTTGGGCATCTATACTGCTAAAGAAACTGTTCTTATTTGATTTAGAGTGCATTTACAAAGTCTAAATGGGTGCCATTTTTCTGCAGTTCTGACTTCAGTCATAATCTTCTTGATTTCCAAATTGTAATTTTTTGGGTTGATCTACCCCTTCTTTATTGTTGGTCAGTCTGTCAAGCACCTGTCTCTCTATACAGGTTCTAAAGAGACTCTCAGTGGCTCCAACGTAGGAAGACTTCATCAGCATTGCAGATACCTGGAAGCCAGGAAAAAGGAAAACCAGCCTGGGAGTCTTTCAAAATACACTGTAACTAATTCAGGAGTTATGGACTTGACACATAAAATAAGGCTCTAAGTCTTGTGTCGTGAAAATCAAGTATAAGATGCAAATGGTCCTGTTGGATTCTTCTCTAGATAATTAATGAGGAAACTTGTCGCTAACTACATCCAGGAAAATTGTGCCCTACTGGTATTACCATGGTTCTTAATTCTACACCTGAGAAGGTAGTTTCCTCATTCATATTCCTATCCTTAACACGTTTTAGACTTGGAGAAGTACTCAAATATTACTGTATTCAAATGCATTCACATAAGCAAACACAGAAAAAAACAGTGGGGGAAAAAAGGTCAAAGATGTGAGTGAAATAATTCTGCAATGTACAGTACAGTACATTACAGTACACAGTACAGTAGTACCTTTGCTTTGGCAAAACTAGTAGAAAAATCTCTTCTCATTGCCATTCTTAATAGCATCTCTATAACCACCTGTAGCATTTAGCTTCACACATTTTTCTGGTGTAGTAAAAGAACTAGAGAATTTGACCTAGCTGCTAGATTTAAGAGAAACAAGACAGACAAAGGAAGAAGCTGGAAGTTTTGAAAGCAGGATGTTGCCAGGGTTACAAGAATTTGCTCATGCAATGCTCTCCACCACACTCAAACCGTCCCAGGGCTGTTTCCTGTGCCCACACACTGAAATAAGTGCATATGCACAGGTCTTGAGAATGTCATTTATAGATAATGGGAAATACAAGATGCCATAATCGACATTGCTTTCAGCTCATTTTATTCCTTATTCCTTATCAAACCAAGTGTTCTATATCAAAGAAAAAAGAATAAGGTGACCTTGGTTTGAGGAAGTTAATTGGATTGTCAAGATGTTTCAGTTGTATTCCCGGAATGGCATCATTTGAGTAGACTCTTAATACTTCATAATGGACTTCACAGTAGTGCTATTTCAGAAAAGTTTCAGAAAAGCAAATCTACTTTTAAAGTCTGTATTAATGCATATTTCACCTTATCAGCATCTGACCAATGCCAAGTGCTTGTTACAAAACAGTACACTGTAAAAACAACTCAGAGAAAGCAAAGCGTTAAGATTTGAAATGTGTAAACCAGGAGCTTCCCTGGTCACTGTCCCTGCCTGGGCTACGCTGCAGGTCCCTGTCCCCTGCCACATCCCTTACCAACTGGGGACCCTGGTCGTCGTCATGTCCCCAGTCCTGCCTGGCCTTGCTTCACATCACAAACCTTAAACTCACATCGCAGCAGTGCGTCTGCTGCTGCCAGCTGGACCCTAAACCTGACTTGTTACTTCGCCTCACCTGACACTGTTGGCAGATCCTGCCACTGTCACCACCCCAGCTCTGATCAGACCCTGTGGGACATCAGAGAGAGCAAACTAAACCCGAGCTCCAAAGGCAGCAGGGCTGAAAACTCGGTGCAAAGAAAGCACAAGCCCTGTAGGAGCTGTGCTGAGAATAAGCCTTCCCCACGCTTTGGTTCTTCTAGACTTTCCTGAGGCTCAGGATGAGTCCAACTGGGCACAGCCTGGCTGAAGCCCACCTACACTTCTGCCACACCTCTTCTTTTGGACTCTCCTCTGTGCAAGAAGGATTATGGTAGCATCTGCAGTGGTTAGCTTTGCATGCCAATGGAGAGTTTTCTTCGGCCTGAGAAGGTCCTCTTGCTGGATTACGCTCATGGGAACAGGTTGCCCAGAGAAGTTGTGGATGCCCCATCATTGGAAGTGTTCAAGGCCAGGCTGGATGGAACTTTGAGCAACCTGGTCTAGTGGGAGGTGTCCCTGCCCACGGCAGGAGAGTTGGAACTAGATGACCTTTAAGGTCCCTTCCAACCCAAACCATTCTATGATTCTACGATTTAATCTCAGAAATATCCAAGCAGTTCTCTGAATGCTGATGGCTACAGATTCTTACCACACCACAGGGTGTCAGAAACTAATCTTGGTTTCTGTGAGTGCTCTGTAAAGCTCTCCTTTCCTTCTCAGATCGTGTCACTAGTTCTAGTCCTTGCTTTGTTTTTCATGGCTAGTCACTAATTATCCCATTGATTGACGCAGAAGGCTGTGAAGACAGGTTGCTTTGACATCAAAAAACTTTAACCCAACTCATTAAGGAAAGTTGGAGATGTGGTTTGTCTGATGCTCATATGGATAGAGTCAAAAGACCTGTTAGACCCATAAGTAAAGCTGAGACTAGAAAGATCTCATGGGCTATATTTTTGTAAATAAAATGCACCCCAGCAAAGGGTTAACATTACTTGAGCATGTCTTACCTGGGGTTTTGTGAGAACACTTCATGCGCTTCCCAGCACATCTTAGGCTTTGAAGTACTCTGCCATCACGGGGAAGGAACTAGTTCAGCCTGCTGGTGGGCAGTCTGCCATCATGAGTGTATTACGGTGTTACACAAACGTAATACCAACAGTCCCAACGCTGTTCAGGCACGTATGTATAAATAAAATGCACAGCATTCAGCACAGAGGTGTCACGCCCTGCCTTGCATCACAGCGCACAGCTCAGCCCAGCCGCCTTTTGTGCAACCCAGCCCCAGAGCCTGACTCCACCACCTGCTCCACAAGCAACTCCTCGCACTCAGCAGCAGAGAAGAAGGGCAGAAGGCCAGCTGTGCTCTCCCCACCTGCCCCTAAAGGCAGCTCTCCTGGCTCCCAGCCCTGCCTTAGAGAGGAGCAGCATTCCTGTGGAGGGTCTCTGAATCCCTACAGGAGGAGGAGATGAGGGAAAAGATTATGCTGCCATAAAGAGCTGGGCCAGGAGAAGGAAAGTCATTGTATGACCTTGACTAGCAATGTTCGCTGTGGAGACATATCCCAGGCTCATCACCTCTCCTTTGTTCCTGTTCCAGCAGAGCACTCAATGTACCAATTCTCTCCTCATCAGCATCACCCTTTGTAAGCAACACAGGAAGTTTCCCATTTTCTAGATAGAGCAAAATAATGCCTTGATTGAATTTCCTCCATGGAGAGAGGCAGAGGGAGAAAGACCTTCTTCCACCTCTGCCCCTACACTAAGAGCCCCTCAGTGAAGCATTATCTACAATACTCAGAAACAAATTTACCTCACTGCCTCCAGAACTGAAAAACAGGGCAATCAAGAATAGCATAAAATCTGTGCTGTTGCTGCTTTAAAATGCCCTTTGACTGACAGCTCTTAAACCCAGCATCATTAAACCCAGAACTGAGGCATGTCTGGGCAGTGAATGACTTAAGACGCAGTGTGACAAGGTTACCAAACCTAGACTCCTCCATCTCTAAAGTTTATCTCCATAACCTGTAAACTCCCGCTGCAGCTAGTTTTTCTTTTTGAAGTGAGAGCCTGGTACTGCGTCAGCCTCAACACTAGTAGTATCATGGATAAAATACTCTAATTGGATAAGGGTAACATATGCCTGCAAGCCAATAAAGAGATCTTTGCAAGCAGCTCCCACTGGGAGTCTTGGACATCATGCAGCATGGTTACTTAAACATTTGGCTTAACTACCGCAAAGAGATAGCATTCAGGTATAAAAAGACAATATCAGTTTGTGGGTACTTTATTCCATGGTTTAATGGTCCTTAGGGCAGCATAAGGGAGGTGTGCATGAAACAAGAAAACAGGCAAGGAGTCAGTGGTCCTGGCAAATGGCACAGTCATTTATTCTAATTAACTGAATTAAATTACAGGAGTCAGACGAACTGTCTTTCTACAACCAGCCAACAAAATCAATACCAAGGATTACTCATAGCAAATTTAGTAGTGTTGCCTGTTCTGAAGGTGGCTGGACATTTCCTACTAGAAGACCTGCTTTTAAGCTAATTATTCCTTGCAAAAGTTCATCTGTCTGAACTGAAATTTTCCATATGTGATATTTAATTTTGACTGATCCTTCTGGAAACCTTTAGCAAGAAGAGTCCAACAATTTGGAAAAATTAAAATAGTGAACAGGATTCTGCTTGGCCTTGTTACTTTCCAGGACCTTTCTTTCCACCTTCTTACTCTTTGCTTTGGAGGAGGGGTTTGAAATGCAGTAGAAAGTGGAACCAGATTTGTGCCTCCCCATAGGGTCTAGCCAAGCTCAGCTAAGCTTCACAGTCCTCAGACATTCCACAGGTGCTCTGGAGAGTTTGATAGCTGCGATGCCCAGGGGTCCAGCCCTCCCTGAGGGCACTATGCCCTGCTCCCACACTGACACAACCCAGAGGACGTACAGCAGCGGTGGGAAGATCCCCTGAACAGCTGCTCTCAGCCATCCCAGGCCTGCCTGGGATAAGCAAGGAATTTGTACTTAACTGTACCTCTGGTGGCACCCAAGACACCTGAGGGAGGGATCAGTTCCACTTCAAATAAGGAAGGGATGCAAATCAAAATAACAGGAAAGGAAAAGACTGGGCGGACAGAGAGGAGTCAGACCTAGGCCTGGGACAGGGAGAAAAGGAGGCTGTGGCAAGAGGAACAAAAGGACCATGTTGAGACAAGCACCCAGGCGACGGCCCAAGTCCATGCTCTGTGGAGGCCCTGGCACATATCAGCATCCTCTCCGAGCTCGTTTCCATGGGGAGAAAGATCCCTGGGTGCAAGCTAGACAGAAACTTCACTGCAGTCCAAGAGGTGCCGACTCAGTGTGATGAGGAAAGCCAGGACAAGGGGAGGAAGGAGAACTGGAAAGAAGCAGAGGATATGGCATATTACCAGGCAGAAGAGAATACTGCTGCGAGTGAGGGAAAAAAGACAAATATTTCTTATAAAATCAAAGTTCTAATCAATAAGTATTAAAAAGACAGTAAGGTAAAATTAACACATTAATTTTTATTAATCCTCTTGCTCTCCTAGCAACTTCTGCTGACTATTTCTGGCCCACAACACAAGAGGTAAGCAAACATTATCCAGCCACACAATGGAGCTATCAATAACTCTGTCGCCAGGATGCCTAAGGGAATTCTCTCCTAAACTGTTTAAGTTCCAATGAGCTTGGGAGTAGCTGTCAGACCAGACTTTGATGATCTGTTCTAATCATCTTTTCAGGCCACTGGGGAAGAAATAAAACTGAACATTTTATTATCCAACTTGCCGTGGGTTTGGGCTTGGGTTTTCGTCATTTCTCCTCTGAGCAATTCAACCTCCAAAACCTTTCTACTCACTTCCTTTGGTTGGGGCTTCAGGGGCTACTCTAACCATGGTCAGATGTGCTCTGCAGAAATCCATACATTATCACTTTTGTGATGGAGGTTAACACTTCTCCATCTGAATCAGGAGAACCAATTGTCAGAGTTCTCCTTAACCTGTCCTGTACCAGCTGCTAGGTTGATTTAATATTCACTATAAGGCAGTTTAACCTACCCTGGCTTACTTTGCCCTGAGGTCGATGAAGAGACCTCACGTTCCTCCAGCTGGGGGAGCAATCACCTCTGAAATCATCACAGGTATTCCAGCAGGAATCATCTGCCTCCAACCTAAACTTATGTTGTGCAAATGCTTAGCACAAAGCTTATGTCCCAGAGCATCTGTTTGCTGCCACAATTTAGCTCACATAGTGTTGAAAAAAGGAAAAGTGAGGACAACCCAGATGCTGCTGTATTTCAGCAGCTGACAAACATTTGGATTGGAGATGTTGGCAGGGTGGCATACAAACACCTATAGACGAGCAAAGCAATCTCCGCTCTTTATTCATATTAGGGTTTCCAATGGCATCTATCTGTCATGGGAGAAGGCTGTCCTCTTATTCTATCTCCTCTCCTGTGAATCTGAATTCTGAAAATGTTTGAAGAAAAACAAAGGCAATTCAAATATACATTAGGTCATGCTTTGTAAAAAAAATTACATAAATTTGCATGGTTTTAACAAAAAAGGCCAGACACAGGGAAAGCATCTGAATGTGGCACATAGATGGGCAAATCTCTCTCTGATTTTCATCTCAAAAATAATTTGGCTTCAGTATTCTTAACAAACAGGTGTCATTGTACAATACTAAATCAGACATGCAGATTTGCAACCAAAGAAAAGATCATCCAGCAGTCCAACCAGGCATTTTGGCTATTTTCCTTCATCATGCAGAGCCACTGATGCGACTGCTACCTATCTATAGCAGTCACGGATACAGGTAGGGTGGCCATGTAAGTGCTACATCATCTTGCTTCAGCTTCCCTATCCGCGCTGGTGGGAAAGGAGCTATGAAACAGCTGGAAACACTCTTAACTTTTAGGATTACAATTCTTCCTTCACAAAATGGGTTGAAACCTGAAATTTTGTTTCAATCTATGCTAGCTATCAGATATCCTGATTTTTTCAGGACTTTGGAACTGACTTGTGTTTTTTGAGAAAACCATGGCACAAGGACCGTTCCCCAGGCGCTTTTAGAAAGTCATCACTGTGGAACCAGCCTCAGCAAAGGAATAAACCCATTTCAGGCAAGTATAAGGAGAGGGAGAGAAAAACAGAAACACACTTTCCTCTCTTCATCTCAAGTCACTGCATTTAATGGTGTCAGCAGTGCAGTGGTGAAGTCTGGCCAGGAACCCCCCCCTATAAGTTATTCCATGGAGAAGAAGGAAGCTCAGGAGGTAAAAGCCTGGGTAGGCATCGTACCTCCGATTCTCTTCCCTTGTCAAGGCACATCTTGCTTTAGAGAGTGTATGGGCCTCCCTAAGGTGACTACAGCAAGATGTTTTAAGAATTATTAACCCTTCTTCCCCTACACTTAGAGAATCGCTCTCAAATTTTTATTTGGGACATTGTTATAATACCTTGATACATGAAAATAACCAGTGGTAGGAGCTGGAAATTACCTATTGCAGAAATGACAAGAAGAAAAGAAAGAAATGTTAAAGCATTGGTTGTGGCGCAGCCTTGATACCTTCCCGTGCTCAAATTCTCCTCAGCCTTCATTTCTTTTTATTTCAGTTGCTGCAACCTGTCTATGTGTGGCCTTCTATGGTTCCTGCTTCCTTGCATCCAAAAGGCATATATTAAACCTCAGAACTGTGTTAGGCCTTTTTCCCCATGAACAATGGCCAAAAAAAAGAGAAAAACAACAAATTCCCTTTTTTTTTTAAGCCAGTGCATAACCGTACCCTCTGGCCTCTCATACTTCCAGCTCTAGAGTTTTCCTATTCCTGTAAGGATCAAATAGATAATTTTCTTGTTTTCATACAATGTGTCTTCCTGGTTTCATTCCAACATGCATTTCTTGTCATCCTTGTAGAAATAAAGCATGCAGCTGTTCATAACAACAAGAACATGACATTTTAGCAGAAAAATAGCTCAGGGGGCTCATATTTCTCTGTTCCCTCCAGTCCTAGCCTCCTTTCATCATTGGGATGAGAATACAGACAACTTGGTCATTGGAAAGACATTGCAACGTTGTCTTTTTGAACCCCAGGTTGTTAAGCTGCTTCCCAGCTGACGCCTTAAGAGGTCCATCCTTGTAGCTGTCTTGATGCTGACTCTCTCCATAGGACTGGCTTGCTGGTGAGGAGACAGCCCTGTGCTCTTCACCACCCCCTGGAAGCCAACAAACAAACCCAGAGTATTTGGATATTTAAGCACCACACGCTTTCTAACCCTGAACAATGAAGTTTGAAGGCCAAAGCTCCTATAGCCTCATACCTAGAGCATCATGAACTATTTCACTTTGTTAAGCTTCATTAGTGCTTCTGTGTCTCTCAGGGACAAAGCCAGCCTTGACCTAAGCACCCAGCAACTGGTTTGGTGACACCCGTGCCCAGATTTTCACAGTGTGCTAAACTCTTTGAAATATCTGGTTCCATTTACATCAAAGAGGAGATCTGGCCTCTTAATGGGCTTATCACAGTGAGACTAGAGAAAGTCTAATGAAATCCATGCTGAGATATTTCATTATCTTGTAGGCAATAAAGCCATCAAAACAAAGCCATTCATTATCTTTCCTATTAGGGGAGAAAACAAGTGTTCTATATCATTTAGATTATCTCATTGTCCTCCCTGGTCAAAAATGATAGTGGCATAACGAACACTAAAGAAAGCAATGTATATTATTCACTTGTTTGTTTCCACAGCAAGAAAGCAGTGCCTTAGAAGTGAGAATAAGCTTGAGGGCTCAGCTGCATAAAAATCGTCTATTTTACAGCTCATTGCATTGTTAAGTAACATTGCATTGTAATTTGTGTGTTGGGATGTAGTTTTACATAGGGTAAGCTAGCACTTGCAGATTTTTTTTAATGTCCCAAATACGTTACACATAACTAAATTCAATATTTGGGTTTTTAAATTTGTACGAAATGGAAATGACTATCAACATACATGACAGCAGGCAGCTTCTGGACGCCAATTCTGAAAACATAATTGTTTCTAAAGTGATATATTAAACACTTCAGAATTGCTTGTCTCTGCTGTCTATCTTGTTAAAACAGATTATAAGGTCTTCATGGTAACAGCTCTGTCACATCAACTTGCCAGCAGGCTGTGATCATAATAAGAGATTTGGGATGCTAAAAAAATTACAATTATAATAATAACTTTTGTCCTGTTTCACAAGAAAAAGAGACTTCTGTGACTGCAAGACTTTCCCCACCTCTTCCTCAGGCTGTCAGTGAGCTTCTCATAACTTTCAGGAAATTTTCAATCAAGTACAACAAAGAAACAGGCATGTCAGAAATGTTAAGTTCCTCCAAATTTTGTGGAAACAGGCTAGAAATAACTAGGTAAAAGGCAGTTATTACTGATAAAAAGCACCAGGGAGATGGGCCAGTGCATCAGCTAGGTGCAGGCTGGGCTGATTTGCGCTGCTACCATGGCAAGTCCTAGCAGGAGATCTTCTGGCATGAAGTCACAGGCAACTGCTCTGGGGCTTAGTCCCTCATCTCCAACGGTAACGAGAATGCTCTCACATGGGCTCAAACAGGGCACACCTTGCTCCAAAATAACACATCCTTCACAGCTGTCTAGAATACTTGGGACAAATAAAAATAGTACCTCAGCTGTTGCAATATTTATGAGTCATGTTTTGCTTAAGCAGCAAAAGAAAATATACCAGTGAAGTACTCTCCCAGCTTATACCTTCCAGCTCCTCCTTCGCTTTTCCTGGTACTTACTGCAAGAAAAAATATATATGCAACTTTCATTCTTGCTTTATTCTTCTATATAACTATTTGAATAGATAACACTGTATTGTGCTAATAAACCTGACTAGCTCATAAGGACTTGTTTTTTCAGGTCATCCTCTAAAAAGGCCTAGCCATGTCCAAGGGAGTACCTGTGGCCAACCATCAGATCCTAACATGCGAAATGTGTCCAGTCTGAGACGGATAGCTCTCAGCTTTCTAAGCTTCAAACGGAGGGGACAGGGCCATCTTTACCACAGCAGAATCTCCATTGGTTGCATATGGAAGACACTCATGATAGACACTGCATTTAATGATGATTACACCAGAAGTAGACCAAGGCAACTCTGGAGCAAGTTTATGGAGCATTTGAATTCAACAAGGCTAGGATTTTACACCTAAGAAATGCCTTTTCACAGTTTCCATGGCATTTTTATTTCAATTAAGCCAGAATGATATTCCAGTCTCCCTGACTGTGGAAAGTAATCTGAAGCCAAAATATATGGCTTAGAGGCAACAACTGAAATCAAAGAGAAATTCAGAAGAATGTCTCATTATGATATTGCCCATCTCTACATGACTAAAGAAAACAGCATCTAAAAGAGGAGCAGCATATATTTTACTTTCAGACTGGAGCCTCCTACACATAAATGACAATGAAAAAAACCCAACATTGGTAGTAAGGACGGTCAGACTGTGTGAAAGCAAGAATGTTCCGGGTTCCCCCTGATAAGGAATTTCCCTACAAATAATATGACTAGCATACACAGTTTTTAAAAAGCTCGCTGGTAATAAGATTTTTTTTTTTTTAATTTAGTAGAAGAAATTAAAACTAGGAAGAAAATAGTGACATTTCATTTCATGAGAGGAGAGGAAATTCTGGATTATGTTCTGGAATTGGATTCTTAATAAACAAACTCATTATTGAATAGCTGTTCATTCAGGCAACTAAAATGGCTATCCTGTGGAAGGGCCCCAGTTCTATATTATTTAATAGATGGAATAAATAGATAGAAGGTCATTCTCCAAAGTTGGACTTTCATTTTCAGATTCACTGTAACACAAAAATCTTTAATTGTAGGTCCGCAGTAGATGATCCTTTGTGGTAATTTAGCTTTAAAGCAATTAAGATCTTAATGCCAATGTAACATAAATTTTCTCTACCATTTTCAGCTTAGCAGAAAACAGAGGGCCAAATGTTGCCTTTGGGCACATTAATGTAAGTTACACAGACAGATGAATGAACTTCATTTGGTATTTGAAGTTATAAATTCTCATTCGAATCCAGAATAGCTGTATCTGACTCTGAAGCTGTTATCTAAAATATATCTCAGCTTAGGTCATAATGTATGAAAACATAATCCTTCTTAAACAAATTTTTCATCTCACCAAATACTTGCATAGTACTTTTCATGCACAATGCTTTCCAAAGGACATCCATCTAGGTAAACTGAGGCACACACTAACAAACTCATTCACCAAAGGTCAGGCTGGGAGGAATAAAATTCCATCTCTCAATCCTCACTTCTGGACTCTAGCAAGAAGGCATCTTCTCCAGATCCTAAACCAGATATGACCATATATCTATCCTGCAAACCACAATACAGGTCAGAGATACTAAAGCTACCTTTAAAAAAGATATCTCAGAACCTGCATAGTCATGGCAACAAGGAGCAGGACATACAGTGATATTGGGAATGAATTACCAGTTTCACAGATACCGTTGCCAAAAAGGTATAATTTTCTTCACTGTAGGTTGCAGTTTTACAAAGTTTTAAAACTAAGAAAAGATCAAGTCTGTCTGAGAAACATGGAACAAAGCCTACTAGACATCCGGTTGCCGATTCATCAAAGAGGATTTCAAACTCATTTTAGAGGGAATTGTAGCTAAAAGCCCCTGTAAGCCCCCAGACTGAGCTGGTCAAAAATCTGCAATGAGGAGTAGAGAGGGTACACAAGCTCTCTTTCAGATGACCCAAAAGCTTGTCAAAACTCCTCTAGATAAATCTTTTCATTTCACAAAGACCGCTACATCTACCTTCAATTTTGTTTCTCCTCTCTATCTTCACAGTCAGTGTAACTGATGTGTCAAAGAGGCAGCAAAGCCCAGGGTATTAGCTGAGACAGCAGTAGGCACCTGTTCTTTTTCCAAGCTCATGCTGTTGAACGCTGCAGTAAATATTACCAGAATAATACCAGAGAGGGTACAGCAGAGAGCTACAAAGATGATTAGGGGCCTGGAGCATCTCCCTTACGAGGAGAGGCTGAGGGACTTGGGTCTTTTTAGTCTGGAGAAGAGAAGGCTGAGGGGGGATCTGATCAATGTTTATAAATACTTCAAGGGTGGATGTCAGGAGGATGGGGCCAGTCTTTTTTCAGTGGTGCCCAGGGATAGGACAAGAGGAAATGGGCACAAACTTGAATATAAGAAGTTCCACCAAAACATGAGGAGGAACTTCTTTACTTTGAGGGTGGCAGAGCACTGGAACAGGCTGCCCAGAGAGGTGGTGGAGTCTCCTTCTCTGGAGACATTCAAAACCCACCTGGACATGTTCCTGTGCAACCTGCTCTAGGTGGACCTGCTTTGGCAGGGGGGTTGGACTAGATGATCTCCAGAGATCCCTTTCAACCCCATGTGATTCTGTGATCCTGTGATTTATAAGTCTGTACAGTAAAAACAAAAATGACATAAATTAGCACCTTTGTAAATTAGGGCTCCTTACTGTTAAAGAACAAAGCAAGCAAGCAAGCAAGCAGATTGGGTGATGGGCTTTTACCCCCTTCACAGTCACATATTCCCCTGCCTCACACAACAAGATGACCAACAGATGTTGAAGGTATCACCTTAGAAAAAGCAGTTTCAGAGAACTGTCACTTAAACATTTTATATTGTGCCTAGGTTTTTACTTTACACGGTCATATTTTGGCTCTTGATTAAACTCTTACATTTGCATCACTGCAACATTAAATATAAAAGCACATAAACATAAACCCTGTGGTTAGTCTAACCTGCCCTAGGAAGCCTTCTGTCAAAAGCCTCAACTAAAACAATCCCAGGACTTCATCTACACACTTCTTGATTTAACAAGCAATCGTGTCTTTGTTCCCCAGTGAACTCAGAGCCGCATTACCCTGAGCAAAAAGCAGATTGTTACATGTATAATGTCATCCCTAATTCACTTAGTTATGCAAGTAGCAAATCGCCTAATTCATGCCACTCTGGAGATCTGATTCTCTCCTGCTCACAATACTGTGCTGCCACCTTACTTCACGTAGCCGGGAGAACTTTCTATCTTCAATTAGTTGAAGAGAAACGTTTGTTGGTCAAAAACTTTCATTTGTAAGGCTTGTGTAAAACTGCAAAAAGATGCTCCCAAGAGTGGTATCTTTGTAAGTCTGCATACACAAGTCTGGCAACAATACTGATGTTAGCAGTAAAACAGCACACACAGAAATAAATCAAAATTGGGAACCTGCTTTAGACTCAACTATACACTAGCACTGACCAAACTTTGTAAAAGATGTCACATTATGCTAGCAAGACTAAACACAGGGAAAGTACATTAGCCAGCCACAAGCTTTAGAAATTAGTGTTTTTATTGTTCAAAATTTTGGATGCCTATTCAATTTCTCAAACCTTGAGACTCAACCAAAGCATATTATTAAGCAAGTATGTTAACAGGAGTACAAGCTCTCCCAGGTAGTACTTGCATTGGAACTATGCTGAGAATAGTTTTCTTTTATGTTTACAAGCTTCCTTCTATACCTTTTGGAATAAACTAAATTAAAATCCTGGGTAGGACAGATGAATGAGTAGCACATCCAGTGGAGGAAAAGATAATAAACATTCCCCAGCCTGCAGCTGGCACTAGCTGAAGCTGGCACAGGCTCTTATGAACCAGCAGGGATAATAACTGGATGGACAAAGCAGTGATGCAGCAAGTCCCAGCCATCACAGTGAAAAGAGAGGTGCTGTCACTTCTCCTGCTGAATCTGTGCCACCCTAGAGAACAGGGTTCAAGACTTATTTGGCCAAAAAGAGAAAGTAAGAGGGGTTCTTTAACCTATTTATTATGGCACTGGTTTAGCAAACGGGAGTCCTGTGCTCCGGCCCCCTTGCCAACAACTGTTTCTGCCTTTTGTTGAATAACTAAAAATACATACACAGTCCAAAGAGCTGTTCTCAGGTGCTCTCCCTGCCTCCCTCTCTTCCAAGGAACCTCCTGTTGCCTCACCTACAGAATCATATACTTGCTGTTTCTCCAACACAGGACCAGTAAAGGTTTTTATTTTGCAGATTGCCCTAACGTAGTTACGACAGCAATGAACATTGGCACTGAGAACTGATGTTTAACCTTGTTGAGTGGGCAGCTCCCAAAGGAGAGAGGGCTCTGGCTGCCTCTGAAACTCAGAAGAAAATTGGCCATGTCTCTTAAATGCCGTCGGAGTGCTCTGGGAAAGGGATTATAACTTGGCAAGGGAGGGAGGCAGGCTACACGGTAACACATGACGGCAGACACCGATGCTGCGGCTTGCATGGAGCTGGGCCCAGCAAGGGCATTCAGAGAATGCTTACCTGAGCATCCACGCTGGGGAGACACTGGTACAGGGTCTTGGAGGGACCTAAGACAAGAAAGACTTGCTAAATTCAAGGCCTTGACTAACAAGGAGGTGGTTTGAGGCCCATGGGAAGGATGAATGTTGCACTCTGGGGAAGCTTAGGCTACCCAGGGGAGAGTCGGCTTACCTGAGCCCCCAAAAGAAGGGAGCCAGTTATATCTGGCTGCTTAGAAACGATGAGCAGCGACTAATCCCCACTTCAGCAGCTACAGGTCAGGAATAGGATCATCTAACCAAGCACAGATACCTGAGCCATTTGGGCAAGGTTCTTCTTTGAGGTTCATGTCCAGAAAAAAGCAATACCCATGGGTGATTCATCCGATCTGCTAAGTAGAACTGAAAAGCACCTGCTTTTCTCTGCTGATTATAAGAGCAGCCTGCGGTGAGTAGCTCACATAGAGGCATCCTCATTTAACTAAACTGATACTGTGCAGGTGCATAGATGCGCATGGTTCACCTATTTTAAAAACAAGGACTGCGGTGCTGCATTTTACATGATGTCCCACCACTTAGGGAGAGGACATTTACCAAGCTCAAGGAGGACCCAGATCAGGCCATCCAGGGTGACTCAAGCACTCTGCTGCCTGGTTTCTCCTCTCACCAGGGAATACAGCCCCAGCAACTCAGAGCAGGATGTCTGTGCAGAAGTTTGAGGAAACTTTCAGCAAAAAAAAGCCTGATAGGAAGGTGAACACAACACCCATATAGCATAGGAACCATTTTTGGGTGCCACAGGAATGCTCAATGGTTTGAGTGCCTTCTATTGGCACACACTCGTAAGACACACGTTGGAGGCCCCCATGGCAGGTTGCTTCCCCAGGTGGGTTCAGAACTGAATTATGCCAGCATTTGGAATGGATCTTCAGTTTTGTTTTCTCCAAAAGGAACTGAGGTCTTCTGCAAAACAATTACTGTGAGGAAGTGAGCACATGTTGCAAATGGAGAGGATTTGCTTCAAAACTGCACTATTTGTTCAAATTGGTAATTTAGACTTAGACAAGGAAGAGCATGTTGCAAAGGTAGCAAAAGTGGTATTCAAACTAAAAGACACCCGAGATCACATTTTTATTTCTCAGATTGACTCTTTGAAATCAGGAGTTTATTGAAGCTGTTGTTGGGTGAGGTTATGTTATGCAGAAGCTCAGAGCAGACTATCCTAACTATTTCTTTAAATATATCTGGAGTTTTGGATTATGTTCTAATCCAAGACTTGAGTCAGTTCTTAGGTTATCCAAAGAATATTACTGTTAGCCTCACTAGCAGCTTTCAACTGTTATGTTTCCTAAATTATTAACCATACAGCCCACAGAGGTAGAAAAGATAGACTTACCTTTCCAGGAGCACTCCTGAAACACTGAAAGTGTCTACATTTCAGGCAAAGCTGGACTTCTAGGCTCTGATCCAAATCTGTGAGCATGTGTTACCAGTAAGGCATGAGACCAATAAGGCAACCAATTTCCTCAACAGAACTAGGATGTTACAAGCCAAGAAAATATTTCACATACAAACAAACCATCAAAGTGTAAAGATTAAAGTACACAGTTTTTAGAAGATGAAAGTTTAACAGACATTATTCCAGCAGCAGGTCAGCTAGGTCAGACCAGGATGTTAGATCCTGCAACCCATGAGGAATTTTAAGGAGCAAGGAACCAGACGGTACTGAAGATGACTCACTTGGATATGAATAAAGAACAACAGAACGAGTTCACCTCTGTGCTCCATGAAAAGTTAATTCCTGTTAAAAAAAAAAATTACATAGTTTTAAAAGAAAAAAAAAAAAGCTTACAGATAAAAGCAAGAGAATCAACCAGAGATTGGAAAGTCAATGTTTCTGGAATTGTTATTCAGAATGAACTTCCACCTGAGGCAACATAGACATTTTCTTTGGATATCTAATAGATGCTTATGTAAATATTCTGAGTCATTTTAAGGGAATTATACAAATATGAACCTCCTACATAATAGAAAATATGTAGATTCTTTTCCTATCCTTATTTAGATGAGTCCTTAATTCATTTCACCCTGTCAGCACACAGTGGTTAACAATACAGATACAGCTGAATACATGAAAAATCTAGAAATTACCTAATACAGGGAGAGATATCTGAGACACTAAGTTCATTGCCATTGAAAATATAAAGGCTGCAAATTGGGAAAAATGAGGGAAATCCCTGAAAAAAGCACTCATCACGTCAACAGTGGGGTCAGCGTTACGTGGTAAGAGGAAGAGTTTGTCTGGAAGTAGTAAGAGAGCTAACAGCTACCAATCTCTACACTAGCAGGGAAAAATTAAGCACTATGTGGGATAAAATGCTGAAGCACAGAAATATATCACTACACTCACACAGAAGCCCAAGTGAAGAAGCCTCCTCCTGCTTGTGTGCAAGGATGAGATGCTGTTCAGTCCTAGGTACAGAAAGAATTTTATTGTTTGTTTGCTTCCCTGTCATGTTGCAGTGAGTGAGTTTCCCCAGGAAGCTGGAGGAGGCCACATGCTCTCCCAAGGGCAATGTTATTCTGATTCCCTCCTTGATCCACCTTACTCCCTTTCCCAGCAAATTTTAGTCACCTCACATATGCAAACAGTGAAGTTGGGGGAAATGAGCTTCAGCCAGTCACACACAGGTTTTCACAGCCCAAGTTCATAGAATCATAGAATCGTTTTGGTTGGAAGAGACCTTTAAGATCATCAAGTCCAACTGTTAACCTAGAACTGCCAAGTCCATCTTTACACCATGTCCCTCAGCACCACATCTACATGTCTTTTAAATACCCTCAGGGATGGTGACTCAACCACTGCCCTGGGCAGCCTGTTCCAATGCTTGATAACCCTTTCACTGAAGAAATTTTTCCTAATACCCAATCTAAACCTCCCCTGGTGCAACTTGAGGCTATTTTCTCTTGTCCTATCGCCTTTTACTTGGGAGAAGAGACTGACATCCACCTCGCAACAACTTCCTCTCAGGTAGTTGCAAAGAGCAGTAACATCTCCCCTCAGCTTCCTTTTCTCCAGGCTAAACAACCCCAGTTCATAAAAATCATAGACTCATAGAATCATCTAGGTTGGAGGGACCTTTATGGTCACTGAGTCCAACCATCAACCTAACACTGCCAAGTCCACCACCAAACCATGTCCCTAAGCACCATGTCTACCCATTCTTTAAATACCTCCAGGGATAGTGATTCCACCACTTCCCCGGGCAGCCTGTTCCAATGTTTGATAACTCTTTCCATGAAGAAATTTTTCCTAATACCCAATCTAAACCTCCCCTGGTGTGTTCCCTCAGCTGCTCATCATACAACTTATGCTCTAGACTCCTCACCAGTTTCACTGTCCTCTGAACGCTCCAGCACCTCAATGTCTTTCTTGCAATAAAGGGCCCAAAACTGGACGCAGTATTCGAGGTGGGGCCTCACCAGTGCCAAGTACAGGGGGACGATCACTTCCCTAGTCCTGCTGGCCACACTATTTCTGTGCTGATCTGGCTTCACTGCCAGCTGTAGCCAAGCTGACTGAGAAGTCCTGTATGCCGTAATTATACTTCTTACTGGCATCAAGACACGCACAGAGTTTGGGCAAAACCTTTCATTTGCACTGCTATGGTAACTGTAACATTGCTCCCATGAGGAGGTTAGCTCAGGTTGGTAAGTCACTTGTTGCTCTTGCACTTGATCGTCCCTTAACCTCCTCCACACCCTTTTTGGCAGGAAGCCCCTGCCCTTGTGCTCACTGCCAACCTGCCTCTTATTTCCTCTCGCATGGGACTGCAATTCCTGCTTACACAGGTTCTTGCAGAGATCTCAGCCTCCACTTTCAAGGTGTTGCTCAAAATCTCCTGTGTCTTCCTGGCAAGCGGGGGCTTAGACACCTGAGAGGAATATAGGAGAATCATGCTTGAGTACCACAAATGCCAGGTGACAGTGAGCCCTCTTTGGTACCACCCTGTAATCAACAAAGTCACACTTTGTGTGACATGAATATGGCACCACTTCAGTGGCTTCAGAAAACCAGCAAGCTAGTGCAGGATCCAGCCCACCGTGCCAAAACTACTCCCTAATGAGGAATAGGCTGGTTGGCCAAGCAAATCCTCCTCAGGAGAACTTAAGATATATGCCTCTCCATTAGATTCAACCTCTGCGGGCATTACATTAGCACATGAAGGTTATCTCTCCAAGCCGCTAAATAAACTAGGAAAGAAACCTCTGCTTCAATGCAGTACATGTTAAAGTACGTGAAGCAGAAGCTAAAGGACTTCACGTGTAAAGATCACGGTGAAACAGGAACCTATGCTGCCAAGATGCAATTCTTGAATAGAGATACTCAGGAAGACGCAGCTCTGGCCACAGCATCAGTTAAGTGCAACACCTACCCCAAAGTCACATCCAAACTTGGATGCTGCTCCCTTTGTTTACAAACAAGCACAGCCTCTGCTCCAACTCAACCAAGCTACCAAACAGGACCACCTTCTGGATGATGTAGGCATAGATTTTAAGTGTCCTCCTCCAACACACACAACAGATCCTCCCAAGTCAGGTTTTCCCAGGCAGTGTGGCTTAGCTATCTCTAGGCTAGTAAAATATACAAGCTCACAGAACATGCCCGGGAACAGGTATGTGATCATCCACTCTGGCAAAATGTGGCACAGCTTTGTCCCAGGGTATCTAGCACTCTTCCCTGGGCACCTTTCTGAGAGTTAGCATGCACTAAGGACCTTTCCCAACAGGCAGCCTGAATGTGGTCCCCTTCTTAGGAGGTAGGTGAGTTTCATATAATCACAGGATCGTTGAAGTTGGCAGGGAGCTCTGGAGATTGTCCACTCCAACCCCTGGCTCAGAGCAGGGTCAGCTACAGCAAGTTGTTAAGGGCTGTGTCCAGTTAGGTTCTGAGCATCTCCAATGATGGAGACTCCATCACCTCTCTGGGCAAACTGTTCCAGCGTTCAACCTGCACCATAAAAAAGTTCCCTCTTTAAGTAGAATTTCCTGTGTGCCGGTTCCTGCCTATTGCCTCTTCTTCCGTTATTGGGCACCACTGAGAAGAGTCTTGCTCTGTCTTCTTTATTTCCCTCGCATCAGGTACTTATAAACATTGATAAGATTCCCCTTGAGCCATGCCTTCTCCAGGCTAAGCGATGCCAGCTCTCTCAGCCTGTCATCATATGATGGATGCTCCATCTCCATGGTCCTTCACTGGACTCACTCCAGTACATCCATGGAAGTTTAGCTATACAGAAGCAATCTCAGCTACTGCAGTTGGGCTCAAAAGAGACTACTATCCTTGCCCTAATTTACTATTACAAATACAGCCCTTGAACCTAAGCAACTGAGCCAACATAGGATGGAAAATACAGATTTCAGACCCTGCTGTGCTTCAAGTATATGCTAAAGAGGAGTTTTAACCAGTGGTACTGAAGTAAACGTTTTAGTGTGTTAGGTTACCTGCTCAACAGTTCATGCTTCCCAAGGAGGGAGCATGGATTCAAGTCTTTCAAGACATGATCATGAAACATACAGATGCAGATCAAAGCTCTCAGAGCAGATATATCTTTCTTCCTACATCGCTTTCATTACATGCCCCATTTTGGAATGAAAACACCAATGCAAATTGCTTTACTTCATTGTTATCCCTTACAAGAATCCAAATGCCATTATTCACATGCAAATGAAAAACATATACACAATCTCGCTTTGTTAAAATTTGGTGTGTATTTCTGTAGTAGCAGGCTGTCTTTCTTGTCCTGCCACAGCACTGACAAAATACTGCTCTCTGCAAGATGGCTGCATTAGGTGTAAACATAAAAATGGAAATGAATACATTTCCACTGAAGGTCCTTACCTGAACTGGATGAGAGGTCTGAAATAATGCAAAAAGCACGCTTGACGAACGTTTTGCTTCTGAAGGATAAGAGTCAACCTTCAAACTTTACCCTCCATCCATGCCTAGGAATTATTGCTTCAGACTTTGGACTGCATGTGTAAGGTTTGGCTTTTTCACATTCTCCTCTCTCTTCAGTGAGAGAAGCCTAACTATAGGTTGCCTGTGACAATCATGCTTCATTTCACAAAATGGTTGAGGTTGGAAGGGAACTCTGTAGGTCATACGGTCCACCCCTGCTGCTCAAGCAGGGCCACCTAGAGACAACTGCCCAGGACCATTATCCAGGCAGCTTTTCATTATCTCCAAGAATAGAGACTCCACAATTTCCCTGGGCAACCTGTGCTAGTGGACAGTCACCCTCACAGTAGTAAAAGTGTTTCCTGATGTTCAGATGGAGCCTCCTGTCTCAGTTTGTACCCACTGTCTCTGGTCCTGTCACTGGGCACCTCTGAGAAGAGCCTGGCTCTGTCCTCTTTGCACCCTCCCTCCAGGTCCTCATAGAGGAGATTTCCCCTCCTCGAGTCTTCTCTTCTCTAGGCTGAACAGTCCCAGCTCTGGTAGGCAGGGGTTCAGCCATCCCCAGGAATACGGGGCTACATCACGTTTAACGGTAACCGGGAAAGACAAACGCCATAACTCCGAACATCCCCCCTTCTTCCTTCTTCCCCCAGCACTTATTGCTGACCACAACGTCATATGGCATGGGATATCCCTTTGGTCAGTTGGGGTCAGCTGTCCCGGCTGTGTCCCTTCCCAACTTCTTGTGCACCCCCAGCCCACTCATTGGCAGGGTGGTGTGAGAAGCAGAAATAAGCATTGCTCAGCAGTAGCTAAAACATCCCTGTGTTATCAATGCTATTTCCGGCACACATCCAAAACAGAGCACCGTACAAGCTACTGTGAAGAAAATTAACTCTATCCCAGCCAGAACCAGTACATTCTCAGCTTTTCCTCACCGGAGGGATGCTCCAGTCCTTTAATCACCTCAGTGGCCCTTTGCTGGATTCCCTCCAGTATGCCTGTGTTTCTCTTGTACTGGGCAGTCCAGAACTTGACACAGCACTCCACGTGTAGCCTCACCAGCACTGAATAGAGGGGAAGGATTACCCCCCCTCGATCTGGTGGCAACCCTCCTAATGCAGCCCAGGATTTGGCTGGAAAAGGCTCATTTGCTTTCTTCCATTTTGGAAATGGCATGCTGCTGCTTCTGTCAGCTCAAGTGGGTGATGGATCCCTTGTGACAGTGATGTGTTTATCTCCAGAATACTGCTTTGTGTAGCACAGTAGGCAGGAAGAGGATTGATAAGGGCACTGGGACATTAAGGTGCTGTCTCCATCTTCACTCCAGGTTTTATGTCTTTTTGTCCCCTCATTTTTTTGGATAAATCACAGCTTCTCACAGACAATGCAACTCGGACATGACTAAATGAAAAATTCCCTCGACACCACAGTTCACTATTGGCACTGTGATTCTTTTACCACAGTATCTAAACACATCTGAGTAAAACAATTCAATATATTTGAAAATACATTTGCACTTTACAGACAATCTTAGGAAATGCTTCACCTCTCACAAACCAGTGGCCAGTGTCTTTCATTAGGGAAGACATATAGTGACACCAATTCTGTCAATACCTGCTATTTTTAAGGCACGCATTTGCAGACCACTTTAGAAAAACACTGCCATAGGCATACATTTTATATTTTATTAGCATTAAAGCTTTTTTTCTACTGAAGAGATAAATTGGCTGTGTAATCTGAGACTTTCTAAAGCAATGCAAAGTCTCAAATGTATTGTTTTACGAAGCTGTAATAAGGGACATGGTGCTTTTAATTTTTGTTCAGATATTTACCTTTCGATGAATTAAAAAGGTCACTTTGCCCAAAACCAAAATGAAATACAAAGCTCACAATTTAGAAGTTTTCTTTAGAGGAAAGGGTGCCCCAGGCATTTGGAGGCCATCAGTTACATAGCTCAGGTCCAGGTACTGTTCTGTTCTTCTAATCATTCTATTCTACTGGAGAATGAGTGCCACAACCATGAAGTGGTCACTGGATGAGGGAAAACAAGGGTGAACCTTAATTCACCTTTATACTCGTTTATTGAAATTAACAGAGTTGTACGGCTGGAGCCCAGCTAATGCTCCAGGTTAATGACTGGTTCTTCTACAACTTTCATACAAGTGTTCAAATTACATTTTAACATATAAGTGTATTTACTTTCTCTCTTAAAAAATACAAATACAAAACCACCTTCTAGTATGACTCCTGTAATTTTGTAGGTCAGAATTACATTCAGTATTCCCAGACTTTCAGGAGAAATAGAGCAAACAGACCTGAACTTTTGTAAAGTGAAATCACTTATAAAAGCAAAGTGAAAAGACGTGTATCCAACTTCAATTATTATAATCACAAAGAGCTGAAATACAGCAACAATTTCTCATTTGTACATATTGAACAGCAAAAGAGTAAAAAAAAATATATATACAACAAGCTTAATAGGGAAACAAACCCAAAACAGTCCTCTTCTGCTCCTGGATAAGACAACTTTCCCTTAAATTTTTTAGTGCATTCCCTCTTATTCATAAGAACTAACACATTTTATCTTCCTGTTCTAAGGCAAACTGAAAACAATCAAATCTTCCTTCGAATCAAGAACAGTTGTGAACTAGTGAATTAATATATATTCACCTGAGATCATTCTGAACTATAGGACAAGAACAATAATGATTAACAGCTAAGGTGCACAACCATTTTGTCATTTTTAAAGAGAAACAGCATTTATACAGAGCAGTAAAACTGCCGTTTGTAAAGAGAATTATTGAAAACAGTATAGGAGGAGACACTATGATGACCATAAGCAGCTTCTACTTATACTTTCTTCTATTCAGTATTGTCCTGTTCCCAACTTTCTGTAACAAAAAAAGAGGGAGGGGAAGGAAAAAAATTAAATTAAATGGGAAAAAAAATATTAAAAATATTTCTTCTGTTACTCTGTTTATTTCATGCTTATGTCAGTTTCTCCCAAATCCACTGACTAACTTCAAAGTAGTCCTATGGTAAATACTAGATGCATTTCATCTAGGTCAAACAGCATAAAGCAAAACCACAAAGCTATATATAGTCTACATGTGTATCCAGGTCTGATTAACAAGTAGAATTAACCCTGAGATAAAAATAAATGAGCCAATTCTTCTATCCTTCTTTTATATCTGGAATTAGTTATTTAATCCTTTCTAGAGTTGGATACAACTGGTATTCACTAGTGACATGTTCAAAGAAAATCAGCTTGATTTTGTTACTGATAACTACTTAAAAGCATCACAAAAGTACATTCATCCAAGCACTGAAAAAGTCACATCTGTAATGATAAACAGATAATTATCATTCATAAATTCTATTGAAGAAAGCAAGGTCAAAGCAAAAGGGGCTGTCCTGTACTATGTGTTGGTGTCAAGAAACAGAGCCATGATATTTGTACGTGGGAAGGATCCAAGCAAATGTGAAAAGGAACATTTTGTCACTCTAGGACATGCATCAGGATTGTATCTGCATGCACCAGGTCATGAAATCATTTAAAATTCTGTTCTCCACTCTCATGATTTGGGGATGTATTATTATCTTTAACATGTGGTACATGAGAAGGAAAAAGAAATAAATTAAAAAAAACAGAAGAAACCCATGCTGTGGCTAGGGACTAAACTCCAATTTCCAGCATCTCATGCCAGTATTTTAATCAGGAGCCCATCAGGCAGAAATGCATCATTCATACGCAGCCTTAATCATCTGTTTGGCACAGCTGCTTAGTGACTACACCATGTGAGAGGAATAAAATCAGAGGAGAAAGTTGTGCCCTGCTTACAGAAGTGCTCAGAAATCCTGAAAAGCATGAATGTATACATATATCAGAGTACCATACCAGCCACAACTCTGTTGAATCTGTTTTGGGAAAATAAAGTAAGACTAAGATTCAAACCCAGATCCTGCAGAGATCAGGCGTCTCACAGGAAATATCACCTCCAAACTGAAAGGAAATCTATGGCTACCGTGTTTACAGGTGAAAAAACAACCAATCCAACATCACTTTGGCAAAGCCTATGGCAAACAAAGCTACAATTTTATAAAACTTGTTTGTATCTCTACCACTCTGCAGATTAAATCCAAGTATTTATCTTGGGATGTCTTTGTGGTATCAATGCATCAAATGCAATTACAGGTGAATATTAATGCAAAAAAAAAAGGCCACACCAACATGGTGTACTCAAAGCGATCCAAACTTCCAAACCAAAGCAACAAAAAAAAAGAAAACATAATTTAAAAATGCGTTTTCATTGTATCTTCAAACACTAACACAACTTGATTTTGTACAGCATCCTACATATAAGCTGCATCCAAAACACTTAGCAGACTTTAATATAACAATTGTAGAGTTAAGCAGCAGAAGAGGAAAACAATTAAGTGCTGCAGGCAAGGAAGAAAACATAAGCTCTCAGATGGGATTTGAAACAAAATGGGGAATCAAGATAACTTTGTCTCCTGTTTCAAGTCTAGAAGAAATAAATGTCATAAAGCAGTATCAAAACGATTCTGTTTACCTCAGTAGCATCATCCATTTCTGTGATCTCATGCAATCATTTCAGCTCATTTCTGAATTAGAGAACCCTTTCTCTGGAGAGCTGTCATCGCTGAGGTCACTGTAGCTGTCACTGTTAAAAGCAATACACAGTCAGAAGAATGTAAAATATTGTATTTCAAACCCTCCAACCTAGATGATGCATATGACAAACACTTTCCTCAAATGCAACCCATTTCCAGAAAACTACTTTAAGCTCATGCTCAGTTTTGGTATTTTAGAACATCTTTCTCTACAGGAATGGGCTTAAGTTCGGAGTCTAAGAACTGATGAGAAAAAATATTCTACTATATAAACAGTATGTTCCTTTCCTTTTTTTTTTGCTTGGCTCCCATACATTCATTCTGCAGTTTGCTGGTGCTGTGTGCATGCAACCGTGATTAAAACTATGGAGAATAACAGGTATTTAGGGCAAGGCTAAAAGGAATTTCTCCTTTATGATAAAGAAAATTACTGTTTTGACCAATGAAAAAGTTAAAACAACTTTATTTACTCAGAACGCTTCAATTTGTGCTTAAATTACAATTCTTTCTCTTCCAACCACAACATAAATGATTTTCATTGCACCAAGCAATATCCTCACAGTTTTTCCTGAGGTTTCATTCTCTTCTGCTGTTTTCTGAGAGAAGTAGACTGGTTTTCACAGAACAAACTGCCATGCAAGTGACAATTTGTAAGTGGCCAGAACAAGTAAACAGTGAAGGACAGGAATCACCACAGCGACTAAGAGAAAGAAGTGCCCACAAACCACATTTTCAGTCAGTTGTGACGTCTATCAGGTCTCCAAGTTTATCTTAACTCTAAGTGCACCTCTTCAGAAGAACCTCCAGCCTCAACCTCCCCCTGCTACACTTCACTTCCACAGTCTGTTCTCTAGACACTTGAATTTCCCAAGATCAGAAGGCAGCACAGGGAGCCCAGGGAACTGACAAATACGTTTGAGCGGTCAGTTCTGTAATATATCACAGCAGAGGTTATGATTAATACAGTACAGGTGGGGATCTCAGACCTCATTTGTGTGGGTACAGCAGTGCCAGCCTTGGGTACCAACTCTACTCCAGCCACTGCATGCCTGTCTTGTCACATCTCACTCATCGCATACACCTTCATCCTCCAGCCAACAGGACCTCAGTCACATCAGGCTCCCCTGCTGTGGGTGCGATCTCCCACTGAGATATCAAGCCCATAACCAGCCCATGGCCCACCCAGACACAAGCCTTAGCAGTTGATCCGCGGTGACCGCCTGCTGTGCAGTGTTTCAAGGGGAACTATATAACCCCGCAGCTGGAGAGCTTTGATCCAGACTGCAGTGTGGAACAGTGAACAAACTGTGCTCAGTTATACTGGTGCTTGTTACTGAGCACTGCTTTGTAGCCTGAATTTCACCCTCTCTTCTTTGAAAAAAAAAAAAAAAAACTCACCTAAAAATCACAGCCATTTAATAGAGCGGGACAGGAGGAGTGGCACCAACAGTCATCTCATTTAATTTCTACCTCTGACTGTTCGGAAAGCCTCCCACAGTTACAGCAAATCACTGATCCAAATTCTGTACGAGAGAGCATAGATACTCCGACTTTTCTAACATTTAAGACTTCGCCTACAGCATTCTGCCTTTTCTTCACACGACACGCATGTCGTTGCTGCGTTTCTTATAAAGAATGTGTCGTATCAGGCTAGTCAGAAACGCTCAACTGGATCATTTCACCAGCTGGCAAACAATCGCACAGTTCAAGTGAGGAAAGTGTTGTTAACAGTACGGTCAAGCATGCCAGATGCACACAGACAAACACAACATCGCCAACGTTGTACTTACTTCTTTCTGAAAGTACCCATGGAAACATGGAATAAAAATTCAGTATTATTAAAACAGTTTTGCATCTTCACATCACAGCAAAATAGCAAAAATTGTTCACAGAAAAGAGGGTAAAACTGTGATTGTGGAGAGCTGCATAATCTCATAATAGCCCCAGTTTAAGCCCAAAGTCTTCAGAGAACACTTTTTTTATGGTTTCTGCTGCCCAGTGGCAGTCACAGCCCTAAACCATATGCTAGAGCTCCATATGCAACACTGTATGGGAGACAGATGCTTCAGTAAAAATGCTCAGGGGCCTACGAGGTGAGTGGAGAACCGCCCAGCTTCCTCTCTTGAAGACAGTTAGGCGCTGATCCCCACCAGACACCCTCATCATGGGTCCTCACCCAACTCAGAGACATGGGGTTTAGAGGCATTCGCCCACAGAAGCAGTCACACAACGCCGGCTGCTTCCATCACTTCACTGACTTACCACCCCAGCTTCTCAGGCCTGTTGCCAGCTTGTGGAAGCCGAGGGTCATTTGGACAGCCACTAGCCTAGAGGCTAAAACACTTATTCGGCTGGTGACAATTTTGTTCCCGTTTCCACGCTGCCCGATTCAGCACAAGGTTTGACTCCACTGCATTTTTGACCGTTTTGCAGCAGCACCTCAGGTTCTCCCCTACTTTAAGGCTGTCCTGCTGGCTGTAAGTCAGTTTTATTTCTAACAGGCAGGTCACAGTGGCAAGAAAGGTAGACGAAATATCCAGGTAACGGTCAGCCCATGGGCTTCAGACTCAGGTAACTGTCAGTCTCACAGTTTCAGCTGCTTGAATGATATAAGTACCCCAGAAGTGGTGGCATCGTGTTAGCAAGAACTTAGGCTCCAAGGAAACCTGAACTTCTTCAAGAATTAAGTTGCCAGTGGACTTGAAAGCAAGCAGGTACTCACGAATCTTGGCGTATCTGCGTCTGGGTGCTACAGCTTCAAACCAGTGCTGATGTCCAGTTTGTAAGATTTACTGCGATATGAACAGTACTCAACTGATAAGTAATCTGAAGAAAAACTCCAGGTGGTATTAACCACATATGAGTCATCACCTCTCTTTGGAATAAATGTGTACTTCCTTCCAAATTACACTGAGCTGCTACACAGATATTAAACACAAAAACTAAATGGATATTTTGTGCTATATTATGTACCATTACTTAAATGTGCTGGCTATGAAAGTGGTGGAAAATCCAATAATCCTGGCTTTTCCTTCATGAAATTCTTTTTCATATTGAGCCTTTAACTGAAAAAATATGCTTACGTTTCCTTCGGCAAGTTTTCTCCCAGTTTGTGTACCAATTAATTAGTAATTATCTTGGGCAGGAACGTGACACCCATTTCATCTTGTTTTTAACAATTCCCACAACATTGGTCTCCAACAAAAAGGAGCTAGTGAGCAGATATAAGGCCACCAGGGGGGTTCTATTCCATCTTTTTTTTTTTTTTTCATGGGATCTGAAGTATAAAAATGTGGCCAAGAGAAAAACAGAACAAAACTCAAGGGTATGCAGTGTCACTGCATCGGGGAGCAGATAAAAGGCCACCAGGGGGGTTTTTTTCCTTTTTTTTTTTTTTTTTCATGGGATCTGAAGTATAAAAATGTGGCCAAGAGAAAAACAGAACAAAACTCAAGGGTATGCAGTGTCACTGCATCTAGTCAGTCACTTCAGTCTTCAAGATGAAGAATTTTGGTCACTTTGGTCCTTACACATAATCTACCTGTAGTTAATGGAAATATATTCACTGCAAAGTGAAATATCACCCAGTACATAGCTGGTATTTCACTTTGCAGTGAACTGCAACGTATTTTCCGACTGGAGCAAGGAAAACATCCTCTGTTGAGAAATTACACTATGGGGTTTTGGTTTGATTTAAAGTTCACTTATCCTCAGATGCCTGTCTTCTCAAGACGTAAGCAATAAAAAGAGCTTTCCCCTGCATGTGCTCCATTATTTCCAAATTCATGCCCTTTTCAGATCTCTCTTTTCTGATCGCCTCTGACAGAGGCGTCATTGTGCCACTGCTGTGCATCAGTCTAAAGCAGGGAAGGAGGCAAGATGAGAAGATTCCCTATTGGCATGGTACGGAAGGCAGCTGATAGCTGGGGCCACGTGACATGAAGCTGGAATGCATTACCTCATGAAACCACAAGAATTAAGACTCAAGATCAATTTTAAACCTGTATTTCTCAAACAGCTGCTCAAAAGCACCAAACAACCTGCTTTCAATGTTTTTATTAAGAAACAAAGGCAACTGTAAAGTGGGGTTTGTTTCATTTGGAAAATCCAGATCAACATTCCTTAAAAACAAAGGATTTGACACAGTTTCAGAGGGGCTTTTTTCATCCTTTTTTAATGTATCATTAACAAAAAAAAAAGTCCTTTTCCAGAAACGTAGGCAATTTAAACAACTGTTACAGTAATGCTATTCCCTGCAAAGGCAGGAGCCAAGCTAAGTGCATTTCTTCTTCAATGCAAATTAAAGATAAATGTAATTCCATTTAGTACGGGCTGTGGCTGTTTAAAACAATTGTTATAGCTTTCAAGAACCCAGCAAAAAGCAACCTGTCAATTATTATTTATTCTCCCCACATAAAGCTGAATGATTAAAATTATTATAGCCATTAAAAATTATTTAAAATAAATGCATATTTGATTGTGCAATGGTTATAACTGCAGTCACCCATATTTCTCAGTGCATTTTTTATGATCATTATATGATTATAAAAATCAACATCTATCATTTATTATAATTCCTATTGTTATATGATCCTGTGCTTCCATGAAACATCATTTGATTAAAGAATCCCTCAGCACATACCTAAGACTCCCCAGTTCCAACCTGCCAGACATTTGCACTCACATAACTGGACCTAGGATAATGGTTTTATTAGGACCCAGCACTACGAAAATCACAACCAAGAAGCCAGAACATATCTGGATGTTATAAAAACTCCCAGCTGAGTCTCATGCACGGGATTCAATTCATATAGCTTTAGACATATTCATCTGAGATAGCTGCCATCAGCTTCTTATAGTCAATGGAGAGAAAAAGGCACTTGTAGAGCATAATGCTTCTGATCCACTCAACCATTACTATGAGCTATTTGGGTCCTTTGAAGTGCATATTAACTTAGCCACTACATAAAAAGACTTGGGGTGACTAGTTCCGAAGTCTTCAATGTAAACATCTAACATTAAAATGACAAAGTAACTGCCGTAACTAACCATTACAAAGTTCATCACTATGTATCACTGTGGTCAAGCCAGGATTTCCTTTAAAACTTTTTCTGTCATTTTCTGTAAGAGCTCTGAGGGCTGGATATGGCCAATGGCAGAAATACGATGCTGTACCAGACTTATCATTGGTTAGGAATAACGTCCAAGGGATATCAGAGATAGCCCTGCCCGTATCTCCTTTGTCCCTCATACACCAGAAGACACCACACAGGCTGTTTACTGTTCTGTTTATAGGTTCTTGCCCAAACCTGCCCAACACAGCTGGTTTGGGACACAGCCGGACCAAGTTAGTGCAGTAAGCATCATAGGAACAAGATTTCTGAGCTTTTTTTCTTGATGCCCCGCTCCTTCTGTCGTCTGGCCACTTGTGCTCCTTGTCTCTGAATGCAACTCATAAGTCATCTTTTACTAATAACCTGCCCAGAACTTAACAGATTACTCTGGCTAGATGGCATTGGATTGGTGCCTTCCATTAGCACATTCGCTAATGACTTGCAAAGGTTTCTTTTGGCAGCAGTCTCAGTTGCCCACACTTTCTTACCTAGGAACATCTCTGACTTCCTACATTTCCTCCCATCTACTGGACATTTGCGTTTAAATTATTTCTCTTTAACCTGTTACTCTCTCCTCCAAAGAAACAGAGTATTTCATTATTTTCAGCTCAGGTTTCTAAATTCTCTATATCTTTTTATGTTATTTCTTTGTCATGAATAGTGCTTTCAGCTCCTCTTTGAATTATATTATTTGCATATATCATTAATACACTGTAGCCTACTCTTGCAGGCCATTAATACAGATGTTGGTTGAGAAGAAAGAAGAAATAAAACCTGCTGATGCTAAACTTCCTCTGGGAAAAAAAAAACAACAAAACCATGGCTTTATTGTACATATATTGTACATATTGTGCATTGCAGTGGTTTTGCAATCCATATGACACTGTTCCCAAAGATAAGCCAGTTTTTATTATTTTCTCCAAGTGAAATTCTGTAAAACTCAGTAGAAGCCAGCACTGCATCTGAAGCTCTTCTCTTAATCCACTGGTTTTCTATTAAAATCTTTTGGTCTCTCTTGAAAAGCAGCATTATTTGTGGGTATTATATATTTTCTGAGCATCTCCTGTGCTTCTAGTGCTCTCTGTCCTTTAAAAAGAAATATGTAAACTGGCAGCCTCTCACCTTCCTCAGCTCCTTATGAAATGGTGACTTCAGTATTTCCATGGAAAGATTTCAAAAAGGTCATGATTTAAAAGCATTCACAAGGAAATGAAGTGCATGGCTTTGTCTGATGGTTGGGCACTCATGCTGTAAAGCACGAGAGGCTGAAACCACAAAGGCAACTTAGATGCCCAACTACCACTTCAGGTAACTAAGTAATAACTCATCACTGAGTTACTCCAATCCTTTGCTCAGTTCTTAACTGCCTCCGTACACACCAAAGCTCCTGGGAACTAAGTTTACCCCAGAGGACGCATTCCATTCTCAAGCTAGGTGTGCTCGTGCCTATGTGTAAGCGTTCTCAGGCTGTCTACCAGACTAGGCCTCACAAAAATTTAAGAGAAGGTTTATTCACTTTTATTTATTTAGGGCACTCTCCTGGGAGGTGTGACGCATCTTTACGTTTACTGTTTGCTTTGCTTAGAAGCTAGTGCTTCTGTCCAGGTGTCAGATGTTCTAAAATTGCATCCTAATTATGGGGCTGTTAAATGTTTTGGCGTAATGATTTACTGTTAAGAATCTTATGCTGAAATATGTATTTCCTTTCGTCTCAGGACTTCATTAACTCTCTTTTTAGTGTTTTCAACAGCCTAGTTTAGGTAATCTACTCAACTTGCTGGCCTCCGCAGGTTACGTTTGGTCTAGTCAACAGCATGACTACAACTCATGTAGGCAGTGCTGGATGAGGTGTGCAGGAAACCCACTCCTCAGATTTGTTTCAGTCTTCTTATGACATACTTCAGCTTTCCTGTTCAATGAAATCACTAGCGTTCTGGGGTTTAAACTGGCAATCCTTTCCACTCATCAGGCGGATATGTTAATATGAGTGGGTGTGCTCTAATTAGCACTGAAATTCCCTCCTCAACGTTCTGCCCTGCAAAATGCTTCTCTTTTCACCTCAAAATGTTTTTCTATTCCAGGGCTCTTTCTCAAGACAGAGGGTTTTGCTTGATTGCTGTGTAGCCTGGTAAATGGTAAAATGTGAATTTTTTATATATAAAGTTTTGGGCAATGAATTTTTGTCTTTGCTAAATGTTTAAGTGTGGGTTGGAGTTTATTGTATGAACATGAAGAAAAAGAGCTGGGTACACTTTTTTACTGATTATATATTAATTTAAATAAATGTAAGTGCAGCACATTCAGTAATTGCTGAAACTTAAAAGTCAAGGTTAGAAAACATATTTGGTGGAACGCTAAGGGATGTAAATTTAAATTAGTGGGACACATACAGATCACTCATTCAAAAAAAATTATATTTTCTTAAGCTCAGAGACATGAATAGGTATAGTCATGGGGGGAAGGAGTAAAAGAAAGGACATTGGGACCTGGGAAACAAGATGAGCTGTGAGATGGAGAGTGTCCACAAGAGGAAAACACTGAAGATCTTTGTGCTTGAAGACTCCCCTTCCTGCCAAGCACCACAAAAATTTGACCTGTGTAACGCACTGGCACAAATTTTAAAAGGTAAATAATGTTATGACTGTAATAACAATGACAGGCTAAGGTAAGAGAAGTATTTCAATCAAGCTGTAGTTTGCAGATGTCCTGGTTTGAGAGATTCTCTTTGTATCTACATCATTGCACAACTGGCCAGAGTGAGCAAAGATGAAGTGCATTTCTGAAAGACAACTGATACCCATAAGGAGAAGGGTACCAAAATAGATTAATCTGGTCTGGCTTGGCTATTTTCCATTACTACTAAAACCTGAATTAAATTTCTATTTCTCACTTAAGAAAAGGACTTAATTTTAAGAATAGAAAGCAACACTCAAAAAAACCCCACCAAAACCCAGAAAAGCCCAACCAAAACAAGTAAGTTTGGTGCCTTGTTTGGAGAAAAAGCCAATAAGCGAGGCTTAGATCTGTTCTGTTATTATTCAGTCATCCTGTGTTTATTTTTTTTAGTATTTTTTTTTCATTTTTGTTATTGCTGCCGTCTGACCTCTTTATTATTGTTGTTGTAATGAAATTGTAACTGTTATCAATATGATCCAAATAAACAAGAATGAGTTAACACTGGCTAAAAACTATTGCTACATTCCACAAACCAAAAACTTCGTGTCCAAGGCAACTGGGACAAAGTATTTTAGTTTGGCTGAACCATATAGTTTTGATCTAGATCCAAACCCTTCCAAAAGTCTAAAGATATTCCAACTGCTTTGTTTCAGGCCCATCTCTGCTAGATGGTATTAATTATTTAGGTGCTGCAAAATAAAATCAGTGTTTTTCATTTTTGTTACTGTCATCATTCAAATACAACTAGGTAAGAATTTCACTTCATTATTTGATCCTCTAGGAAATCTCTTTCCCTGTGGAACTACTGCTAATGATTGTTAACACAGGAGGCAACTAACTTCACATGAATTTACTACAGGTTTTTTACTTCTTTTAGGTTATAATATATGGATCTGGTTTTAGCTCTAATAGCCTCTGAAACGGAGGAAGTCAGGAACTGTGCTTAGTGCTTACAGATACTTTTACACCAGGGTTTATGTTAGGCATGCACAGGAGCAAGTAAATCAATACATGAATAACTCCTTTTCCTCTTATGGATTTCTAAATTGAAGGATGGGCTAGTTCGGGCAAAAATGTGACTGTCAAACTGCAAGAAAGTAAGAAAGAAAGATTACCTTGGAGACAATTTACATCCACGTTGCAGGTATGCATTGAGTGTCCCAGTTGCTGCTAGCAATAGCCCAAGGTATGGAGGTGAAGGTTTCATAGGTCTTGAGGAAAACTCTGGGTGGAACTGTACTCCCACAAAATATGGGTGATCTACAAGATAGATGTCAAAGAAAATTATAAGATGTAGGAAGAAGATAGTAGAACAACTGTTAGGAAAAAAGTTTATTGAAGATTTCACACAGGAGTCCAGAAGCCAGACCAGCATGTGTGAATTTAAGGGCGAGGCAGCAGGAACCTTAACTTTTCCCACAAAAACCAACTGACAACAGAGGCAGAAGGTTAGTAAGGCAAATAAAGGAAAAATCATCGTGTGATTCAACCTTGACGTGCACAATGATGTAATTAAAAGCTGAATAATAAACCTGTACTGACATGTAAGGGGGGAGAGGGAAGCAGGGGAACAACCACAAAGTCTACATTTATCATGTATTTTCATAGTATTTTTTGTTTCTGATACATATTTATGCATGTATATTCAGAACATGCACCCATACATATCTGAGGGAAAAATAAAACAGTTCCTAAAACAACAAGCATTACCATACAGCAACTATTTACACACCAAGAGATGGATATGAAAGCAACGTAGAGAGAAAACTGGGGAAAACAAACTTCAAATAATTAGGCCTAGAAGGGATCTCCTGGGACATGAGGTCCAGTCTCCTGTTAGTGAATGCAGCTACATCGTGTAGTCTCACGCACAAAGGGTCAAGGCTCTGCCATAACACTCCCTAGGTTATTTTGCTCCCACTGGAAAGCTCTTCTGATACTCTCTCCTTTTGCTTGGAAAACTTTTCCTAATTCACAGGCCATCTTTGTTACAGCCAACTTATACCCATTTCTTATGGTGCTGTTCTTTATTGCTCTTTGTCCTGTGTGATTAAGCATGACTATCACCATCATTCAACTCCATCTGCTAAGCTAAACAAGCCAGGCTGCTTCACCTTCTCTTAAATCTTCAGCTCACTGTTTCCCAAACAAAGCACCTCTTTACTACTGCTTCTGCTTCCCTTCTGTCTTCTTTGAAAGAAAGGAACAATGTTTTCATACTCTTCCATGCTGTGCCCCTTTTCCTTCTTTGAATATTGTTTTAAAGGCGCTAACATTAACCACTTCTAGTGCCAGGATACTGGACAAAACTAACCACAGATGTCTTCTGGTTCAACAATTTCCAAAACAATCCCAAACATTCAAGGAATTACTCTGCAGTACAGAATAAGTGATAACAAGAAAGCTGGGGGTTTCTTCTATGAAGATAAACTAGATGATCTAGTATACTGCTCTTATCTCTGCTCCTATGTCTTAAAGAGAACCTGGATCCTAAATTTATCCCGTAACTTCTTTCTCTCTACCATGCAATTTAGTTGTTTAAAGCTGTAAAACAAGACAATGACAAAGCATCAAATATTTCCTGTGGGGTTATTTTGCTTAAAAGCTTTGCCTAAGCTACCTGGTGTACTGCTATTTCTGTGCTTCCGCTCCAACCCACCCTCCTCCCAATGATGATTGTTTTTCTTTAGTAATCAGAATCTCCTTGCAGCCCATTCTGAAATAATTCCAGGTTTTAGTGCCGCTTTTATTCTTTTCACAGTAACATACAATTTAAAAATCCTGCCTGATTTATTTCACAAAGCTTTCTATAGAAGTTGTTTCATGCAGGGCAGACAAAATAGCCTCCCAACACCAGCATGCATAACAGAGGTAATCTATCAGGAGCAAATTAAACAAAGAACACCATGACAATTAGGAGTTTATGAATTCACATGTATCCTTTGCTCTCAGATTACTCTCTATGGTGCAGTTGCTTGACGTTGAATATAGACACCTACTTATAAACCCAGGTTCAAAATTACAGCACTGTTCTTCAGCGTACCATGGAGTATAAACTGAATTCTCAGAAGCATCATGTCACAAATAGCACTCCATAGGATGATAATGTATTCTTATGATACATTTATGTTATGGAGTTTATCTTAACCAATGGCAATTAGGGGCCATGTAAGAAAAGGAAAAAAAAAATCTTGTAAGGTAGTCTACATCTTCAGGTGCCTGATACTCATCTAGCCCACAATGACCTAACAGCAAGGAGTTAATCAAAGAATCAAGCAAAATCAAAGGGATTATTTCCAAAAGCTGCTCTGTGTAGCATTCAACAAAAATATGCAGTGTAGCTCCTTTTTATTTCAGAACCTTTCAGAAAAGATATCAAATCTTACTTGCTAAAGTAGTCCAATTTTACCAGATTTCCACAGTATCAAACCTTCCTTTATCTGAATCACTTCTGTGAAAGGAGCTTGCTTCCTACTTGATTTTCATACTTTTTTTCTATGATTCTGAACGCCAGGTAACTGAAGGAGACACAAACTGATTGGAAGGCATCTTGGAAGGTCTCTAGTCCCACCTCCTGCCCAAAGCAGGGTCAAGTTCAAAGTTAAATCTGGTAGCTGACAGCTTTACCTCATCAAGTTTTCAAGGTCTCTATCAGTAAGGATGGAGATTTCACAGCCTCTCTAGGTAATATATTCCAGTGATGTTTTATACTTTGGCTATATTGCATGCATGCATATTTCATATACTCAAGCAAACCAAACATATATATTAGTTACTGGGACCCAACTAAGAATACTTGAGGGTGCTAAGGGAGCAGGCCAATATCATCGTGAAGCTGGTTGTTATCTTTAAAAGGCCATGGAGATCATGAGAGGTCCCTGATGACTGGAAAAAGGCAGTCACCATGCCCTTCTTCAAGAAAGACAAAAAGAAGGATCCAAGGAACTACAGGACACTCAGCCTAACCTCTGTTTATAGCAAGATTATGAAACAAATCCTCCTCCAAGGCATTTCCAGACACATGAACGACAGGAAGACAACTGGACACAACACGCTTGGGAATAATCAGTCTTTGTATGCAGGGAGAGCAGTAGCCTTCCTTTACCCTGACTTCAGCAAGGCTTTTGGTATGGTTTCTTAGCATCCAAGTTGGAAGCTACAGACTGTGGGTAGACTTCAAAGTGGGTTAAAAAATGCTGGATTCAAACAGCAGTGGTGAGTGGTTTGAAGTTTAACCAATAGGGTACGTGGAGATACTCAAAACCAGACTGATACGGCCCTCAGCAACCTGATCTATATTCGAAGGCAGCCTTGTGTTGAAGCAGAGGCTTGGACTAGATGACCTCCTAAATCACTTCTGTACAGCCAAATCCCACTAAGCTAGAATTATGAGCTTTTGGAAAAGAAGCATGTCTCCCCCTGATAATCAAATACACGCACAGCCCTTGTGAAGTATAAGACTTCTCCTAACATCCTCTGAATCTACACCTACTGTTGTACACAGGTGGAGTCAGCGGTATCTTCCAATATGATCTTGGCTGTTATGACAGCTAAATATTGTGCATTCATGCCATTTAACAACCAATAGTTTACATGGTTTTAATAGATGTGGAAAGTACTACAGACAAGTAAGACACTCACTCTCCAGTTCAATAATTTCCATTCTGTTCCCTTCTGTATCATGGCCAACAAATTTCAAACCTTTCTCTTCAAAGCAGTGGGTCAATTCTGGGTTCACCTGAAATAGTGAAAGTAATAATAATTGTAGTTCTATTTATTTTTGGATTTAAGAAACAGTAGTAGTTAATTGTAATGTTTTTAGAATGCATACAACAATGAAAAGAATTGAGAAAAGAGTTGGGAACTTTTTTTTCTTGTTTTAACAACTCTGGTAGAAATTTGTGAAAGTCGGCATGCTTATTTAATAAGAGATGATTCACTAATTTTAAAACTTACTACATAACACTCAAAAGATTAAAGCCAAGGTTCCTTCTGCTTGCTGTCCTCCTGATTCTGAGAAGCCTTCCTGGTTTTTTTAAATGGCCCACTACAGTAGGAATAAAGACTGACCTCTTATTTGAACACTGCATTCCAGTGGTTATGACACAAGCTGTGGTTCAGCTCCTCCTTGAAAATGAGGAGTTCTGCAGTGAGCTGTTTCACTTCCTTGGTGATGTTCTAGCCACTCAGTTAATACTCAAACTCTGAGCCCTTACCACCATTCTCCTTCCAGCTTTTTAAGGAAACTTACCATTGTCTGAATCAGTTTGTAGCACACACGCATCTCATAGCTCAGGCCCCTGTGGAGATGCTGATGGAGTCAGGTCCCTTCCGAACTACCTCAGAGATAACCCTACGAGTCAAGCTCTTGCCTCTCTCCTTGAATGACAGTGTTTTGAATGTACACAGACACCTTTGCTCAAAAGCTCTCAAGCAGAGGAGTGGGCCTACACAAGGGTCCTACAGAGTTGGATGGTAGGAAGCAAGTGATCTGAATTAGCCTCCAAGATGTAGATATCTGAAGTCTGCCTACATTTAGTCTATGAAAGAATATGCACTACCTGAACATAATCTAAGCCTTTAAATAAGCCAAATCGCCAAGGAGCAATGCATTGAAAGATTATAAACCTTTACCTTTCAAATACTTCACAGGAAGTCAAGTCAGCTAATATCTGACATCACTCTCCAAGACCATTTTGCTAAGTGACTGCACCATGTTTACCACAGAAACAGTGCACCACATTATTGCTCTCTATTGAACACTTGCAAGAACACCTCTGTGATACTCTGCCTAGTTTCAGGTCCCTAAGTATCAGAAAGAGATTGACAAAATGTTGCGAGTCCATAGAAGGTCCAACCCGGATGGTTAGGAGGGTGGACCACGTGCAACATAGAAAAGACTGGATGAGCTGGATTTGTTCAGCCTGGAGAAGAGAAGGCAGAGGGCGGATCTCATTGCTGAATTCATCTATCTAATGGGATGGTATAAAGATGACTGAGCCAGACTCTGCTCATAGACACACAGCACAAGACTGAGGTAAAAGAGAAATTGCCCAAGGAAATCTATTAGACATAAGGGGAAAAAAGGGTTCACAATGATGTGGTTAAGCATTGGAACAGGTTGTCAAAAGATGTAGTGGAATTTCTCTCTTCAGAGAGATTCAAAACTAGATGGAAAAAAATCCTAAGCAGCCTGATCTAATTTTGAAGTTGGCTCAGCTCCAAACAGAGAGTTGGACCAGAAGACTTACAGAGGTTCCTTTCAATCAAAATTATACTATCTAACCATTACTAAATTTTGGGTTATGTTTATGTAAGAAATCTCCCATTGGCTTTAAGGAGAATTGGGCCCGCCAACAGAAACACAATTTGCTTAAGCTTTAACTTTTGAGCACGAAGTACATGAGTAGTGCTTACCTCATATCGATGCCTGTGTCGCTCCTCTACAAACATTTCATCCCCATAAAGTTTCCCTGAATATACAACAAAAAAGAAAGGAATGCGAATGTGTTGCTTTAATAGTTGTTATAACTATTTCTTGTAATCTAAACCACAAAAAAAAAATCGTAAGTAAAACATAACAGGATACTATTCATCTCACTCCAGCTTTCTGTTTTGCAGAGGGATGACTAGTTTATTTTAATTTGCTGTTACCTGAGTTTATTCAGAAATCATATTCAGCATTTGTTGAGCAGAAATAGCTTAGGTAGACTAGAGTCTGAAGGCCACGATTAAACTAATTTAAATTGTAAAGACCAGAACAAAATAAAAAATGTTTGAGTGAACAAGCAACATAAAATTGTTGCAGGCTTTTACAATAGTTGTACGCAAAAGGTGCACTGAAGGAAGCCTTTTAGTAGCATCTGTTCCATTTTAATGGATTATGCATGGCAGCTGGCATAATACCTTTTCTGACAAACAGAGAGTATTGTTCTTCTCTGTTTTCCTGATCTGATTACCCAAATGACTCTTGCAGTCCTCTGAGCCTAACCTGGAACATTCTACATTGCAGAGCAACAGGTAGTAGGTTAGAGGTATGCAATAAACCAGTATTTAATCACATCTCTCACTTAATGTCATAGCTCAAACTTTGCTCTCAATTTATCCTAGTGTCATTAGGATTACTATCTCGATTAGGGGTTGGTACAAGAAGAAGACTGCCAAGAAGATCTCCAAAAATTGTAGAGTGATAGTACTGCAATTTTACAAAAAGTGGTATATGTGTTCATTTTAAGGAACCACCTTTTCAAAACCATCGTTTCCATTCAAATTAAAAAGCATTAGGAACAGGAATCAGATTTCCTGAGTAAACTACCAGAGCTTTCTAGGAATCTTTGACAAATACAGTCTTCTAAACAACTCATAATATGAGTCAAGAGTTACAGCACATGTTGATTTTTATTTTAGGCCACAGAACAACTTGTACATTGTGATATGCATGCCTATATCACACCTAGGCAAAGTATCACCCAGATCAGGCAGATTGCTAGCACAGGCATTCCCTAGAAAAGCAGATTTTTCACTAAATGGGCATATGTATTACACTTCGGTCTCCTGCTGAAGTAGATGTCATTTTTAAAAGCTCAGAAGGATACATTCCATAAGTTCAACATAGCTAAATATAGTAATAGCTCAGATCAATGTCAAGGGCAGAACAATATAAGAAATATGCACATATTTATCAATGGACAAGAAACCACTTTACACTTTCAGCATCAGTTATATTACTACTGTATAATAGGCTGATTAATAGGAGACAAGTATTACTTCAATTTTAAAATACATATAGATCAAATTGAATCTTTTGTTCTATATTCTGGTGGCTTTTATTTTGCCCTTTGAAGCATCCTGTCCCAGAAAATCATTTTCCTCTCCTACAATAAACAATTTGCTTTCACAAAACGAGACTGTTTCCAGGGCTGGGCTAGGCCTAGGACAGTGCTGGATCAGAGACTGGAGTTAAGCAGAGCCTGACTATAATTAAAATATAAACTATCAAATGCTGTCAAGACAAGGTGAGGACTAAGGCAGTGAGGCCAGATGTCGTTGAAGGCTGAGGTGTTCTGGCAACTCTAGGGAATGACAAGCAATGTTTAGGTCTGGCGAGAGCATGATGGGTAGGAGTCTGAGTTAGTTCTACCAAAAAGCTTCAAGGGTAGAACAATAGGCCCTGGTTCACACATCCTATCAACTCATAAAGAAAATAGGAAGAAAATGCTCTGATCTTCCCAAGAAAATAATAAATTCAACTACCATAAAATGCATTTCAGTTATCTCAACAGTCTCCTCATTGTTTATTTAAGGTGTTGGACCCTAACTGACCTTTTCACTGGGACTTGCAGATGTCTCTCATTTCTTTCTTTTTACGTCCTGATCCTGGATAAATGTATAAGGGAACAGGATCATGAGCCTGGGGAAGCTGCCACCCAGATGCTTGCTTGAGGTTGTAGTCCTTTAACAAAATGTGCTTTGGTGTTTTTGCTTTGCCATGTTACAGAGTTCCTATCCAAAAGGCAAGTCGTAAGAGCAGAAATGTAACTTACTTAAAACAGAATTTTGTGTTTTGAAAACAGTCCTCCTCTTCCCCAGTCTCATTGTTCCACCCATATCTCCAGGATTGTGTTCTGGCATGTCAATAACCTGTAGAGAAAAAATGTTTAAACACTGTTTCATTCAACAAAGAAAAACAATTATGCAACAATTGTTTAACAGGCTGTATAGATTTATAAATAGTAACATTATTTATTTTTCCTCCAAGCATTCCCAATTATGACTTCTCTTTGGTATTCCTAATGCTTTGTTCTCAGTACTGGGACTATAATAGAATATTAACTAACTGGTGTGAAACTTTTTCATTTAATGTTAAAATCAACAAGAGTAATTTATTAATTGCTTAATTTATTTCTGGGCGTGGAAAGAACATTTCTTTTAAAAAAGACACCAAAACATTAGCAATAGCATAATTCTGCCAAAAGCTATTCTTGGTGCTATAAAAGTAAATAGATTTAAAAAACCTGATAAATTCATAGAGAAAGAAAATCCACCAACTGATAAAGACACCATCTCTGAAAAAGTCAGTCTCTGAACCACACGGAGATAGAAGCTGAAAAATTACCCTGGGTAAATATTCCTGTACACTTGGCCATTTCTTACACTGTTCTTCATACACAATGTTCTTTCTTATGCCAAGAGGCAGAAAGAACTGTCTTATCAAGACAGCAGAAGTCCCCTTTTAAAAAGTGGGAGAAGAGAGGGCATGGAGAAGCAGAATGAAAAGAGAGCACTTGTAACAAGACTATAATCTAATGTAAATATGGAGTACTAAAAGAGGTGACTCCATCGTGTGTGCTGTTTCAGATCATATTTGTAACTAATTTATCGCAGGGAGGAAATGGAAAAACCTCTCCCCCTAATTCAGCTTTACTAAAGGGTTTCTCAGATTGCCTAAGAATCCACAAAATACTGGGTTGCCTTGTATGAAGAACATGCTATTTAACATAACATTTAAAGAAGAGGATATAGAAATACTGGTTTTGATGACTGAGGTGGGTGGGTCAAATGGCTCCTACATGGGTCAAGTGCAATCCAGGATGGTAGGATTCATGGGATGTGAGAAACAATGGCTTACTGGGAAGAGTGCATTTAGTTTTGCTCAGTTTGAAAAATCCTGCTGGGTCTCACATTCGTGTTTAGAGGAAGTCTGTTTCAGAGAGGTAAAACAGTTCAAAACTGTAGAAACAGATGAGCTGAAACTATGACCTACGTGCTTGTATTCACATATACACACTCTGTGAGGAATACAATTGACAACGAAAGGTTCTAAATACACAAATATTCACACATATGGGTAATCTGGAATTGGATTTTTATTAACCTTAATTTGCCCTCTGGGAGTAATGAAAACAATTTCTGATGATACACTTCATAAAGTGAAGTTATTCAATTTAGAAGGGATGGAGGAAAGTGCTTAGCCTTTGGCCTTGTGCCAATGCATTTCAGCTGTGTAATTATCTCTGTATAACCTTATACGTTCAAAATGTTATTTATAAGCTATACGCTCATTATAAAATGTCACCAGCAGAAGTTGTGATCAAACCAGTGGGATATTACAAATCCCCTAACTACCTCCCAAATCATGAAGGTGAGGACTATGCAGCACATTCAGCTAAAAAAACCCCACAAACTAAAAAAAAAAATAATAAATCATTCAGTACATCCTTATTACCAAAAAAAAAAAAAAGAGACTGTCTAATTTTACTTTATTTCCTTCCATTTACTTTCACTTCTTTTCTGAAGTAGTTGCCACAGAAAACCAGAGGACATCAGAAGTGCTTAGAATGTATACAGCAAACTGTGTGTATATGTCAAACACTCTGACCTTCTGAAATCAAACGTGTTCCATGAGGTGTTATTTACTTGCCTACACCCATACTACAGATAACCTTAAAGTTGTGCTCCTGACTCTTGTCAAACGGAGATGAAGTGCCAACAAGCAGCTACCAAGTACTTCAAGTGTATTCTTCTCTTCCAATTACAAAAATTTCACTTTAACAGGCGTTCAACGAATATTTGCAGATGACAAGAAAAACTATGGGGAGGGTGGGCTGTTGTTTGTTTGGGTTTTTTTATGTTTGGAGGCTAAAGATTAGACATTCCTTCATTCTCAAAAGTGTATCAAGCACCTAAATACCGTTCCCACACCTCAGCTTTAGATTTTTCTTCCTAAAAATTTGGGGCTGGATGTCTTGGTCTAACTTTGCTAACTGAATCACGGTAATACCCAAGTATTTATGGTCTACCTCCTTATCAGAAAAAAAAAAAAAAAAGATTTCACTATTTTCCCCTTCCAGTATTTGCTGTGCTAAGATACTGTATCAAAACATTTTGAGAAGGAAGCATGGTGATACAATGAGTGGGATGGTAACTTCTTGAATGACATCGGTGAGCTCTTGAACTCAACTGAAACACTGGATCCAAATGAAGTGGACCTGTCTATGCAGTCCATAGCAGATTTCACCAATTTACTGTGCTTAAGTGTGTTCTCCAGGAATACTCAGAAACATCAGTTAGAAAATATATGGTCTCCTTCATTAAACAGAGCATATCAGTTCAAACAGGTTACAGCCACACTCTCAGTTCTTCCTTCTTTCAGCAGGCAAAAACCAACCACTGGATCCTCATGAGTCCCACTAAAGCTCTAGATAATGGCCTGGAATGAAGCCAGCCCGTGAAAGCACAGCTTCATCTGCTCTGCTGAGGGCTTCTGCCACCCTTTGGGTCAGAACTCGACATGGGGCTGCAAGCCCAACAAAAATTCCAGTGGAGAAATGACCTTGCAGGGAAGATTGGAGCATTTTTCCTCAATTAATCTTTGCCTTCTAAAAGACCTGCTTCCTTGCCTGAACAGGTACGTTAGTGTGGTCAGGGGTATATATTCAGAAGAGGATCCGACCCTTAAAACTTTCACTAATGTCTGTTAAGTCTTAATTGAGGTGTCTTTTAAGAAACACTGCATGATACAACTGCTCAATCTTATTTCTATCTGTGGCAGATTTTCTGCCAATATGATAGTTGTATTGAGTTTCAAGATCAAGCAGATTACCGTGTGTACATGTTCTGCTATTGATATGTGCATTACAAACCAGCTCTCCATCTTCCCCAAGATTTTTAGGTTTAGGATAGTAAGAAAATAGACATGGTTTCAAATATTAATTTTTATAGTCTGGTGAGGAAAGGAACTACTTAAGAAGTAATACCTCAGGGCTACTCTGACTCTGAATCTTCCTCTTTGATCTGTTCTGTGGCTCTGACCAACTTCTGCAACACAACTATCACTCACAACCCTCAACGTTTATATATTACATGAGTTTCTCTGCAACAAAGTCTGTGCAAGAAGCTTTTGAAAGCAAAGTGCCACTGCTGCCCTACAGCCCAAGGACAGTAATAAGTTTCAAAAAAAGCAACTCATATTATGGAAAATTTTGCCATATTTTACAGAATTTATTTGATCAGATAAAAGATGAACCTTCAAGTGGTGGTTATTTTGCACAACTATGCAACTGAATATATTCTTCAAAGAGCTTATGCTTCCTGCCACAGAATAAATCAGCTCTTACTATGCATTAGTTCTTTGAAGAGCAGAGAACAGCACACAACAGGCACCACAAGCAACAAAAAAGCATCAGCAGAGAGGGTGCAAGAAGAGATAAGGTATTAATTAGGTCTTTCTTACCCAAATGTCTGAAAACTGCTAACACTACAGGGATTTTACAGAGATCATATATTACCTGGCAGACAGCCAACATGAAACAAATCATGAATCACTCTGACATAACACAAAGCACATTCTAGATATAAAACAGCCTGATCAGTATTAAATCACACTACCGATGAACAGTGACTTTAACTACCCATGAACTGCAATCTTCCTTCAGAGATCTACCGCTTGGATCGCTTCATTGTCATTTGGAAACATATAAAAGCTAATGAGAAAACCTCTCAAGCCCAGACACTCAGCAAAGAGCGACCAAGGCCCTGAAAACCCACCACTTACCATTTTATTAATCATTCCAGGACCATTAAGTTTTGTCTTTGTTTTGCCTTGCGTCCTGCAATCCCATTTTGAGGACTGTATCTACCTTGATTCCTTGCGCGGGGCAGTTGTCTATTTGGGTTTTGTTTGGTGGTTTGGGTTGTTTTCTTTTCAGGGGAGAGGAAGCGGGGAGGGAGGGAGGAAGGAGACATTACTTGATTTGAACAACTCCTTGGAAGTCAGCTTTGGAAGAAGGTTTTTAGGTTTTTTGCCTTTTTACTCTGTCTTTGGTGAGCAAATGATTTGTCACTGCTGAAAGAAATTGCTATACATGTAAGCACTGATCAAAGCATCAGGAGAAGCCCCGACCCTAAAGATTACTTGAACGCTGTAAAGAGGCTCTAAGACACTCAGTACAGAAGAGACAGAGGGAAAGACAGAGGGAAAGCTGACAGGAGCAGGAAATACAGTGACAGGTACTGATGAACATTGATCCCTGCTGAACATGGCTACGAAAAAATCCCAGCAACGCAAACTGACAAGGACTCAACTCAAACTAGAGGAACCCATTCTTTTATTGACTCTTGCATCATTCCTCTGCAGGATTAGTCAGTACTTGCTGGATTTGATCTGATTGGTTTCAATCACCAGTTCATCAGTAAACACACCCAGCCACCTACAAATGGGATGTTTATACTAACATTTTAGAAACAACAGTAGAGATATTTTAAAGAGAAAATTGACTAAGAGTGGTACAGAAAGCTTTCCAACTTGGCAAGTAAACCAAAAAGACACTCCCCATTCATTCAAAAACAGGGATTTAACATTTTCAGTTACTGAAAGAAGGTGCAAAGATCACATATCTGCCAGAAGCCCTCAGTCCCTTGTCCCCCAAAGATATCCTAGTCCCAAGCAAACCCCATCATTGCCCATCTATCTAAAGCACTCAGCACTCTAGGATGAAACAAGTTGCCATAAAGCCACCTGCAGATTTCAGGTTCCTCAGCGCTCCATTACTCTGACTGAAGTAATGTTTGTTTTCAGAAAGATGACCAGCATAATGTATAAGATCAAAGCGGAAATCATCAATAACTGGTTCATGCAGCTACACAGCAACATGAGTAACCAGTTTGAAAAATCCTGTCCTCTCTTCACAAAACTACAGCACAGTATCGAAATATTCCAATAAATATCAGTATAAATTTCTCAAACTCTTAAAATCCCATACCCTGTCACTGCCAACCATTTTCCAGTTTGGGCAATCCTCTTTTCCAGAGATTTATTGTTTCCTATTTTAGAATTAAGTAATTGCCCTAGAGTATTTATTTAATTAAAGCCTAAAAACTCTCTAAGAAAGATTCTGCCAGACTAAGCAGAAATTCTGATACAGAATGTTTTGTAACATTTTCTTCAGAAAAAGACATAAAGGGTGTAACTCCTTTTTCAAACAGTGCTTACTCACTCATAAGCATAGTGCAGTGAACTGAGAAAGTTAATGGAAATGTTGATATGCAAAACCCATATAGATATTGCTTAACAGCATTTTAAAACTCATTCTAGTTATTCCAATCACATGTCTCACAGTCAGCTTAAAGACTTAATCAAGTGGAAATTTTCAGACTGTTAGTGTTAGCAAAAAGAACAGGGTGAGACAGTGCTAGCTATAGAAATATGCCAGGGTGCCAGTCATGCCATGCCAGGAAGTGCAGGATTTGCCATAGACTCGTATAACTAAAAAGAAATAGAAGAGTGTTCTCAGGTTTTGGACTGGTCCAGCTCACATTACAATTAATGACCAAATACTAGTTTCATTTCAGGAAATTAGCATGTCTGTAGCTCAGAGAAATCCTTCTCTTTCTATCACATACATCTATTTAAAAAAACAGAACTCTGTCACTGCCTTTGAGGGGGACTTCTCCAACTGAAATTGCTAGTAGATGAAATTTCGCCCTTAGCAAATTCACTTAAATCCACATATCAGAGGGAGGAAGGCATGAAGCAAGTCTGTGTTTCTGAGCATTCTAAAGCAGAGGGAAGAACCTACAGAAGGAGACAGAGCCTGATCCTCCCTTCATCAAACATCTCAGCCACAAAGATGAGATAAACAACCCCCAAAACATCCCCCAAAGATGGGGATAAACGAACACAACCCAAGATTGTTTAAAGAGAGTACGCTTGATGGTCTCTGACTCAGAGAATTATTATATCCTACAGGTAACTGCCATGAAGACTCGGCCACAGAGAAGCCCCACTAGCTAAGCTATGTAAAGTAGCCAAGGAGACATGAGACTGTCCTTAGTAGAGACAAAGCACAGAACATGTTTTACCCTCCAAACTGTCCACCGTGTTCTGTACTTCCTCTACCCTCAGTTACCACACATGAGCGAGCATCCATTCTGCTTCTTTCTCATTCATTAACAAGGTAGCATTAGTTAGGATAACTTCATTACCAGTTATCTCTGCCTTCAGCAAGCAAGGCAGAAAAAACATTGCTTACTTTAAGGAAAGTAAGCAGGAAAATTGCTTACTTCAAGTGCTCACTGCTCCAGACCCTCACTGAGGAGAATTTCTGGTATCAGCTTCCAGGCAACACTCAGTACCATGATCCACACTATCCTAGTATTTATTGAAGAAATTCTGTCCATTTGCCATAAAAATCAGCATCTTCACAGGGAACAGGAGGAGAACTAGCAACTGTTTTCCATCCTATTTTCCTAATGTAATCAGAACACTTTCAGCCTTGCAAGCAAGACTTCCTGGATTCCAACCACTGATTTTTCTCACAGAACAGTGTCAACAATCATCCCGATAATCTGTCCATCTTCCAGATCTGCCCAGTGGTGATTTGGTACTTGATGATCAGAGACGCAGAAACTGAGTCATCTCTTTTAGAAAGGAAGTGAGTGGGCAGCAAGTAGAAAATTATAGACTGAACTATTTTAATTTTTTTCCAGTTGGAAGGTACTTTCGTTGTTCTATAGAACTTTCCAGCTAACTTAAGAGCTGAGAAGAAATCCCTGTAAAGGTCATGGATCAGTTGAAAGAATTCTTTTGAGTAATGTATCTCAAACACTAATAGGAACAGCAACCCATGGCCATTTTTTGTAAGCCATCCTCCTTTTTCAGGCCTGCCAAGGCAGGTGCAGAGGCACGTTTGCCCCAAATTTGTTGAAATTGTGTGTGTACATGCTAAAATATGCCAGTTGCTGCAATGGAAATAAAATACATCCAGGGGCTATTTCTTTAATTTATTGGAGATGGAAAAGCATCCTATTGAAAGGATAACTATCTGAACAGAAGCAGTAAGGTAATAATACTGCACTTTGATATTGAAAAAGACGGAAGTTTTCAAGTACGAGCTCTACTCCCAGAGGAAAGTAAAACATACAAATGCTATCTAGAGCTTGAAATCCACATCAGTCATAAGAATACAAATCTGGAGGTTTCTTTTTTTTGTGGTTTAACTTCAACTTCTGCTTTAAGAAAAATGGCTTTATTCTGCCTGTGATTCACCCTGATAAATCATTTTTACATAATATGACAACATATGACCGGTTAACAACTTCATGCATACAGTTTAAGATGATTGCACCAATTAACTTTTGTTACTGTACATTTGATTAATATATCATTAAATTGAGGTTTAAAACTGAAGGGAAAAAGATACTATCACATTGCTTGATACCATCACACGAAAATGCCTTATTTTGAATCTGAAGTAAATGAATGAAACAGAAATAAAAAAGTATTCTAGCTCCATAAGGATTTCCGTGCTACAGATATGGTAGGAAGCACCCCATTACCAGTCCTTCCACAATTAGGATACCATGCTTTGTATCATGCCCAAAGATTAGTGGCAGACCGTGAGATTTAACGATTGATTCATCAGCTTTCGAAACAGACACCAGAATTTAAAACATGGCACTTCTACATCAAGAAGAGAATTCTCTACCAGCTGAATTAAATCTCTGATAGGTGAGCATTTTATGAAAATCAGTTGAAAAGAAGGAAAACAGAATTTACTTACTCATAAAAAAATCCCTAATGTTTAACTCGTAACTTCTAAGAACAAAAAAACCCACAATACAATCCAAGATCCCAAGTAAAGGCAAAGTAGTGAGAAAATATCTTGAAGTGCTTTAAAGACACTGCTGAGCAAATATGTTAAACTTCTACAAGGTATTTTGCAGGTTGTGTATCTTTGCAAAAAAATCCCACTGAAGTTGTAGACAACTGCAGACAGTTTGTAAAAGTAAATGTTACTCTACTCCTGGTGCCAAAATCTTGTGCCAATCTAATTCATTTAACAAGCAGCTCAGCTGAGTCCACCCTGCAAAACCACACAAAACAACCAGCTCATGCCAACCACTGTAACCTTTAATTGAAGCAATTTGTTCTGATGAGCAAGTCTATTTTTTTTTCAACTCTTTTTTACATTTAAGCTTGAAATTTATGGAAACGAAGATAGATATAGATAATGCAGAAATGTAGATAATGAAAGCTAGAGTAGTTCTCATAGTCATTTACAGTATAGTCATGCTTCTTCCTACCTTCCATCTCCTTCTCTTTGTTTCTGTTTTTGCGTTTTGAAATGGCATCTCACAAAGGATCACAACCAGGAATAACAAGCACTGTGCAAGCTAAAGTAACTGGTTTTGGAAGGCAAGCGCTTTTGTTGTTTAAACAGAGATTCATACCTACTATGCTGATATCTTGTAATGTTTTATATGCATTTTTGTATTGCCCTCCTTCCCTCTTCCCCTTTGGAAGCTTCTGTTTTGCTTTAACTCCTGTTTAAATGTCATGCCAGTTCCCTCACCTCTATCACTCAGTAACATTCTGCTTCCCACAACAAAAGCATACAAAATAAAAGGACCTATAGAACTGAAGTTGGCCACCCCATTGCTTAGTGGTCCTCTCCCTTAAATTACCAAAAATTTGAGACATTCTAGTAGTGATAATCTTATGGACTAATTGCATAACAGACATATTGTAACAGGCAATTTCTAGGCAGAAAGTCTCTGGCACCATCACTATAATTTTAACTATTACTACTTGTCTTCCATGGCATACCCAAGACAATAAAAGTACCTTGTCCTATCGAGTTTCTCATGCCTGTAATTTGGCCAAAATAACAGAGAAAAACCTGAATGCTGGATATCTCATTAATCATACAGAATGGACATCTAGTCCCTTAGAAAGCTCTCCAGCAAAGAGTAACGGGATTCTCTTTCCCCCACGGAGTAGTAGAGATAGCAGTAGTGGAGATTACTTTCATGAGTCGTTATCCTCCCTCCCACACACACATCATAACATTTCTCATTCCAGCTGTAAGAGAACTGTAAGAACTAAAGCAAGTGCTGTATATCATAGGATGGTAATCAAGGCACGGACTTTTAATTCTAGGATTTCTTAAGAATGCTGTAAACTATGTAAGAACAAAAAAAAAAAAAAAAAAGACAGCATAGATAGATAATTACAATGATACAATGTTAACCAGTGAGATTATCTTGCAAAAAAGTACCTTGGCATTTTCACTACTGTCTATCCAACAACATTACATATCTCACCAGCTTCAGAAAACCAAAAGGAATTATATATATTAATATCATAGCAGAGATCAATTATCTTAATTGCCTCTGCCAGCCATTTCAGGGATGCTTTGACTCACAAGCTGTACGTTACATTTAATAGTTTCCTGCTTCCACTCAGAAAAGCTTCACCTGGCCAAAGATCATCTTGTCTGGAAGAATCTTAATTCTGGTAGAAGATTTATGACATACAATTCAAATCCTTTTTATTTCAAGCAGAAGCTATGATGTCTTCCTTCTGAACAGGATCCCTCCTGTCTCGCTTTGTCTGTTCTGCCTCCTCCAAAAACCTGATAAATATCACTGTCCAGATCTTAATTTAATTCTGCAGTCCTTGTGATCCTCCCCCTAGCACATTAACTCTATCCCCCTTAACTTCAAATGACAAGAATTTTTTGGAATTTGCTTTTCTTAATTGTCTTTATACAGCTATCAGGGGTCAAGTTCAGACTGCGTTTAAAAAGATAAGTGCCTTGACCAGTTGCATCCATGCCACCTACATCAGCAGAGGTCAAATGTTAATCACTTCCTCCCCCAACCAAGCACCAGTGAGCACCACCAGGATGCTTGGATTCAACTACAATGTCCAGAGTTAACATGACAGTACAGACTTGTGAGCATGACTGTGCAGCTCTTGTTTGCTAACAGATCATAAAAACAGAATTGAGAATCTACATATTCATTTTTAGAGATTAATATGGTACACACTTTTAAGATATAATCAGATAGGAGGAGATACATACAAGGAAGTAAGAAGAGAAGCAGAGAGGATGTGTGCATGCATGTGGAGAACCCTTAGCAAAAAGACCAGAAAGAGGGAGAAATGATCTTCAGATTATTTCTCATTTAGCAACAAGATGGTGAAAGCCTACAGGAAATATTTTACCAACATTGTTTCTAAGAATGTAACATCTATAGAATAATGTCACCTTTATACTAGCACAAATCAAATAAGCATTTAATGAACATGACATCAGATGAACACACCCAGCATAATTCAGACATCCCCTGTGAAAAGTGTGGGTGGCCGGGTACAGATCGATTCAACAGATATCGCAGTGATCCACTCAAATGCTACAGCTGTTTACCAAGCAACCAGCAAAAGATATTGCCACACAGCAAAAGTTCTAGGCTGTGTCACCAGCCGGCACAGCACCACACACAGCATTGCATCTAGCACAGCAGCCAGCTCTCATGCAAAACAACACAGAACTGCTACAACCTCACAAAGTAATCAGTTATTTAACGGTGCCCACACAAAAATCGTTTTTATCCTTCACCTGCACCTCTAACAGTTTGTGTTCCTAATGGCAGAATGAAGAGTTAGGGTGCATGAGAAACAATTTCTAGTTAAAAAGCACAGGTCTACAGTCAATCACTGTCAAATCCAGTCCTGCAAATGCAGTTCTGTTGTTCAGTGCGTAACCGCACAGTATGAAATACCTTCTAAGCACATACCAGTCAAGGATGGGAGGCAAATAAATACAGAATTAAGGAAACAGAAAACCTCATTTAATAAAAAAAGTCTTCCTTTTGGGGGAACCTTTGTATTATTCTTCTACCTCGCTTCCAACAGATAATTTGATAGTGGGGTATGTTTTAAAAATAAAACTTTGGCTAACTTTTTTTCTTTCTTTTTAAATAAAATTATACAGTTCAGAACATAACGAACAGACCACTCACATCTCATTAAATCCACCCTCCAATACAACTACGCAACCGATCTGAATTGCTCAGGTTTTTCTTGCCTGTGCACTTTTAGGCACAAGTTCAATTCCAGTTCTCATTACTGGGTGTCTACAAAGCTGTTAAGAAAAGGGTGGATGTCCTCGGCTTCATAGACCTTCTCTTTGCAGGTATCAAGACACTTCAAAGGCAAGTGTGATTCATTACCTCCACTTGGTATGAGAAAAATAAGGCAGATTAAGTGATTTGTTTAAACTGGCAGAACCAGGACTTCTCTGACACCTGATTTTGCTCCTACAGTTTAGAAACAAGGCAACTAACAATACAGAAACTCACAAATTCCCAGATGAGCTTCTAACAAGGCCAGTGCTGCAATGTAACTTGGTCAGTTACCTAGGCAGCAGAAACTTCTATGGAAATGGCATTCATAATATTGAACACGATTTCATGTAGTTTTCCACACATGAACTGCAGTATACAGGTAATCTATTTCATATTTCCTAACTTTTTTTTTTTTTTAATACACCAATTTCCACAAGCTTGTTTGTGTGGGTGGTTTTTTGGGGTCAGGGCTGTGGAGGAGGTGCTTTGGAGGCGTTATATTCAGCAACATAATCACAGTATTAAAGGATCTGGACAACCTCCTTCCAAATTTACTTTATTTCATTGATCAATATTGCATTTTTAACTTGCCAAACAGGACAGCTGTGAGGAACTAGTTTACCACAGTGCTTCCAAGTTAGTCCCTGTCTGTGGGAATCACCTCACATAACTTTGGCTGCATATCTTTCAAATAGATAATTTAAGGGACCCACCTGAGTGCTCCTCTCTATAAGAGCAGAGCACATCCAGAGGCCAACAGATTCCAGACGGAGAATCATGCAAAACCACGTGGCAGCCTGAAATCCTCATCTAAGCCATAAGGCAGGCAAGGCTGTTCTGCCCTAACACGTACAACCTGCTTGTACAAGATAGTTTTGTGAATAGCTCTTCCACATCTATACTTGGACAACACTATATATACCTCCCCTGGAGCATCCATAGTTCATACTGAAGTGACACACTATTCAAACATATTGCAGCATTACCAAGACAGACTTGGGCATACAGCCCTCCATAAAATGAATGTTCTCTGCTTGTTACATCAGACACTGACAGATACTCACCTATGTCCACTTCATCCAGAAAATTGTTTTGTACGTAGCATAAATCTCCCTATTCAATTTAGAATTAGTTACAAATAATTCCTTATGTAAGTACTGGAAAGGTCAAAGACTTTCTGAAAATGTAACATGCAATTCTATTTAGAAAAACCCTTCTTATGAAGAAAACCTTGAGAAAGGAAAAAAGTGGGAGGTTATTAACAGCAAGAAGGCATCCTTCACAAAAACTAAATCTATGTCCAAATGAAGATAAAGAAACACAAATACTTTTAAGTTGAATATATAAATACCAAATCATTAGTCTGCCCTAAAATATTCGAGAAGCAACTTATAAAAGGCATCAATAACTAAGAGTAACTTGTTTTTCATTCAAGGTGAAAAATCTGACATTGTAGAGCTAATCAATTATCAGGATTAAAAAAAATAAAATAAAACTCATACTCAAGCTATCACCATGGCATAAAAAAAATGAGCATTTTGCTTGTGTGCACTATCAAGGAGTTTGAAAGACATTCCCAAGCTAAACCTTTTTTCATGGGAGGCTGATGTGCCCATCTCAAATTGAAGTGTTAAAAGAAGTGGTTACTAAACAAACAGATTAAATAGGCAGTAAAAAATCAGTGGAAACGGATGGTAATCACTCAGTTTTGAAGCAATTGAGGGGTGAAATAGCTGATCTAGTAACTACAGTGAATAACCTCTCAGCAGCCTTGTCACCCAAAGACTCTGAAGTCGCAAATGCTTCAGAGGAGATACAGAGATCTACAGACTGAAACACCTCATGTCCGTGCCGTGCAACCTAGAAGAACCTTTAACAAAAATATAGAAGTAAGGGGCACCTGGGCAGCTTTAACAGGTTGGGACACCGCCAACAAAGATTTTGTAAAGGGAGGTTGTCTGTCTGTCACCTAGCTATGGAAGTTCTTCAGAGGAAAAGTACATGGATAAGGGAGATTTGGTTGATAATCAAAGTCCACTTTGATTTCTAACAGACATTAGAAAGGCATGTAAAACATGTCATCAAAGATTCTTATAAAAAACTAAGCAGCTACGGGATTAACACACACAAAATACAGTTAAAAGATAAAGTACAAGAGCAGAATACAATTCACTGTGGAAGAAATTCACTAGTAGAGCTGAACAAGGCTCTAGGAATAGCACATTCAACTTATTTGATAAAATGAAAAAAGAATGAACAGTAGGTGACAGCCTGCTGATGACACCTAATTTACTGAGGGTAATAAAGATGATGGCTTACTACAAAGAATCATGAAAGGACCTTCTGAAACTTAGTGATCAAAGACTAAAATGTCAGGTGAAATTCAGCAGAATCAAATACAAATCCATGCACAGGGGATAAAACAACCTTAATTTCACATCACAGTTACAGGCTTTGAGCTCATCACAGCTCCTTGGGAACAGGACCTTAAGACTACAATAGACGGTTCTATGAAGATGTCAGTTCAACACTCAGTAACAGTCAAAAGCTATTCAACATTATTAGCAATTACAAAAGGAAAAAAAACCACAACAGAGGAGATCATTGTAACACTTCCTATGTATGTGCTGGTGACAGTCTATACTGGGCAGTTTAAGTCTTCCTGTCTTCTCTGGTGTGAAAACATCTGAGCTATAAGTTGTAGGACATGAGAAAATATACTGGGAAACATCACTGTACACCTGCTCTACAATTACTCATAGATGACAATGGAGACAGGTGATGGGCCAAATGGGCCTCTGATCTAGACGGAGCTGTGGTCTGCCCCAGTGTGCTTTTCTTGAGTAAAGGCGATACCATGAAATGCACTGGAGAACACCAAACACATCTCCTACCTGTGATATAACCATAGGTGTGCTCAGTTCACAAATATATTTCATCAGTTCAATCTGGGTTCTAAGAGGAAAGCGGCATTCTTTCTTTTTAATTAGTTATCTCAAGTAAAGGTCCTCCCAGTGCTACTTGTCACTTGAACTACAGGTTTTGATAATTGGCAAGGACATGGTGGATGAAGAAGAAATTAAATAAATTCACTGAAGAAAGAATTTTTAGAAACTTTTTCCATTGTTTCCTTAAGTAATGGCTCTCTAATGCCCCCAAGAAGACAGAGACAATACATGTGTCTTGTCACTTAAATTCCAGCTCAGAAAACACAGGCAAAAAGCAGTTAAATTGGGTGAGAAAGTGCTAATATAAATATATTCACCACATAATGTTGCTAATCATACTGAATTTCAAAACCAGTAATTTATTTGGTGTTACAGGATTCATATCATTTCTGTATACCGTCACTTACTATTCCACATTCACAGTGAAACAGCAAGACAACACAAACCTTGCAAGAAATCTAATTATCTCTATTTAAAATGGATTATTTTGAGGAAGATTAGAGCATTTTTCTGCCACAAGACAAAAAAGTTTTGCACAAAGTCAAGCTGTGCAAGAAAGCAATGGTTGCTGATCTGTGTTGTTTGCAGACACAGCATGTCTGCTGTGATTTGTCAAAACTTACTTTTCAGCTTACAGATTGAGCAATACTGAGGCTTTGGTATTTTTGCCAGGCTCTTGGGCAACTGTTGGGTTCTCTTCTCATCAGTGAAGACCAATGTTAACAGTTTCATGGCAAGTTACGTCTCGGATCCCTATGCAGCTTCTCTGTAATTAGCCAGGCCAAATTATAATCCAAATGGAAGCCACAGCTAATTAAATCCATATTATCTTTTAGCCACCATGCAATAATCACCAAGTGGTTTTATACATGTATTTTCATTATTTTCAAATCTATTTTTCCAGCTTCTTCATAACTTAGATATTATGGCTTTTTAACCCTAGGGTGTGATGGACAATAGAAGGTGAGAGTGTAGAGGTGTTGGGAAAAATCAACTTTAGTAACATCTCAGAGGAAAAACAATGTTTTTCCTTTTTTGATGTTTTAGCAGTTCTGACATACAAAGGCCACACAGCATGCACAGGTATCTTGGGCTTACAAAGGTCTGTTCCAAACTGATGCTAGCCTTAAGGCCAAGCTCCACATGGCACCTGGTGCACACCCTTACAAGCTAAAGACACTGCAAAATTTTTTAGAAAATCCTCTCCACTCTTGATTCTGAATCTTAAGAAACTTCTTAAAGCTGTAATTTGTTACAGCTGAGCTGTGAACTTCTGTGTATTACAGGAAAGAAAGAACAGCAAAAAGCAAAGCCTTTCTGTGTTGAAGGCAAGACTAGTCACTAACCTAAAATAAATGAAACTGGAGGTCGAATCTTCAGTTCAACTTACTTGATACTTGGGTTCCTCACCAGCACAATTGAGAAACGAGTTATGATTGACAGTGATAATCTGTTCATTTCAGTTTATAACAAAATGCAAATCTACTTCTTTGAAGTTCTGTTTTACAGTTGTTTATAAACTGCTTGTCTGACACATTTGTGTAAACTGAGAACTCCCAAACTACTATTGCTGTTACTTATTGAATTTATTATAATTTGGCTTTGATTTAGCAATCACATTAGGTAATCAGAAAATCTAAAGTTAAGCTAGATACACAAGCACTATTCCTTCTTGACTACAGTTTTTGTTAAGTAGCAATAGCTACTTAATAGGCCATAATCACATATAAAATAGACAACTTATTGCTCTATACTGTTAGTTAGACAATGGCTACTCTTCTCATAAGCCTGATTAGCTCCCTCTGATTTAATCTTTGTTTTTTCCTCATGTCCCAAGGTAACTCTTGACTTGGTCAGAAGAGGGGGGAGACTTCTCTAGCAGGCTTTTGCTTCCATTGTCCCAAACTCTCATACCAGAAAGAACTGAAACAAAGTTATTCATGGTAATTCACTTAAAGAACATTTTGACAGTCTTCCTTTGGAAAGAATCTAGCAAATATCTATTATATCTAGAAATCAACACATCAAAGTGCAAACAGATGAGGGATTTGTATGCCAAAGGTAAAGCCATTACTTCGCAACATCATTTTTGTGATGTTTCACATTGATAATGAAATGTATCCCAGAATACCACTAATTATCTGATTTTACATGGCATGGCACACTTGCAGACTTCTAAGAACTTGCAACTATTGGAGCTTAACCAGTGCATATAAGCGCATCTTTCTCTTGAATCAAAGAGAGAGCTCCAAGGTTCTTACCACTACGCTCTTTCTCCTCTGCAGCATTTTGTGCTGCTGAGCCTGACAAGGCCAGCGAGGCTGATCTAGCTGTTCTTACAGAGTGCTAAAGAAATTGAACAGGGAGATTCCGAGGGTGCAACCAAAGAAGCCTTGTAAAATGACCTCCATTTCTTTCTCCCTAAGAGCACCTCTCATGGTTGCTGCCGTGTTCCCCAACAAGTGGTCATTTCCTAGCACAAGCACCTTTACTCAGTATTGTGTGTGGCACTCTCTAAATAATTCCCTTCTACTTCGGCAGCGAGGCCAGCTCAACTGCAGCAGGGTCACAGTGACCTAGAGGGTCACTGCAGCATAATTCTGATACAAGACCTCAAGTGCCCAATTTCTTGGGGCTTGAGCATCATAACTGTGCTGAGGGTCCACGTCCCTACCCAGTGTACAAAGACATCCACACAAGAGCGCATGGTGGTCCATGTGGTCAAAAATTCAGAATACTCATTCTCCCAGGTCCTGCTGTATAATGGAAAAAGGCAAAATTGTTTCAGACAGAGAAGCCAGAAGCCAGGTTTCCCCATCTCTCCCACATGCACACAAAGAGAATCAAGAGTATCCTATCACATCACCATAACATCTCCAGGCTTGCTTTAAAAGAAAGTGTCACTAACTCACATTATATCACGCCCCTTTCTATGAAATCGCATTAAATAAGCTGTGAGAATACATAATGGAATAGGCCCTTCCAGGATTGAGACAACCAGATGTGTCATTTCTGACTCACTAGTAGGATTATTCCATTGACAAACAGTAGTATTGGACTTGCATGGAAACAGTTCATAGGTATTTCTAGGCAAGAAGAAAGCTGGCAAAGGAGTTTTTTACTAGTATTTTCACACTTTGGGATTTAGGGATCTCAGCGCCAAGTAATTCCTACATTATGTGCCCATGTGGTTTATTAGGTCCACCTCTAGACTTGTTCAAATAGTCCATCGGGTTTGCATTAAGAGCAACAACAATGTTTTGAAAACAAACTACAGAACACAATTCTATGTCTCCTCATCTATTCCATTTTCAGAATGAAGAAGAGTTCCTAGATACCACTGAGACATCTAGAGAGTCCAGGCATCTCCAAGGTGAGAGGACAGCTGAGAGAGGACTTAATATCATCAGGAGAATATCAAACTTTCTAGTGCCCCTTGTACAGTATTACCTTACTTACACTTTTTCGCCCTACCTGAAAAATTTTTGTTACTCCTCTGTAAATACACATGTGCCTTGCTGGAATGGAGATTTATGCATTTTTGAGCACTATTAAGAATGTCAAAAAAGAAATCTGAGTTTAGGAAGGAACAAAAAATTTTAGGGTTTCAGCAATTACACTCAACTAAATTTCAGCTGTGGCAGCAACGACCTTACTGCACTGCTATATGAACTAAGGTTCAGAAAGTGAAAGGATAAAACCTCTTCTTGAGACACATTCTCCCTCAAAACTGTCTCCTGTAACATAGAGTATCTACATCACAGGGAGTTTCAGCAATATAATAGTTTGTCTGCCAGATGTGTACATATGACAGCAAAAGCTGACACATATAGCTTCAGTGAATAACACATCACCAATTTAAAGCTTACTACAAACAACGCATCATATGAAATCATTCATCCCTGGAGGAGCCGCACCCAGTCCTCTTTAAGGAGACACCTTCAACGTCTCATTAGGTATATGTCATAGAGTAACAAGGGAGGGCCTGGAAGAAACTCTTGTCAGGATAACCCATATAGTTCAAGTTTCATTTGTGAGATGAGACAAGCCTTTTACACGTCACCACTGGACGTTTTACAAACATTGGCAATTTTAACATAAGGAATGCATCACCCATGACACACAAAGGATTTTACAACCCATCCTCAACTTCCATCTAACAGTTCCGTACCTCAAAGCAACGCCAGGTTCTCTACAATGACTGTAGTGGAGTTTGCTGAACTTCTCACACAGAATTATTTGATGTTTTTCAGAAAATTTGTTAACTGGATGTTCCTTCTCTCTCAGCCTCTCCTTTGTTTCCTCCTAGCCTGACAGTAAGAACAAATCGCAATGGCAACATTGAAAAGTCCTATCACAACTCCCCTATTTGCACTAGAGTTAGTTCCCGCATCTGCCAACGTGCACCTTGAAAAAGGTCCCATGTAGTAGACTGACTATCAGGATCCCAACTTTAAAGCCTTCTTCTTTTTGCAGATGGAGCAAGAATGTCTGAAGATGACTGCAGTTGCAAGACTGATTCTCTGCAGAACTCACCAAAGCCCTTACAGTCAAAACGAATACATATCGTGGTAGCAGCGGACATCTGCATCTCCATGGCTTTCCTTTTATTATTTGCAAACTATCCAAGGTACAACTATTTTAAAACAATATATTCCTACCTATCTATTATTGTATGTATACCATATTTAACTTCAGATGCAGCATGGGGATTGGTATTTTAAAACAGGCATAGACACATGTACATTCTTTATACAAGCATTGGTTCTATACAAATACTGCTCTGCTACTTTACTTAATAAGAAATCAAACTTGACACCTGTGCAAGATTTCTTTGCAAATTAGATAAGAAATCTTATGTTACACAGAGTCCCTAATCCAACCCAATTTATTTAAACTGACCCACCATTCTTCTCCACTTCCAGTCCAGAAAGTAACCAAAGTTAACAAAGGGCCTTTTGATCTAGTGACTGATGTCTGGAAGCTAGAGAAGACGCACAAGCAGTATACAAGTAGAAATAAGTGAATACTAAGCACAAAACCACCTCCTGCTCTTTCTTTCCAAATGCACAACATCCACAAATATATGTTATCCAATTATAGACAATTTCACCTTGACAGTAGACATTTCTATACTGCGGTCTGGCTGTAACATAAGCCTCACAGAGGTTCCTCAACTAGCTTTAAAGTAGTTGGGCCCACATAGAAGTAACAGTGAAGCTGCTACAATAAAATACACAGAAGAAACTGGAAAAATACTGGAGGGTGAGGGCGTTAACCCATCAGCAGAGGATTAAATAGGATGACCAAGATAGTTGCTGCCCCCAGGTGACAGCCCCACCCCTATTGAAGGTGCCTTGTGCCTTCCAACAGTGCCAGTGAATGACACAGAAATCTATTTGTAGACCAACCCAATTTATAGTCCAGCACTTTAAGGTAAACAAGGAGCACAGATTTACATACCATTCAGCCATCAATGGTGGCAGGAAGGATGTGACAAGGGCAAAAGAGATAGCACCTGAATTACCATCCCACTTAATCCATCATTAAACATGCACGAAGACCGTATGACCATGATGCCATAAAATTTACCACTCCTACTAAACTTAGTAGTGTTGCCCAAAATTCAGTCATCCCTGCAGCTTGTATTCTCTTACTCTCCAATGTGACTGGACTTGCTTGCTCCAAATATGCCAGCAAACCAGCTTACTAGGGCAATACTCAGCAATAGCCAATTTTGTGTGAATATTGAATCTGCAGACACCATCACTGAAAGAAAATGACACACAATCATCACAAGGACATGTGTGTGAGATGCATCCTTAAACAGACGTACAACACATCATCAACTTAGTTCTTTTTTTGCTAATGGCTTTGTACCTAAGCTACAATAAAAATGTCAATTCCAAAAGGATATGGTGTTTACTAACATGATTTCTCTAGCCCAGGGCAAACCCAATTGAATTATGTCATAAACTGCAGGAACGATATATATTCATACATCCAAGAAAGAGCAGGAAAACACTGTAAACCAAATCTGGACTGCTGCTTCTACATTGGGAGTCAGCTTGCACAGACATCAAAGCTTGATAACAAGTGCTGTTCTTCAACATAGATAAATGCTGCTGTCTGCTAGTCACATATCTAATAGTGACAAAAGTAAAATCTTGTCTTCCCCTACTTTTGTTCAAATTCTTAGTCAGTGAGCAGAACTCCTTACCCCTGGATATCATTCTGCCATTGCTGGGTTGCACTGGATAAACTGTACCTATTTCAGAATAGCACTGATGTCCTGCAAAGAGGTGTTCTGGCAAAGGCAGTGTACTGAAGCCTGTCAAACCGAGTTCTGTTGTTGATTCTGATACAGAGTTCAGAGATGCCATATTATTGGAGGAGGGCATTGTGGTCTAAATGAGAGAGAAGACAACAGAGAGTTGGGACACCAAACTGCAAACCCCAACTCTGCCACTCTCTCATTCAGATAACCTCTTATAGATTACAGTGCGTTGTGAATAAAGCTAACCTGAGGAGACCCCAGATTTGCCACACAACTCTTGTGCATCTCTTGAGCAGGTCACCTAAATTTCCAGACATTGGTGTCCCACTTCCATGGGAAGATGTTTGAGTAAAACTGGTTATGCTATCTTGCAATTAGATGGTGTTCTTTAATGAACCCTGAATAAATTAACAAGGTTAGTGTGCTGAATTCCTTGAGTTGTGATCCCTTGAAATAGAATTATTCTTCCATACTACTAAGCATCTTACCACTACATCTTTAGGACAGGGAGGGACCTTTGGTACAAGTAAAGACTAGTCATTCGAATACTTTAAAAAAAGTTCTGCAAATACTGTAATGTCAACAACACGAGGCCCACCAGCTTCCTGACACTGCTTCCAAAAGAGATAAAGTAGTAAGTGTGATGACGCTACCACAGGCAGAAGCTTTAGGGAAGCAGACTTAGCAGGGAGCAGCAGACTTAGCAGATCACCTGGTCATACACTACTAATCAAATTTCATCATCTACCAAAGGTGGAAAACAAGATGGAAGGAGAAAGATGTTTGTTTTTCATTTTGTTTGCAGAAAGAAGAGGAAGAGAAAAGGACTTATGAGTATCTTGCTCTCATGAACAACCACAGAGTTCGTGCCTCTGGTGTATGGGTCTTGCCCTAACCCATACAATGCACTCAAAACCAGGACTGCCAGACTGGCTTGCACTGCTACTACCATATACCACAGCAGCAGAAGAGGTTCTTCTAGTGATGAGCTGCAGCTCCTGACTTTCTGTTGAGTCAAAAAGTAAATACAGGAAAAATGTGTTTCCAGCTTCATCCCTCAGTTGGACTGGACAAATATTGTGGGATGTCTGATCCCAGCTCTCTGATCCTCAAGTTAATGCCAGGCTTTTGCACTGAATTTGAAACAGTGTATTTGTCCTCCCCACAGCAAGTTTGAAATAAAATGTCAAGAAACTTGATAAAGTCTTCCACTATTAAAGGTCTGTAGCCTGCCACCTTCCCTGTAAAATGACATACGGGTCCTCCTCATCAACCAAGTACTTCAGGCACTATTTAATCTTCCAACACCATGAGTCCCCAGAGTGGTGAACAAACTGTACAGCTTTGGACATGGCACCTCAAGCAGGAGGAGAACCAACTGGAGAAAGTCAAGAAAAGATGAGTAGATCCAAGAAACAGAACTCCCAAAGGAAGACTAAACTAGCAAGGATTTCTTGACCAAAAAAAGGAGGATGGATTTTCTCAGATACAGTAAAGGCCATTTTAAGAAGGAAGACCATAGGTCCGTTCTCCCTATCTGTGGAGACAGGAGAAGCTACAGGCTTAAGTGCAGCAAGGCATGTGCATATTAGTAATACTGTCTAATAGTAGAATAAGGAACCACAAGGAATAGACCAGATAAGGAGGTTGTGGAGTCCCCCATTATTTAAGGCACTTAAAACTATGTTAAGCAGACATCCAACATAAATACTGGTGATCCCACTCTAGGGCAAAGGGAAGAATGAATGATGATTCAGATCAGAATATGATCTCTGGAGGACTCTTCTAATACTCTTCTCTATGATACTTTGGGAAATGAGTATAAGCGCATCCAAGCAGGCTGCTAATACAAGGTGTATATCTACAAGATTCATCTAGCAAAGCTTGCCTAGTCTTCCCAGGAAACCTCCTACTTAAGCTGTCATGGAACCCTAGACCCATATACCTGCAGTTCCAAAAACACCCTTCCCAACTCATCCATCTCCTACAGACCTACAAAGCTCTTGGCTCAAAGTTGTAAGTGATGCAATGATGATTGATTCTCAATAAGTGATGCACAGGGTGAAAGATCTAGTAAGTAATCCTGGAACTAAGCACCCAAAAATGACAAAAGCAGACATCAGACAGATGAAGTAGCGTGTAGAAACCAGAGCCAGCAACTCAGCAGTTGTAAAACCAGCAGTGTTGGGTCACGAAGCATCTCAACCACAGGCTGAATATCACTCAAAAATGCCCCGCAGACCATCAACGGAACATGATTTCAGAACCTGCAGAACATGATAGTCAATGGTGTTCTCAAGAAGGAATCGTTTTTCAGAATCTTAGATTCATCTTTCCCATTTAGAATGCTCCAGTCTTTTTTCATTCACATCACAGAGTGTTTTGATTCTTAATAGAAGCAACCAAAATTTTACCCCAGAACAAACTAATCACTCTCCTGTGCTAAGAAATACCTCAAAATTTGGAGAAGTGGCTTTGGCATTAGTGATTATCAACTCACACAAAGGGCAAGTACCTTCTCCATATTTTATTTATTTATCTGGATCTTCTAAAAACAAATTTATATTTACCATGTTCCAAAAGACCATTATAATAACAAATGCTACGCGTATCCCCATAAGAGCCTTTTTCAGGCTTCTTTGGGTGTGGTACATCTTGAAGTGTAAAATATACAAATTTAAGAGAAAAAAACCTCTCCAGGGTGGTGTACAAAGACCAAGAAAACCTACATCAAGTGCAGTGGCAGATGCTGATGCTGACCTATTTCAGAGATAACAAAAAATATTACTCATTTCTATTGCTAAAGTATCCTATTCCTTTGACCATTGAAAACACAGTAAAACTAGTGCACTGACTCAATGACAAATGCTCGTTTCATAATTAGGGTGGAGCATGCAAGCAACTATAAAGGTTGCCCCAATCTGTGACTCTCACTTCTGCTGGATACATTTGAAAGCTCTGGATTATCAGTGAGGTAAGCATAACCTAAACATATTGGGTCTTTCAAATCTTTGAACCCAACTTAAGATATTTTTTTCTTGGGAGAGTTGATCCAATTTTAGAGGAAGAAAAAAACCCACCATCACCTCCCCCCCC
>KZ506308.1:248027-268483 GCA_002844005.1 Limosa lapponica baueri | reverse complement strand
AGCCCCAAAAAGAGCTTTCCCTCGGCCTTTTCAGCTACAGATCCCTTCTCCCAGCGCAGTCTTACCTGCCCTGGAGCTGGTCTCCGTCGCAATGACCCAAATGGCAACAACAACAGACACACCAGTGAGTCTTAGGTCTTTTATAACACCTCTCAGGCTTAAACTCACTGTCATTCTCAATGCACTCACTAGGTACAACTTAAGGTATTTACTGCTCTTTTTGAAAGGTTTCTCAAAGCATCAGAGAAAGTTTATTTCAAGCGTTGTCTCAAAGAACATTTGAGTAAACAAGCTGAAGTCCTGATAGGGTTCAGGCTTCTACTAGGTAGTGAACAGAGCAAGCCTGGGCATTGCTGCAAGCAGCCAGACACAACCTGTGTCAGGGATGCAGGGATAAACCGTCTTCACAGTGAGTAGAAACTCCTCCCAACAAAGGTTATTCAAAAATACACATCCTTTTGGAAGGCCCAACACAGTAGTGGCTGCATGGGGAAAATAAAAATTACTGTGCAGCTGTAAACAACCCTGCACACAACCGTTTCACCATGGTGCTGAAAGAAAACGGCTTATCAGAGACAGAAACATGATGATAACATGAAACTAGATAACAGAATGGCTTGAAGCAGCACCCACATAAAAGATAATGTGCTCTGCGCTGAGCGGGTTGTAGACACTACCGCTAGCACCACCTAAGCACAAACACATCATTCTTCTCATGACTGCAAGTACAGTGGGTACTAGAATTATGGTGAGCATAAGGGAGACTGCCCTCTTCCAAAGACATTACAGAAAACCCACAACCATGTGGAAATCAGAACACTGCCAAGAAATAGTCACTCTTTCTGGCCTCACATGATTTTTCATGCTATAATCGTGAAACTCTTTTCCCCATCTGCCACGTGACTAGCAGAATAAGTAACTTTCCGTCAACATAACCAGCGTAGCATAAAAAAGACCAACACTGGAACTCTAAAAACAAAAGCAGGGAAGGTAGCAGCTTTTTGGAATTCTAAAGCTCTGCTCCAAAGTGAGAGGCTATTAAACAGACATCTTAAGTAAATCAGGAGAGCACATAAAATTACTTTAAAAAGCAGTAGTATGAAGAACAACTGCATCAGTGAGTATGCAATTTATTATCAATTTGTAATTTTCTCCACTCATAGTCTTCATAAAATAGTATTTTTTCCCTAATTCAGTTTAATTAATTTTCACATTAACTTAATATACTTTAGGCACATTTGTTGCTGGATTGCTAGCATGGTAGCAATTCTGCAGCATATGGCACTGCAGAAAGTTCCTAACATGTTCCTCCTGTCTCAACATGAAGTCGATTCAAAAAAATGTCTCCATAGACATTACCCACCCTCCTGCACGCCCAATTACTTGTTGACCTGTTGTCACACCTCTTCTTCAACCGATCTCACAGAATCAAAATTTACTTCTAGCCATTAATGCTCACTGATCCAATTTAAAAGATAATTTTTAAAAAAAAAGAAGCATTCACACAAGTCATGAAGGAATGTGCTACCACATGTCCTAGGATGCAACAGCCATCAGCTGAAATTCTTCAATCCAGCGTTGCCCTGTGTCCTGCAACTAGACTTGGAAAGACAGAACTCTAAAAGAGGCAGGAGAGACCTTAGAAAAGTGGGCAGACTATAACATTAATATATCAGAGATTGTTTTCAACTTCTTTTATACCACTTTTTAATGAACAAGAAAAGGTGGCTTGCAACTACTTATGGAGTTCTCGTTTTCTACTCCCTCAGTTTTCATTTGTGATAGAAAACATCTCATGTAAGTCTTCTGTTTGGTCAGCCATATCCCAATCATTAACGTTAGCCAGAGAAGTTAGAGGAAGTATGTTCGGGGTAGCATGTGAGAGCCTTCGTTTTGTTTCGTTTTTGCTTCTCAGCAACCACTCGTTACTCGTCTTAATTTTCTGATACCTCAATTCTTTTAAGACACTCCATGAAGACAAAGATGAGGTTATTTGTCATGCAATATGATGTGAGTAAAGAGAGATTTACTAGGACTTATGGAGGGTTCAGTCAAAAGCTCCAGTACTTTTCCACAGTGCTCAGTTTCTTCCAACTACAGAAAATTAATTACTGCCAGGTTAAGAAACAAAGCTGAAATAAATTATAGCTAGGTTCACTACATTTGGGATACTATTCTAGAAATACCAAATTTGATTTTTATATAGGGCAGTTACAGAGATGGGTTACCTAAAACGAAACATAAGCTCACTGTTTTGAACTAATACAGACAAAAAAGGCAAAACAGGTCAGAAAATTTTCCCTGTAGATGATATCCTCCCTGAATTATACAGAGTGGACAGAATTGAGAAGATTACACTTTGTTACACTGACTTTCCAGCAGTAGCATCAAAACACCTACGTTAAAAAGTGCAAAGGTAACGCCAAATGTTTTCAGCAGCTTCCACTCCTGGCAAACTACTCCCAAATTCCACAGAAGACAAACAAAAGGGTCCCATTGCAATGGTTGTGGAGGTCACTTCAAGCAAGCAGAATGGTCAGAACACACTGTCGGCCCTGTAATCTAAAATCCAATAGAAATGCGTAGTATAATAAATACTCTCCTTTACCATGTAATCATCTCATTCCAGAAAATATCGGTGTGAAGCTTGAACACTTGGGAATTTCAGCAGGAAGGTTTGTATATACAGTGACGTTGTTTGCAGGACCACCAACTCTGGTGTCTCCAACCAAAAAAAAGTGATTAATTCAACTGTTGCTTCATTATGAGCTGATAAAAAGGCCACAATAGAGCCCCATCTCTCAAACAGTTCTTCGTTCAGGTTCAGAGTAACATCCTCTATCCTAAAATTCAAAAGACTGCACATCCTAAACATCTAAAAGAGCTTAAAAGCAATGCAGCTACTGCAAATGGCAAGGAAGAGACACCTAAGGGTGAAAAACACTAAGACATTTACACTAATTTTTTTCTCAGTATCTACCTACCCTATGTAAAAACAGAATAAAAATTCTAAATGGCTACAAAGAAATGAAACTTTCCATCAGTTACATATGCAAGACAAATAGCAAAATTAGCAATGTTAATTAAGATGGATGCAAAAATTCACTGCAAGATGTCTTCTAATACTAGTGATCCCAGCTTCACTCTTGTTTTCCTGACTGCTGAAGTAGCAGCATTCCTGTCACTTTTGGCTAAAACAGCTATGACTGCATAAAATACCCTACAAAAATCAACGGATGAGAATCCACCACGTATCAAGGTGAGCTTGTTACCACACAACACAAATTTCTGACGCAGATGACACAGTCAGGTTGTTGGACAAAGACAGGCTAAGATCACATCACAAATGAAGGAGATGTTTTCAGAGTAAAAATGAAGACATTGCCATCTTTTCATGACTATGAACATCCTGTAAAATCCCAGCTTCTGGGTGTTCATTAAGTGCTTAAGGACAGCATGGTGCATTTTGACACTCTGAGATACAGGCAAGAAAAAAAAAAAAATCCAACAGGCAGCGAGTACCATGTTGAGCTTGAATAGCTGGCAAAGGGCAAAAAGCAAATGTAAACAAAGGTAACAGCCAAGACACAGACCAGAATGCAGTCATTTGCTGTTTCTGATGGCATATAGAAACAACCGAACCTTGATACAACAAGGAAGAAAGAGAAGGGAAAATAAAGGGTGGAAAACAATTGATCTAAACGAAGCTAGTAAGCTGTCAAAAGTATTTAACAACCTGGTCTGTGCTTTACAAATATTAACCAGCCTCTCTCTGTGCAACCTTGAAACATGAGGAAGCTACTGCAGAGAGAAGGTGAGCAGCAGCACTCCAGGCAGCACCTGACAGTTGCAGCTCTGCTTCACTTCTGCTAGAGTAAGTGCCCTGGTTCACACTGTACAAGGACACAGCCATTACACACCCCTGCTGTAAAACCTGTAAAAACCTGCTGTAAACCTGCTCTCACTCCACTATATGATGCATCTGATAAACATGCATTTTCTACAATCTCCATGCAGGTACCTGCCACCCAAACACAGGCATGCACATTTTATAACCACCAGAGTGACATTACCATATCCATAAAGCTCATCCCTTTCCCTAAAGGAGGGGTTCAATTCTCAGTTCAAGAAGCATCACATCATGTTATCTTGCTTTTTCCAGCGTTTCAGCTCTAACTGTAGGTGAGAAACTATTTCTGTAAGATACCTCTTTTTCTCTACATCAGCAGAGTTTGTCATTCTTGAGGATGTATGAAAACCCACCAGCACATAAACATTATTAAAGATAATACCACTTAGTAGATACAAGAAAGCTGCATTCAAATGAGACAGCTCAAAAAGCTTTTAAAAATTCATAATCCCCCCTAAATGAGCAACAGAATTGCGTGATGGAACAGAACTTTATTATTAAGCCATTTTTATGCAGCTGACTAAACACAGGACCTCTCAAAACACGCCAATAACAATACAATTTATCTGTCGGTAAAAATGGAAGAAAAAACAAGCACAGAAACCCAAATACCATACATCCTGTATGTCCCCACAAACAGGCACACAAAGTCTTTTTCCTCTTCCCCCCCACCCTTGTTTTTAAGAAAAGAGCAAGTAAGCTTCCTCACAAATATATTCTTATTTGCCTTTATCTCTCCTCACCTCCAAAAGACCTGCTACAGAGGACTTCAGGCTGTATGGTCAAGGACCTTGGGCCATTACACCTTTATAGTATAACCTACAGACTGATAGGATTGCATAAAAAAAATAATATTAATTTGAAAAGACACCCTTAACAACACATGGCATACAGTACACACGTGACATTTGAAAGGCCAGCCACCTTTTTTTTTTCCTTTTTTTAAAGTAGTTATGAAAAGATTAAAAATGGGATCACTGATACTTAACACACAAACAAAAAAAACCAACGTAGTTTGCGTTTTAATTGTCAACTGAAAGTGACAGTCAGAAGAGCTCTCCCCCCTCCGCCTTCTTTCTCCCATCATAAGAAGGGGCATGATGACAGCATGAGGGATACTACTCTGCTACAACAGATGAGCTTTGAATTAAGCAGGAGTTCCACAATGATAGAGAAGTCTCCTACAATCATTCCTCCACAAAAAGATAAAAATTAATAGCTCACAATTAATTTATTTAGCTAACAAATCCAATTGCAGCTAGGAAACAATGATGCTTTTCCTTGCACTATGCTTTGCAGACCATTAACTTTAATAATCCTTAAGAACTTCACACTTGACACTGAAGGTCTTTCTTATTGGAAAATGGATTTTTCCTGTCACTGGTCTGCTCCGCAGGCCAGAAGAACTCCTGCATCTGCACTTGTAATTTGGGGCTTGTTTTAGTACAGATAGACATACTCAAAGAACTCAGAAATAGCTTCCATCTGCCTCACAAAGGAGCCAGGGAAAACAGTTCTTAGCTTGACTCATTTATGTTACCATTATGCACAGCTTAAACCAGAAGTGTGTTAAGAGAGTTTTCACAGTGTAGCGTAGTCGTACATTCATCGCTGTAACGAATGATGGCAGGAAACGCAGGTTTTAACAGATGGAGGATTCGCTTTGCGGCAGCCTTCAGCTTCAGGTTTTTGAGAGGTGACCCTCTCAAAGCGTGAGCACACAGACAAGAGCCAGTCACACTCCCTCTCTTCCCACCACGTTTGCTCGCTGCTGTGCTTTGAAGGTTTTCAAAATGAAGGAGGCGAATACCTGTCATTGCTTTACTTTGTCTTCTGGTCTTGTAAATATTATTTACCTGTTTTCAAATCATCAGAGCATTTCAAATTTACACAATGCCTGCATGTAAGGCTTCTAAGGAACAACATGCAGGAACACAAGCCCAGGTATTTTACATTTGAGGAAAGTAGAGATTCTTGATTCAATCAGGCATAGATTCAAGAGTGTGCCTCCTTCTTAAGTGCTGTGCAGCAAGGATTTTCAGGAAAAGGTGGCACTGACAGCAGTATTTCAGACAATGAAAGAAAAAGAGATATCTTGCAGGAAATCTTCCACAGACAGCACCAGTACACAGCCCTCCCAACCATCAATATGGTCATCTTCTTTCAAAGGAGCACATGACTTTAAAGAAGTTATGACCACAGGGTTAGCAGACAATACATGGGGATTTCTCCACGATCATACTCTGCTAAGCAATTAGGTCAAACCATGCTCTTGAAAATTAGTTTAGCACAGCTGAAGGTCAAGGAATGAAAGCATGCGGGGGAAGAGATGAGGCAGAAAAGGAACTGAAAGATTTATTTTAACTCTCAAGCACGTATAAAGCCCTTGCCAGAAAGAGGAGTTGCACTGCTGCTAGAACTTCAGTGTATGAAAGGAACATTCTTGGCACTGAGAGATCTGGCATCTGTGTACAAATAGAAAAAGTGTTGTTCCAAGTTACAAGCTGTACACAGAAACAAAAAGGAACTCCTTTACATCAATGTGCTCACCAGTACTGTCTTGTTCATTTTAAATTACACTTTTGTCAATGGATTGATGTGGCTGAATAGTCAGGTAAATAAGCAGATTTTTGTTGCTGTTAACCAGAACAAAGAGATATTATATGCTTTTATTACAGACAGGGTTCTGCAATTCTGTTTTTTTAAAGCAGAGTCTCTTGCATGAGCAAGAATTCTGATGTCAGATTTTTTTTCTATTCACATTTGGGTTTTGGAATGCAAATTCAAATGAATAAAGTACTCTGGGTCTTCACTGGCAGCAGATGTTCAGAAGAGAAGGCACACTGAAAAAGCTGGAAGCATTACTAAAGGTTTGATGATTCTGTCCTCCTGGAAACCCATAAATTACTGCAGATACAAAACAAAGACATACTAACAACTTTACAGATTGCTAGAAGTTCACTGAATTATTTAAGCGTGAAAGTAGCCAAACAAAGACTAAATTCTCTTGCCTGCTCTTTATAGTGCTATAGTCTTTATAGTCTTTGAATGCACAGAATAGGTGGGTGAGAGGCAAACACCAGACAGGCACAGACAAAACCTTCCCTGCTTCCTGTATGTATATAAACAATTCAGCTCTGTCCTCAGTTTCATATTATCTATCCAGCATTCACTCGTACAGTCTGGCTAACACCAGATATGCATGCTTGTCATTGTGCCAGTAGACGAGACAAGAAATGCAAGTTATCACCATGACTGAAACTTTAGACAGGAGGCTGAGCCATGGCCAGACACTCATTTATTTATTTTTTTCTGTTCTCTGATCCACGTATTGCCTAGGTAGGAATAGCAATTACAACATTATTAGGGAAAAAAATTGTAAGAAGTCAGGTTGTTGAGTATTCCTTTGTAAGCAAAAGCATAACACCTATATGTTGTGACCTGCTCTCTTCAGGAGCTGTAAAACTTCTCACTGCTCAAGAGAGAAAGAGTTTTTCATGGTTCCTTGTTGAGAATTCATTTTACCATATGATTACTTTTCACTTTTAAATTTAATCTAATATAGTTTGATGTGAGATGGCCCAAGTGCAAAGGTATTATATGTACAATTTGACTTTAAAGTTAGTTTTTAAACAGTCTCCTCTACGGTATGTTCAATCCCTTTTTTTAAAAAAAATTTATTTTTAATATGACACTAAGCCATACTACAAAGCTCAAGAGCTCTTTGCTTCCTAGTATACAGAAAACAGCAGTGCTAAACCACACTTTAACATTCTCACTGTCTCTCTCATACTTACTCTACAGTTCACAATACACTGTGGAATGCCAGACTGACTGAATCTGGGTATTCTGTGGCTCTCTCTGAATGAACGCTTCCAAGTCACTGATCTTTGACATGTGCATTGATAACACTGTAACAAGTGGGAAAAAGTACTGACCTATTCTATAATACTTTGGAGCTGGTTCTTCGTCAAAATGCAGTGGAAAGAAAAAAAAATAAATCACTGAATGTGGTGTCCATTATATCACATAACAAACATAAGATGCACACAACCAGTCTGAAAGCGAACTCAGTCTAAGCACACATGTATCATTCCTGTAAAACTTGGAGATGGTGAAAACAAAGAAAAAAGTGACGTGAGAAGGTCCCATGCCTCAAGCCCCTTAACACAAGCACTTATACTTAAGTGATTGTCAAACTACAGAATGCGAAGAACTAGGTATTATCTTATTTGCCCAAGCAAGTACTCAAGAAAATGCTTCGGACAGAAGCCTGCTTATAGACACAGTGGTTTAAAATACCAAAGTGAAGTCCATGCTGAGATGCAGTGGTTATTTAATGTATAAACTGGGGGAGTATGTATGGCTGTAAAACTTCCAAGGCAGCTGGATGTCAGCCATTTCCCATTAATGATGCTTGGGCTGGAGCTTGCTCAAACCCATTTGGTCTGAACACATGTACATCTGCTACAGCCTTTTCAGAAATCATTTTAGAATGTGAAAAGCAGAGTATTCACACTTGTAAACAGTTCATGTAATAAGTACGTCTATGATGGAAAGGAAAAAGCCAGAAAGAAGGTGGCAGAAATGCAGAGAAATGCACAGATTTTCAAGCAAAGTGCTACCCTTACTGCCACTTACGGTATTAAAAAGGAGCTTGCACGTCCAGGTACTTAAAGGATCAATACCTAAATACGTAGTCATATAAATAAAGAACATAATATACTGTGACAGTACTTAATGCTAGAGTTGGAGTCTTAATGCTTCTATTGTTCGTTAGTACTTAATTTTCCTCCTTCATTTGGGCTTTTAGTGAAATTTGTAAACCAGCTCAGCAATTAACATTAAATCGTAAGTTAATCTTGCAAATATTAAAAGATGTATGTGAAGTACATCTGATTCAGAACATAAAAGCTCAGCCACCACTTGCTCAGAAAATCAATGATAAGTCTGGGCCGAGTATTAAAACGTATAAGCAGAATAAACATTTGATTTTAGTGATGCTTAAGACTGTTGTTGCTGCTATTTCAAAATTAAAATATTTTGAGTTTTCTGCTTCTCTTCTGTAGCAATGGGTTCTGAAACAGACTGAAGTGGGTGTTTGTCCTTCAGCTTGGGGAGGAAGAGTCTATTGATAATGCTTATCAGACCTCAGTTATGCCATCTACTCTTTCACCACAATGAGCAGCTTCCCTTTATTTCACCTTTTCAGAATGTCCCTGGTTTATAGCGTACGACCCATGATCTTAATGAGCAATGACAATGTGCCTCTAGGCAGCATTTCTATGCAGATTTTCACTCTGGAAGATATCCACATTGAATGGACACAAAAATACACAAATGCATGACATTCACAGGACAGCTGCACCTGTTAGATACACTAAACGATGCTAATGCAAGAAAATGTTGTTTTTTCAGTATATTTGAAAAATCATTTAATATGGTGATAGGGTATGGATCATTCACCAAATGCTTGCTAGAAAAAGGGTAAAACCTAATTACTGAAAGGAGAAGCGAGGATGGACTGCAGAGCTGCAAACAGGTTATGACACAGCTTTCCCAAGAAACGACAGAGTTAAAAGCACGGAATGGATTTTATCACATGGTATTGATTTCCATCAGGTATGAAGAATCACTGTAAAATCCACAGGTATCTTAATAACCTTTCAGTACCAGAACACAAGGAGAAACATACAACCTCAAGGTTATACTCCACAGAAGATGGTAGAGCCATTTTTTGCATGGGAAAATTTCTAGGTTTTCTCCTCCAATTATTAATTGGATGTTAGCTAAATACATAAGAAACTCACCAAGCAATACAATCTATAAAAAATTTAAGCCAGTTATGAAAAGACTTCTTTTCCTTGACTGAAGACAGCTTTTTAAGAAGATATGACATGACAAACAAAGTGCAGTTTGTGTCACATACACAAGTGGCTTAGTAGCCGTCCATATACATTATGGCTTTATGAGCTGCTATTTACAGCCAAATAATTGTCCGCTGCCTCAGCTCTTCAGCCTTTATTCACAACTACTCACTCTTGCAGACAAGCTTGGACACCTAGGAACGTAGAACATTTTAAAAAAATATATTCTAGGTTGTACTCTCTGATCTCCATGCGGAGGACGGCTTGCCTGGCTAGCCTACGGCTGCTGCCACCAGAAAACATACTCAGACCGTGCAGTCACGGATCTCATTGTCCAGGGTTAATTGAGAGTCAGGTTCTGCTTCCCAGTTCAGAGCAGTTCTTCCACGTGCTAACAGCCGGCCACACCTGCACAGCACTGACACAGAGCACACCGGGCACGGGCTTTATGGTGTGAGTTAGCAGACTGAGCCAGCAGCCGCCACCGCCAGAGGCTTCCCCATCCCTCTGTCCGTGCGTTCCTACGCCACGCCGGCAGCTGGCACTGGTACTACCCCAATGTGCCTGCAGTGACCCAGTTCAGGGAGCTCAATCTGTGATGCCTCCTGCTTCCAGGCTGCGCTCGGGATGGTGCCAGCGCCAGCACGGGAGAAGGAGAAGGAGAATGCAGCTCAGTGGGTGAGGAACAGGATCGTCCCATTCACTAGCCCTCTCATTAGGCTGGTTTAGCCACCCTGTAAAAATACCTAGGCAGACCAGCGGGCAGGTAGGGCATCGCTGACCAGGAACTAACACACCTTTAGGAGCGACAGTAATGTAAAGTTTTCTTTTTAAAGGAACAAAAGGGGCAGCAGAAGTGGACTAGATTTATAAGATATAATCTGGAATGGTTTGTTCTCCAGTTAATGTTATAACTGGCAACAAAAGCAGGAAAAGTGATCCTTCTTTTAGGCAGGACTGCCAAGTAAATAGTATCAGAAGGCCCTTTCAAATAAAAAATAATCAGAAAAGATGAGACATAAGGAACTAAGCTGTTCCCTGATGTGCTTTCCTTTCCCAGGGAATCAACAGCGACTCAACAGCGACTCTCCGCAGATGGCCCTGCTCATGGAGATAATACTGCCAGAGAGATAACACACCAAACAAAGTCCAGACATTTTGGTATGGGAGTTAAAAGTCTATGCTTGCAGAAGAAAACCCACACAAACACACACCAAACCCTCACCCTCTCCCTCCCTCCCTCCCCCCAAAAAAGAAAACCCTCCAAAAAGATCAAGACAGCAGAAGGAGGCAAGGCGAAATATCCATCTCTGGGACTACATCAGCAACATCTTAATTAAAGGTAACAGGAGACTAGTGTCCCAATAAAGGAATCAGAGTCAGCAAGAAGAAAGGTATCAAAAGAAAGCTAAATTTTATTACCATTCAAGACTCCCATGTACTTTTTTTTCTTAGGAAATAATAAACTGCCAATTTTGTTGATGGAGCTATTGAAAGTGCTGAGTTCTTGGCCACAAAGTTGTTAGACCCAAGTAAAATACCCGTCAATATTATGTTCCTCTGTCGAAAAGGGGAAAAACCCCACACCTCAATCTCCATTAAACTTGGCAGAATAATTTAGTTGTTACTGGCATGTTCTGGCATGTTACACCATGCCAGAACAGCATACAATATTATCAATTAACAAAAGGTAGCTCCACCTGGTTATACCTACATGACTACTAAGCAAAGTAAACACTACCAAATAACACACGGAGTACTATGATTGTAAGTTTTAAGCATTGTATTTCTTAGTCTCATTTAGAAATACAGGAATACATTGCTGCTATCTCAGCAATGAAGTCCAATCCTCTTAAGCCACAGATGACCCTGCAACAGTCAATGAAACTAAAAGTTTCAGAAAACAAAGAAAGATGAGAGGCCTCATACCACTTCTCTATAATCACAAGACCAAAGACTCCGGAAGATCAACACCCTTTCTCTGTCCCACAAGAGTAACAACTGCAAAACACCACAGCTTCAACAGACTATGTGACCTGGGGAAAACATTCCTATGGTATCAGTTCCTGTGGCACATGATGATGATACCCTAAGTGAACACTTCTACAGGCACACCCACCCAGTGTCTCAAGTCTTACAACTACTTAATGACACTTGAGAGAAAACTCATGAAAGGGACAACAGGCCAGAAGTCCATTTACATACCAGACATAAAGTAGGGATCCTCAAGTAACTTGTGAGAAATTAGAAACGCAGTATTAACTGCTCACAAGTAAATATTTCAGGTACACCAGTTCAGTTACAGACTAACTTAGCATCCTGTTTAAGCAAGAATCACATAGACAGAATGCTACTGCCCAAAGCAATTTTTTTCCCTTTCCAAAGGCTCACTCCTCTGCATAGTTCAGCAGAAAATTCAATTAAACTATACCTTTCAATCAGGTTGTATGCACAGTTATAACTTACACTGACTGTGAACTCTTCCAAGCTTTGGATATGTTCCCTTATGTTCGCAACCACCCAATAAGAGGTATTTTCCTGTAGGTTAAGTACAAGCAAGACCATCTAAGCCTCCTAACAACAAACAGACTTGTACCTACAGGCAGACAATACTAGGGAAGACTTGCTCTAGTCAAGAGCGGCACACCACTGCACCACAAGGTCCCTGCTGCTGGTGGTGAATGCACGTGTGTCGTCTGGGCAGCTGTGCAATGATGCTTCCTCCTCAACAGTACTCCCTCTTCAAGCGGAAATTGTCTGTCACATTCGCTTGCATATTCAGGAGGGAATAAGGGGAAGGAAAACCAACATCAAAACCAAGAGAATAAAGCTGCAGACCATCATGTGGACTACTCAGTGTGGTGTTTTACAGCAACCCTAAACCATGTGAACTATTCTGGATTTGGGTGAAAGGCATCTATTACAAGACATTGTCCCCAACATCAATGTGTGCCACAACCAAGCAAACCCACCAAACCCCAACACAGTAAAAATACAACACCTTTAGTAAAAAAGGACAACATCCTCAAGAACTACAATATGCCTGAAAACTCTGAAAGTGAGTGTTAAAACTGATCTAAGATATCTACAATGACTGTATTCTTATCAGCTTCCTCCTTCCCCTGGACAGTATCATGAAATCTTTTCCTTTAATTTTAGAAGCTCAGTCTTGATACAGTTTAGGTTCCCTGATCACATTGGCTTCATTTCAAAGAAAAGTCCCAAAGTTCACCCTTCTGGAGGCAAGCAGCCTTTCAACTTCCAGCCTGCAGATTTATCTGTGAACACCATAAATGTAAATCCAGTTTCCAAAGTTTCTTTGATTCCCCAAGAATTTTCATTCTTCCAGAGTATATAAAAAAACCATACCACTCCAAGCTTTGCGGTGCAAGGCTAAATGTACCAAAGTTTTAAGTCTCCTTTCCTAAGAAGCTTCTTCCCACAGCTTCACCACCTTAGCAGCCCTTCCTCACTTTAGGACAGAACAGCTCTTTGAAATGGAGGGATGAGAGCTGCAAGTACCATGTAAAGGAGGATGTGGCAAGGTATTGCACAAGGATAAGGGGAGATACATGCCCCTACAGTTCATCTCTGGTATTAGCTTGTTCCATAACTGCACCAAAACCAACAGGAATGTCACCCAAGAACTGACCAAAACATGCCAGCTGCACTCCTTCTATATCACCCCTCAGGTAATGAGATCTCAGAGTTCAACAACAGTGCCTAAATTGGAATCCTTGGCACAGGCCTTTGTATTCTAGTCTACTAAATTTCACACCATTTATGTTACTCCAAAATTCATGGCGTAACAGACGTGCAACAAAATACTTTAGGTTTTTAGATCTTCAGGCTTTGTCCACACTCGTCTCAGCTCCTGCCTAGCTCAGCCATGAAATAGTGATGGTTAAGTAGGATCTACCATACTGCAGGGTAAATCAGTGAATGCTTTTCAGCTTTGTTGGATAATCCTCTGTTACATCACCTATCTTCCTGCAATAGGGTCAAAATAAAGTTTGAGAAACAACAGTCGTATCTGAGACAGAGCTCTCATGCAAGCCGCTACCACCCAGGAAACAGAAACTACTCAGCCACTGCTTTAAGTGGCACCTTTTCTTTGGAATATAAAATTGTACTAACAAGTTGCAATGGTTTGCTAACCAAGCCAGTTAAAAACAGAAGGACACCTGGTCATTAAGCCCAGCTGTGGGTCTCACAGGCAACACGCCATTTCCTCAAAAAACCGATACCCCTTTGAGTACCTCTGACCAACTGCAACAATCATTTGTCAAGGTTACCCTAGAATGTCTGCACCAGCCATCGTTCTCCTAATTTCCAGCTTAACTTCCTTGTTGTTGGTTTATGTCCTTCTGCCTTTGTAGTAAAGCGACTCTTTATCTCTGCTCCTCCTACATATTTAACTTGGGGTAGATTTATGGAGGCAATCACAACTCCATGTAGGCTGAGATTTCACAGTGCTTTCAGGTGATCTGAGCGTGTGCTGCTGCCATAAATTAGATATATCTGAGTGTGCACTGCTGCCTCCTTTGACAGCACTGCTGCCTCAAAAAAAAAAACACAAACCACTCAGAAACACACAGCAAAGGAAAGTGATACTGCCCCTTTCAGCCACTGACAGAGTGGATGGAGCTCAGCACACAGCTCTCATGAAAACACGGCCTCAGCCTCCCTTTTCCTATGCTGAAGGGGCCAATTTCTGCTCAGTACACACGGTGCCAGCAGAGGAAGTGACATACTCGAACATCTGTAAAGGAAGATAATGGTGAGAAAAAAGAAAAGGAACACCAAAAACCCCTCACAAACACGTGACAAAAAAAAGCAAAGCCTGGAAAGGCAGAATGAAAGTTTCATCACACCCGTAACATACCAGCTCTGGTACTGATTGTGCCTCTCTGAGCCTGGCTAGAAGAGAAATCAAAGACGAGCATTTTTATCTGCTTCCTGATAAGTTTAGATTTACAAAGATTTGCGCATTTAAACTAAAGGCACAGAATAATCAGCAAGCTCTAGTTTTAATTACACTTCGTTTTAAAAGACCTACAAAGGAGGCATTATTCTCCCCCCCCAGCAAGTAATAAACTAAACAGGACCAAGCTGTTATACCCAAAAAGCATCTGCACCTCTTGTGCTCTTCATGCAGCGAACCTCCAGCACATTTTATAAGGCAGTAAATGTCACCAGTATCACTGTATGGTGACAGCTTCACGCAGCCTGTGCAATCAGCAGCCTGCAGGTTATTATGTGTTTGTGAAAAGGAGGCATTTTGAGACACGGCTGCGAGGTAAAGTGACTTGAGATGCAGAAGAATAATTCCTGCCACCACGCTTTCCAGTAAAGAGACTTTCTTCTTCAGTACCCAAGCAACCACCAGGGCCAGGACTTGCAGATAAGCTTGGAATAATCAACATCTCTTCTGAAAGCTGGCAAGACTGATACATTTTCACAGTTCACAAACAGCACAGAAAGGGTTCTTTGCTGTAATTCGAATTTCACAATTTTCAACTCTTAAGGAAAAAAAAAGGACACAAAGATCCCAAACAACCATGTTTCCCACTCAAACAGTGGCTTTGTGGCCGCTGTTTTCGGGATTCCTTCCCAGATCCTTGTCCCTAAAAAACTTACATAGTCCGTTCAATTTACTGTAATTAACTTTCATGTTCTACTGGAATTTGCATATGTGTAGTTATAGAAGCAGTGAATTCCACACTTACACTATTTATCGTTGTGCCTGTACAAGTAACACAGGAAACGGTACCGCAAAGCTTTGCACCTTCTGCATCTTCAGTACTTAACCATTTTACCTCTGTATGAAAAGGAAGGTTAGCACATGCCTTTTGATAGAGCAACAGAGATGAGGCTGCAGCACGAAAATCGAAGAAAAGAAAAATTAGAAGTTTCAGTGTATCACAGTTTAAAATTTTATATCTTACATGCAACACTTTTAGCCTTACCAGATCATCTTTCATGTTATCCCTCCTTCCCCATTTGACTTTCTAATATGATAATTCATAGGAAAAAATGTTACACTATAACATTATTAAAGACCATTGGCATGGGTTGTAAATGTGAACATTCGGGAAGGAAGTATCGCCTCAAAGAAATTTCACATCCTATACATCTTACAACAGAGACTGACAACACTTAACACAATTATAGTACATCGGCTAGATTCGTTCAGGTTGTCAAGTCTGAAAAATGCCACAAAGGTCAAATCCTACTTGTCATCCACGTATTTTTTTGTTTGGGGTTTTCACTTTCCGCCCAACACAGGGATGCGATGTAGTTACAGTTATTGTGCATGGATAGATGACGGGCAGCTTTCACATTTCTAAAAAGCAGCATTTCTGAAAACTGGTATGTGAATAACCAAAAATACATACACGCATATATATTTTTATATATATGCGTGTATGTTCTGCCTACATTTTCACTCTGCTTACTACAGAAATCCATTTCCAGCATTCAGAAAAAAAAAAGATTAAAAAAATAATCTCGTTTCACTCAGCACTCAAAGGTATAAGAACATTTTTCAGATTGTAAATACACATTCGCACAACTCCCTGTTCTCTCTTATCGGCATCTTCAGCATGTTACCCTATGCATTTTTCTTTCTCAACTGATACAGCAATTAGATACCCTAGATCGCAGTGTTAGCTTACTTTTTACTGTTAGCATCTCTGCTTAGTGAGCTACCAAGCAGAAACAGACTGGTTTCCAAAACTGCTGAGATTCATCATAGCTTTTATTCAACAAGTTGCAAGTGCTTCCCTAGTGATTCTAACAGGTCCAAACAAGCCTGAAGTTTAAAATTGTTAGATACATCTTCCTGCTTTTTGAGTCAACAACAGTATGCATCTATATCATAGCTTTGTTTGGATACCTCTCCCTGTGATGATTTAAGCAATGCTGCATTTCGCACAGTCTGTAGCAACTCCCAAGTAATGCCAGTCACAGGACGGTAAAAAAATATTTTTATGAGTTTGATCTGGTTTCAAGGTCTTTACTTGCATGCTCACCATAGTGAGGTTTTTAATACTGATGAACTTGAAATCCTGTCTTCTGGGCAGACTGAAGTAAAAGCAATGCAGCAGGGTATTTAAAATGCACAGTCACACTGCCTGCAACTGCAAGCAGAATTAAAATGAACAAAATAGCTTTAATAAATGTGTTGCTCTTTCACGACAATCTCTACCTCCCCTTGAAATTTCACGGTTAGCTGATTGCTTAACACACTGGTAGGTAGCCTGCATCTGAACAATACAAGTAATATGTAATCAATTCAAATGTGTAAGACAGAAAAAAGTGTAGCAATGCAATGTACACCATGATCTAGAGCACAATCCTCTTAGATGTTCTGTGCTAAAGACAACATTTGGTCCAGTCTCACAAGATTGTTTTGGTACAAAAGCTTAAGATAAACCAACTTGGAACAGTCAGGAATGTGTCAGAAGAAATCATGAACAGGCAGGACAAGTAAGGGTGATCCTGTCAGTATCCACAATCCCAAGTCCCTTTTTTCTTACTCTCCCAGGCATAAATTAAAACAAACAAAAAAATGGAATAAAACTCAAAAGTGTTTTGATAAAAGGATGAGGACCGTTGATTACTTTTTATGCAAAGATACTGTGAAACACCAGAAAACAAGTGCATTTTTTTCAGCCCAGGCCCAAGTCCCTTCTCCTTGTTTCTAATAACTCTAGGCTTTATGTGAAGCAATATTTAAATCTCCTCTATTACCTTCAATCAAAAACTTCATTTACACAAGCCATTTACTCTCTTCAAGACACCTTTCTTAGATTGCTTTCTTATTCAAATGATTTTTTATTCTAGTTACTGTCAGACCTATTATAATGTTATAAAGACTGCTAAATATTTTACAAGGGAAAATAGTGAAGATTATTAAAATTTCTGAGTATTTGCATCTTCACTGGGCTTTCTCAAAAGGCAGGTTGGCCTAGGAACTTCATGATCTGTTCATTCAAACACACCTCTGTCAATAAAAACTCATCTGTTCATTTATTCACCTTGTTTGCTGCATGACTGCAGCTAAGTAAGAGGAAATAAAAAAATTCTTCCCTAAGAAGGGGAAAAACTAGGTTGATTTTCCAAGATGGAATCTTTCATCATTGCTTAACTCAAGTATTAAATTACGGGGTTCCCAAATGAACACTGGAAATTTTAAAGTCAAAGGCATTCTTAATATTCACGCTTTCTGAGTTTCGAGCCTCAGGGTTGACATTTGCAACTACATTTATATGCAAACATAATGGTGAGAAGCCTATCTAAGGGGTAAAGGAGGAATGGAAAGCGATGGGATTTACAAGAGGATATTTGAAGCAACCCTAGAAATTTAAGTTTAAAAAGAAGTTAAAAACACCACTGAATTAAACCATCTAACAACTATCCTGAGATTCGTTTATTCTTATGTTTTACAGCAACACTTCACAGCAGCATAATCCCAGTTTCTCAAAGTGATGCTGCAGTGAAAGCTTTGGACCTTTTAAATAACTGCATTCCATTTTCAAAGCAAAAGCCCTGTCAAACATTTTGCAATGCTTTGCCGTCTGCTGGCATTTTCTCACAAAAGCAGATAGAATTGATGAGGTTCTTAGTTTCCTTTATGTTTTTCAAGGGAAAACTGAGTAGAGTTTAAAATTCTTTTAAATTCTTAAAATATTTTAGGTTTAGACTGAATACTAAGCTTATATAGGGTTAAGATGAATAAAACCAACCTCAGTACTGTAATACCTTGTCTGTAACTGATCACATTAATATACCAGGCTTTTACTGAATTCCATTACCTAATATTCTGCTAATTGGAAGAATTTTTTTTTTTTTACTATATAGCATTAGTCAGTGTCTGCACTTGCCCACACTGTAAAAATGAAAGACGTGGTCTTCACTGCTGCGTTCTGAAGCTAACAACTTCCCTGTACTGTAAAAATGAAATGTTTTGTCTTCACTGCTGTGTTCTGGAGCTATCATGTGACTTCCAAAGCATGTTTTTTGGAAAAATCCCCATATATTTAAACATTTCTTATGTGACTGGCCTAAGGGCAGTTGTTCTATTTCATAAATATGTATTGGGGACCAAACACCATGTTGACACTTTTGCTTTAAAATAAACACAAGAGAGGTTACATAAACCTTAACACTGTCTGAACTAGCAAACCGACACCATCTTCTCCCTGAAGAACCTTATGAAAACATGACAATTTCTAGACCTGTGTCTTTATTTTCTTCTATGAAGTAAATTATGTATCAGTGCCTGTAAGCACAAGCATAGTTTTACTTTTAAGAGTCCAGAAACCTAAACCTGAATTTCAGAACAGTTTATGTTCTTGACAAAAAGAACGGAAACCAAATCAAACAATTTTACGTGTCTGAACAAAATATTTGGAACACACAACCTAAACTTGGGGTTTAGCAGGATAACACATCTTCTAACAAGACATCCAATACATGAATACAACCTGGCTGTCCAACACAGCCTGTCATTCTAGATGTATGAAAAAGCCAACCCAGAACACTATGTGAAAATAAAAGTACACATTCATCATGTATCTGTACAAGTCATGGCAACAAGCTTGCACACAAATGGGGTGAAGTTCATTTTAAATACAGTCCAATGCACTTTCTGAAAATGTGGGTACTTTTTGGTTGGTTGGTTGGGTTTTTTTAAGACACAGTGTTGTATGTCTAAGTTCCTGCCTATGCCAGTACCTTCTCTGCAACATTTGCTGTTACTGGACCCTTCACTGGACCCTTTGCCATTACTGATCCCTTCACACGGGATCACCTGCCCCACAAACACTGCCCTGTGGTAAATAAACGCTGACTGTAAGCTCTGAAATTGCCAAGATGAACACCAGAAAAGCATTCTGCCATACTGGTGTGCTAAAATGCCATCAGATTCCCCCTTGAAGGGGGAAGGAAAATGAAAAGGGCTTGAACATGACACAAAGCAGTGTTAAACTAACCGTTTTAAAACACGGAAAGCACTGAAAAAAAACCGAGGCACGACTAATAGCTTAAGCTCTTTACACAAACAGTGTGGCATGAGGAGGTCATTACGCAGCATTCAAGAATCAAGGTTCAAGCAAGGCAGCGCTTCAGTTGGCAGCGCTCTGCTCCACATCCCCTGACTTGACTCTCAGCTCCAACAGCGATGCCTGGAAAGCGATCTTCACCGCAGGACTGTTGAAATGCAATCACAGAGTTTCCCTCGTTTCTTTAATCACGTTACTAAAGCAAAACCGACACGCGCTACACACGGAGTCCTTTGCTACCCACACAATGCAAACTTCTGACCTACGCACCCGCCACCTTTCCAGGTAGCCGCCTGGCGAACAGGGCTAAGCCCGGCAGTGTCACAGCTCCCCGCCGAGAAGGTACCGCTCAGCCACCGCCCGACCCCAGCATCCCACCCCACCCATGCTACAAACCCAAGCACGCCGTGCCTTACAGCCCAACTCCGGCCGCCCGAGACGGGGTGGGATGGCGACCCGCGGCCATTCCCAAGCGGCAGGAGCCCCGCCTGCCCTCGCCCCTCCGACCCAGCGGGCTCCCCCCCGCCGGCCCGCACCCACCTGCCGAGGTCCTCGCCCGTCTCGTAGTGCTCCTCCAGGTTCTCCTGCCTGAACACCGTCATGGTCGCCGCC
>KZ506308.1:228230-247137 GCA_002844005.1 Limosa lapponica baueri | reverse complement strand
GCGGGGCGGTGCCGCCGCCGCCATCGCCCGCCGCCCCGCACCCGCGCCCCGTGCCTGCCGCGGCCGGAGCTCTGCCGGCCGCCCTCCCCCCGTCAGCAGACCGGAGCGCAGGGGGCGCGGTGCGGCTCCGCAGCCGCGCTCGACCCGGGCACACCCCGCGGGCAGGGAGCCACCGGCGCCGTCGGTGCCTTTGGGCCCTTTGCAAAGCGAGCGCGGAGGTGCCGTTTGCAGGGGTTCTGTTACCACCGGGCAACAATTGTCGGCATTTTTAAAAATACAGAATACGTTAAATCGTCCCTGCGGAGTGCTGCAGTTTATATTTGGCGTTAATGAACGTTTCCTGTCTCCGCACGTGCTGCTGCTGCTACCGCTGCTCAGGTCCAGCTTTCCCAGCATGGTGTTTTCTGTGGTCCCGTGGTGGTCCCATGCCAAGTTGGAACCTCGACTGCTGCTTACGGTTTGGAGGGGATTTTTTTCTTACTTGCTGTGTTTTCCTCCCATCTGTGTTGTTCAGCCTCGAGTGAGTACATGATGTCGGGTTACTGAACAGCTTTTAGCTTCCGTCTGAACTCCACATCTCTCAGAATTGCTCATCAAAGGTGAAAAAAAGTTCAGTGCAGTCATATGGTTTTACACTTACTTGATTTAGCACTGGAGAGAGCCTGGCCTTCTTCAGGTACAGGGCAACAAGTACAGAAGCCTTGAAATTTTTTGAGTGAGTCATGGCATGACCTTGGGCAAGCATCAAAAATTTTTGTGCCTTCACTGATGTCATCTGTAAGATGAGGGGAGAGCATTTGAATGGGTTGCTGGATATGAAGTTACATAAAGCCATCTTCAAAGAGGGCGGCATGGCAGCATCTCCTCAGACATGAGTTACATTCAGAGCTGTGCACCCCGCACTGCTTGATTTATAGCCAGACGTGCAGGAGTATGATGCTGTGCCTTGTCTTCAGCCCATCTTCTACTTATTTATCTCTTACAGGTTTTCAAAGTCATAACTCGCACATTTTAGGTTGTCAGATTTTCAACACAGCTCAAGGTTTTTAACAAACACTGGATACAGGTTCACTTTGGTTTTAGAGATTCTTCCTTTGCTGGAAACGAGGCCAATCACTGGAGCCAGCCCATGGAATTTGAAGCACTCTAACCTTGCTTTATTTTCAGATGTTTTTTACTTCTTTGTTTCAGGACTTTTTATGATCAACCTGAGCTCATACAAGAGTAACATTCATTGCAGCTTGACTGTATTTTGTGTTGTAAGCACTACTCAAACACGCAATCCAGTATTACTCCTTATGACCCAGCCCTACTTTAAATGAAGTAATTGGAATTTTGCTATTGATTCAAGTAAGAGCAGGTGCACATTGGAATCAATACACCATAACTGAGATAATTACTGAGATGCACAAGATCAACAGAAAAATGAGTTACTTAAAACGTTTCTCTTTTCATTTGAAGGGGGAAATCTTGCTCCTGTTGCCTGTCCATCTAGGTCTGGGATGCCTGAATTTTGTGGTTCGGGCCCCTCAATGAACTTGAGAGTTGCGTTTGAGTAGTCTTGCGGCAGCAGCAACAGCATATGTCGCTATGTTGTGTGCGTGAGGAGGGGTCATCCTCCATTTGAGTGAAGAAAGCTGCAGTGGCATATCCATGCCATGGCATACGCAGGTGAGAAAGGAGACGTTTGCCAGCCGAAGCACCTTTCCTGTTTCTTCAGAGAAATACTCAACCAGTTGTGTTTGATGCAGTCCACTTTGAAAAGGTCTGCCTATTCTTGATGGCACTCGTCTTGCAGTCTGGGAACACCCAATCTAAGTGAAAACCCAGCCCCGTTGCTGTGCTTTCAAAATACTCACTGACTTCCATGAGAATGATATTGGAATGCACACATAGTAAAGGGGAAGAGTAATTTTAAGTTACTGTCAAATGTAATTCAGCAATTGTGATTGTGGTTTACGCTTACAAGTTTAATAGCATATGGGATGAAATCCAACCCCACTAAAGTCAGTAGCAAAATCTCCATGATATCATGATTCCATGATTTCAAGCCAATGTATTTTTTGTTTATTGTAACATAACAGAAATAATAGAGATTAACCCCTTCCACGTACTGTTGTAAATCAGGAGTGATGCTGATGTCAGTAAGATTATTTTAGTGTGAAAGAGAATCAGGAGCAAAATTCATAACAATAAATGTGTTTTCAAAGGAGTGATTTCTGCCTGCCAGGTTACTACATCAAGTGGTACATATGTATTTTGCTATGTAGAAAAAAAAGCATTTGTTTTCTCAACAAATGTTACAAAGAATTCAAATTTGCAGAAAGCATCTGTATTCCTAAGCTGTGCTAAGTGGAAGGAAAACTACATTATTTCTGCAAGTCAAGTGATTTATAGCACACTTTGGCCACTTTGCTACTGCATGACACAGCCATTTCTATACAAAGTTTACAGACAAGGAGGCATATTAAGTGTATTGTTTTAGGATAATCTTTTCAAGATCACTGATTTGTTTCTGTCATCCAGGTAAGATGTCTCTCCTAATAATGTAAGACGGCAAAGAACATAAATTACTTAGGCTGGCTATTACTTGTTCTGTGTATAGTTTTCTTTTTGAGATCAGCATTTATTTTTGACATGACTATAAAAGCAATTTCCTGGCTTATGTGTGATGTTCTGTGTGCTGATTCATAGTTTTTTCATGCCTATTTTAATTTCTCACAAGGCAATCTAGTTACTGCCCCTGAAAGTTGCTCTTCTGTATCCATCAGAGACACCAGGGATGACACCAGAATGGGAGGGTGACCATTAGCATCAGGGAGCCACTCAGTTTTGGTAAGCCAAAAGCATTGTTTTCCTACAAAAGGAGCTCCAGATGTGCCAGTGACTTTTGTCATTAGGGCTCACATCCCTCAGAAAGCAGACTGAATCCATCGATTCTATTCACAAAGGCCTGAAGCTGCTGACAGAGAAGGCAGGATCTGTAGCTTTACAAGGCAACGCTTTCAGTACTGTAACTGGGCTCAACTGAGAGGTGCAGAATAAGTTTTGCAGGCTGGAAAAGTAATCCTTTAGCATTTCATCAATAAACAAAACATTATTTTGTTAAAAATTGCTAAATTTATTTTAATTGTTGTCTTTTGGAAGCCACATAGGAGTCAAGTTCATAGAAAATTTTCAGCATCACTCTTCTGAAAGCACCACAGAAGGATTAGTGCCTCTTACACTCTCTAGGTACTTACATCAGCTCCTCATTTAAAAACATGTATTTCATCTCCCAAGGGATTTACAGCTGATCTAGGATCTGCTAATTTATGTGTTTATTCATCAGGGGCCCATATCATGTACATCCCCCAACGAAGCCTCTGTTTGGCAAGGCTATTAATTAAACACCTGACTTTTAGACCAGAAAATAGCAGATTATCTGAACTACTTGGTGGCTTAAATGCATATGTTTCATCATCTCCCTGAATCAAAGTCCAAACCCACTTCTGGAGTTTGGGTTACAAAGCTCTATGCCATTCCTTCTGTGAAGATGCCCTGACAGGGCAGCTTTTCTCCACTGGAAAAGTCAGGCTGTTGATGGCAAAGGGAAGACTCATCTATAGTGGATGGGTCTTTCCTTGAAACTGAATTATGAAAGCCTCTGACAAATGACCTAAGAATAATGACTAACCACAATCAGAACTAGATAGCAATTACATCTCTTTGACTTAGCTCTCCTAAAACTATTCTCCCATGTAGGCTCGGTCCTTGTGTTACTGTATATTTATTTAATAGAAAACAAACTGCAAATGATTAAATTTTTAGCAGAACTGTTTCTTCCTGAAAAGAAGGTTTACTCCAAGTCAAAACATTTTGACAAAGACTTTGTTAACGTGTCATTTCAGCAAGGTGAATGTGTAATTTGTTACATTTAGTTAAAATACTACTTTTAATAGTATACTATATCTTTATGTTAATAGTATACTATATCTTTATGTATCCTATCCATATAGGATTACATATTCCATGAGACAAAATATATATTCTAAAGTAGCACGAGAAAGTCCTTTGGATTTCTGGCTTTTTAATTCTGAGCTCAAAGAGTTTTGATTTCCTACAAAAACAAAACCAATCAAATATGTAACAGCATGCTTGGTAAATTTTCTTCGGTCAGACCAAAAAATACTCCAAACCTACATTTGAAAGAAGAAGCCAAGAAAGCACTTGCTGGAAAGTCCTTGGTAATTCTCAAACTACTTCAAGACTTTTACAGGGAAATTGAAGGCCTTATTTGTACAGTATATTGTGCTATAGACCTTGAACTTGACTGGCATCTCGGTATTGTGATATGCATGTTTAATAATAATAATTTATAACATTTACTATCACAAAATTATGAGCTTTGCATCAGCTTCTTGCACAATATGTACTAGAATTCCTGCCGTTCAGCTTTGAAATGCAAAAGTTCAGTAGTCCTATCAGTAATATATTGTACTATGGAAAACATACTTACTTGGATCAGTAAGCTACCAGAGGTAATGGATGATGGGTAGCATTTGCTGTCCTGTCTTTATGTCTCTTTCTTCTTTTTCTAAGGGAGGCTCTACAATCCAAGTCATGAGACCAACAAAAAAATCAAAGTTTGTACATGAAAAAAAAAACTTAACGAGGGTAATTAAATTTATATAACAACTTTCATTCAATGCTCCCCAAATGCTTTGCAAACATCAGTTGCTTTAATTATCCTTTGCTACACCTCTGTAGCAGCGAGGGTTGTTAAGTAATTATGCTTGTAGTTGCTGTATGGCAGTAGCAGGCACTCACAGCACTTGCCAGGAATGAGAACCACCTTTAGAGAAAGCCATGTGGAGGGCAGAGGGTGGGATAGCGTCTGTGGCAGTATCTTTTGGTGCTGTAGTCCGCCAGACCTCTCACACCACTTTCCTGCCGATGTCAGCTGTTAGAAGGGAAATGTGCTTGCTGACACTTGGCCTTGGCTCACTGCCTGCCAAAGCCACTTGTGGGTTCAAATTCCTTTGGCATAGTACAGTAATACAGCGGTTATAGCCTTAGCCTTAGAAATAAATGCTGAGTAGTATTTAATATAATCATTTTACAGATAAGGCATTGGAAGTGCAGGCTGGATACAGGATTAACCATGTATTTGATTTAACCAGTATTTAATTGCTGGAAGTAATTTTTCTTTTTTTTTTTTCTTTTTAGCTAAACTTGACTAAACAGTACGTGCAGAATGTCTGCAGGATCAGTCAGACGTGCACAATATTGCATTTGAAGTGAATGATGATGACTTAAAAATGATGCTGACCTAACACTTAAGTCCTTATTCCATTTAGCCTCTAAGACTGCCTCTGTTAGCTCCTGTGAGCCAAGACACCTAGGTGATGGTATTCCCTTTGAGGATGCACCGTGAAAGTCTGGCTGTAAAGTCACTAATGATTCTAACTGCTGCCCCAGATTCTTACTGTCTCAATAGGTCTGGCATGACAGATATACTGCTGTGGAGTCCACATTGGCTCCATTATTGTATCTTCTGTTCTGAAATAACTTCTACCAAGGGAATCTCAAAATCTGTACACTGTGCTGATCCAGAACACTGTCTTCATACTGGTGCTTGCATGTGCCTATCACAGTTTTTTTTGAGAATAGCTCATAATGCACGACTTGACTAGTGCCAAACCAAAACAGATACAGCTAGTGATACTTAAATGTAAAAGTGTGGGAGATCTCTTTTGTTGGATTAGTACATGATACAGTTCCTCAAAATACTGGGAAACCGAGGGCAGCAATTTGAACATCATGGGATGGGATGAACTTATCAGCTACCTGGCACCCTGACTAGCTACAGGGGGAGCATTAAGAGACTAGTGCTCTCCAGCTGTTGGTGAAACATCTATGTGTGAAATCATTAGCAGATAAAAAAAATGTCTGTTTGGCTGTTTTGCAACATTTGCTCAGTGTATTTGGGCATTTGTGAAAGTAAAACATCCCTAAGCATAAGCATGAATCTACAACATGTCTGCATGGAGTTCTTATCTAGGTGTTTGGGAGACAGGGTAAACATGTTTGGCACATTTCATGCCCATACATTTCATCTCCCTATCTTGCCTACATGTACAGCAGGCAATGAAATATCTGTGCTGTAATTTCTGCAGAGAGAAATTTAAAGTTTGGGCTCAACTTCCTTCACATGTGATTCCTTTGCCCAGGTACCCTCCATAGCCCACTCCGATCCTGCAAGGCACTTTTGTGTGCATGCTTAGGTAGGAGCATAACTAGGCTTCTGCAAACTGGTGGATTCACCACGCAAAAGGGTATGGAAAAAAGCACAAGAGGCTTCTGTTGTGTGACACTTAATCTTGGCTGGCTGATTAAGAGATACTGTGTATTGTTCATGTACTGTAATCCGGTCAGTTGAAGTTCCCTGTGGTATAGAAAAAATCTGTCCCAGTGAAATGCCAGTTTCTGAGGTTGATCTCTAACTTCACCTGGCATAAAGAGTAATGGTTGTAATGCCCAGCAATCACCTGGCTGAATTTTGGTTCCCTGGCCTCTCCCCGTTGCCATTATATCCCCTAGTTGCATTGTTAGCTCGAGGTAACGCATCCTAGGTATGTTCCACCTTGCTATGGATGGCTATGCCTGCTGAGGATGAGGAAGTCATGACAGTTTCCCTGATAGCACTTCTTTGCTGGGAGTAATCTGGGAGTAAACACGATGGAGAAAGGGCTCAGGGCCAAAATAATAATTTCCAAAGCGAGATAGGATGCAGCTGTGGTGTGGTAAGCCAGCAGTGAGCACCTCCTGTGATGTATGATGCAGAGTGTGTTGAAATTCTCCCCACCTGAATTAATCCCTCCCAGCATGTCTTTGTTTCATATAATATGGTATCCCTTTAATTGATTTATTATTGTTTCACAAATAAAGCTGAACAAGCTACTTAATCAATTCAGCTACTAAGATGGATAGGTTATTTGTTCTGTTTTGGTAACTATTTTATTTCTGTGCAATTTTCAAAGGAAAAGCAGCTGCTGTTTACCTACATACTCAACTGTCCCAGTAGTATTTTACATCCTGAGTCAAGGACCTTGCATCTCCAAATATCGCAGAGGCTCGTCAACCACAAATAGAACAGGTGTGACAAGTGGTGGTGCTGCCGTCATTGCCAAAAATATATGTTTTTTCTTAATGATCGTCATAGTCACCCATGAGGATGGAAAATTCTTGCAGGAATCTGTAGCTGAGATGCAGCAAAGCAGACCTGGAGGTCTAGATGCTAGACATAGCATTGTGAACTCTGAACCTGGTGAGGTAAACCACTGCTCACACAGGTACTGTCTGGAGAGCTTGTAATCATTCTGCTGGGTGAGTATATGAGCATGCAGCACCCAGCAGAATGAAGGGTGAAATTGTTACTTACGTGCTTAAATAAAGGGACTGCTTTTCAAATCCAGAGCCTTACCCAGACTTTTAAGATGTAGGGAGTAGCATGGGTTTGTCCACCATTAAAATACAGAATGTTATTTTAATATTCTCAGCATAAAAGTAGAGTGATGATTCAGTCATAATCACCTTACAAAAATGATACATTATTTACATGCATATTGCTAAAATAGATACAATTGTATCCATAAGGAATTACTACATGGGCAGTAAGTATTCAAAACATGGTGTTCCTGGATTAAAAAAGGCATGCATTAACAATGATGTGTCTTGTACCTGAAACCATATTTAGCAGCTAATTTAACTGCAAGGAGAAAGTTCTGTCACGCCGCTCTATTTTTCTTTTGACTTTCAGCTATTATACTGTTGCAGAGACTAATGCATAGTACTGTGCAAAGCACTTTATTTTTTTTTTACAGTACATTCTATTTAGCCAAGTAGAAACTTTTTATTAGAAAAACAATTTTTGTTATGCAAAAGAACACCAATATTTAGAAAACAAAAATATTTTATGATCTGGCCAATGAGAGAAAAATCTAGTCAAGGTGTGTGAAAGAACAACAAAGACATATCAAGAAATTCAGATTAAAAACTAAAAAGGACTATTGAAAACCTGGTGAATGTTGCTCAAGGAGAGAGGCAGCTCTGAATTTGAGTGAGGGAGGTGAGTGTGTTGGTGGCTCAGCCATGTATGACCAGGATCTCTGACCCTGGAGCAAAAGCAGTGCTAATGGAAAAGGACCGGGACTGGAGGAGAAGGAAGGAGAAAGCTCATGTCCCTTCAGTGCTCTTGATAAATCTGTGGTTGCATTACTTTTTCTGAGCAGTGAGAACATGAAAAAACGCTAGAAAACACTAGTCTCTATTTCCGATACAGTGAAAATGTTTGGTAATCTTAAATGTCAGAAAGTTATGCAGGGCTAGTTCTTCAGCTAGTATAAATCAATATAATAAATTGGTCCTCTAAAGCAATGGGACTAGGATAACTTAAACAAGGTCAGTGTTTACCATGAATTAACTTAACCACTTGCTTTGATTTGGGGGATTTGGTGTTAAAAAATTTGCGTGAATCCAACCTTGGAGAAACACACAGACAGCTAAACGCAGGGCTAGATACTCATCGAGAAAGTGGTAACTGTACATTGTTGCAGAATAATTACATGGAGGCCAGTTGGGGGTTTTTTTGTGGTGTTTTTTGTTTGTTTGTTTGGTTGGTTGGTTTGATTTGTTGGTACAAGCCAACAGATTACATTACATTGTGTCTGAATCTTCAGACCATGGTGCATGTTCTGCAAGCTCTGCTCAGCCTGTTGATCTGCTTTGGAGGTGCTCCTTTTGAAGTTGTGGTTCAAGGGTCAGGCGGCACATGGAGTTAATGCAATAGCGTTTTACCTCAGGAAATCAGGGTTCTACTTCAAACATGACATTGCTTTGGCACTGCCAGGCTAGCGTAGGTACTTGCTCCCGCCCCTCCCAGCAGATCACAGTGCAGTGTTGCAGAGCGGACACCGGCAGTTAGCACGCGTGGAGAAGAGGTGTGGGACTGCAGATGGACAGGCACTCCAGGTGTCATTGGAGGGGACCGGGCTGGAGACACTTCAGCCAGCGCATCCCGTGCTTCCTCAGCACACTGAGAATTCACTTGGCTTCTTTACACCTGTCAAAACAGTAACTATTATGTCCTCCAGCCCAAAACATGCAGATGAATAGAGGCTGGGGGTGGGGAGGGTTTGCTGATTATTGATGGTAATGAAGACGAGTGGGTGGTGATTGCACATTGCAGAAACCTAGAAGAAAGGCAGTATGATATAATTTCACCCTGGGAATCTATTGCTATGGCAACAAAGAACAGATTTTTTTTTTTTTTTAAATAGGGTTCAATACAAAAGTATCACAAAAGCAGAAATAAGATTTTTAGCAAACCTTTTCTTTGCTGGTATTTTATTCGTTTGTATTATTACTGAAATATTTCTAAGCATGAAAAAATAGTGGTTGTTGCCCACAGACATTTCCCCTAAATGAAATAAAGTATTGTTGTGTTAGCTTTATTGACTTGTGTGAAGTCACAGCAAAAATCCTCATGGTGTGCTTGATGTTCAGTCTTACAGTTTCATTTCATGAACCACTTACAGTTTACATTCCATTTACAGCTATTAAACTGTTCCTTCAGATTTAACAAGATGTAACTGAGGTCAGGATTTGGCCAGCAGCATTTTCTATTCCACATAGATAAAGAATTCATGAACATACCTACTTTTACTTAAAGCTATTGAAGTAGGTTTTGATGGGCATTACAAGACACTCTGCCAGCAGCATTTCATTTAAGGAACTGCAGTGCCTTGGTCTGGTGAATAGGTGCTTGGCGAGGCAATCTTCTACATTTTCTGTGCGAGAAAAGGTTTAAGCTCTGCAGTAACATTAAATGAAGGACCAATGCTAATCACCTCTCTACAGAAAGAAGTAAGGCCTTTTGTCAGAAGGCCAAAAAAGAAATCCAGGAGCCAGATGAATACTGCGTGGCTCTGTGACAGCATCGCCTGCCAAACCCCTGGGATCACCAGTTTAAGTGTGCTGGAGACAAGCTGCTGGTACAAGGAATAGTGGCCAGTTATGAGTTTCTTGCCCTCTTCAGGGTTTCAATAAGAATTATGAGTTACTAGCTAGATGAGCCAAGGATTAGCCTGTACTCAAGGTCTGCTCCTATGTTTCCCCTTGAGACATCTTCATTTTTCGGCTCCATCCCCCCCATTTTTCTAATGCTTGCACTACGGTAATCAAATTTGCTGTTCCTCTGCTCAGACATGATGTTCTTTTTAATTGCACACTCATGTTTACACTATTTCAGCTCTACAGCAGGCATAATTACTTATTTTTTTCATTATATTGATCATATATTTTAAAACATCTCCAGGCTTTTCACATGATATTAAAATGAATTTCTTCACGCCTTGTTTCTGACATAGAACTTGCCAAAGAGACCTCTGCTGCTTTGAGATACCCTGAGCTCCATGCACAAAAACCTCTGGGAACATCAATAGTCAAATTACAAATTTAGTGAAGAAAGGCAGCATGCCTACAGCAAGAGGTATTGAATCAAACAAAACAATTTCTCTCTGTGTGACTAGTTTGCACAAAACACAAGCAAACCAAACTCAAAATTAAAACAAGAAATACAGAAGAAACAAAAGAGAACCAGGGACTCATTTTGATGGAAGACAAGGGTAAACACAGAGATGGTACCCTGAGGGCTTTTCCCTCCAGTGTGTAGATAGGGCAGGGATGCTGTTTTTTGAAAAGTCAGTTGAGAACCACCTAGCAGCCTAAAACACTGATATCCCATACTTTCACTATATTTAGCAAACATGTATAGGAAATTAGATTGCCAGCCATCACTTACCTTTGGACCATTTTGGGAAGCTGGCTGGGGACCTCTGTTGCGCATGGGATTCTGTGGTTGGCATTGATCTTCTCTGACAGCTCTGCAGCACCCACTTCCTCATCTTTGCTGTCAAACAAGGCTGCAAACCAACCTTAGCATGTGTTGGGTGTTCTGAGGTGAGAAGATAAGGGAGAGGGAAGTCTTCTTAGGGCATATTGAGATGTGGCAGTTTTTGGCTGGCAGAACCATCTGTAAGGAGCAGTGGTGCTGAGAAATTTTCTGAGACCAATTTTTGCTTCTGTCCTCAAATGTCTTGCCTATAAATTATGAATTTGCAATCAAAGGACTCTGTCCAGCAGACAAAGCTTCCACCCCATAACTACTGTTCACAGAAACTGCAACACTTGTGTCTGGATGGAGAGTGACTGAATTATATTTTCGTGACATTGAAGATGTGAAAATTGGTCTCAGAACTCTTGCTGCATAATGAACAGGGGCAATTTCATGCTCCTCTTTGGCCTGGCATGTGCTTTTAATATGTATTTGCTCTTCTTGTTCTCACAACACCACTATCAGTTTTCCTGCTGGCAGGCCCTCTGGCAGGAGCCCCGGCCCTTCTGAAGTGAGCTGCAGCCTTGGCACTGCCGCCAGTGGCAGCAGGGTGTCAGCTTCTTCTATTCCTTTGTGTTGCTAACGGAGCTTAAAATGAACATGGCTTTTCTGTGTGTTTGGACAGTAACTTCACACTGTTTTTTCAGAGGTTTTTTTGGTTTCTTTGGATTTCTTGTAATACTAACCACCAGAAGCTAAATTCACCTGTACTATTTACTCTGCCCTGAGCAGTAATTTTGTGGCAGGCATAAATCCACTCTCTGTGTTCTTCTAAGGCTGATAGTTATTGGAGAGACCTCTGTGAACACTGTAGAGTACATTTAATTTGCTGTTAGTTAAGCCTAACTTATAATGATACTTTTTTGAAACAAGCTGTGTTTAGTATGAACTGATTTTTGTTGCGTATCAAATACTTAGAATTTATGCAGGAGAGACTACCCACCTTGTATATAACAGAAAGAAAAGTAGCAATTTTACCTCCTGTTAAACAATACAGATTTACTCTGCCTTGTGTCTGTGTAGGCTGCAGTAAAGGTACATGTTTTTTTCTATGGAAAAGCCTTATTGAATTGAACAGGGAAGAAATCAGTAAGATTCCATAGAAATTTAGTAGCTAATAGGTTTGAATGGAGAATTACGTTCCTGTTGTAGTGCTCCCTGGGTTGTTCTAAGCATTCTATAGAAAGCTTGTCATTCCCTATTAAAGTCCACAGGAATTTCACATAAATGCTGTTTTTTGAGCTATCAGGACTGGAAGCAGATCCTAAGGGTTAGGAAGCGCCATCCATTTGTTGGACTACTAAAAGCTATCATTTAGTCTGCTTTACATAGCTGTCATTCCTCTGGAACCACAAGGCACTCCAAAAGCTGAATTCCATTATGGTGGTGCACTTACCCAGTATTGCTGCTGTAATGGGGGTGTTGGTGGTGGTTTGTTGCAGCTTTACCCTGACAGAAAGGAGAAGAGAAACAGGATTCTTATTTTTAACTTGAAATCAGCAATACAAACTACCCTTTAAGGTGTAGCTGCACTACTGCAGTGCTGGGTACAGTTCAGGGGTCAGCAAATGAGCATATTATTAGGTTTGTGGGGTTTAATACATACTGCAGTTTAAGTGCTGGAATTATGTCTGCCTGCAGGCTGCAGAAGGAAATCCTACTGTACATTCAGAGATTGCACTCTCGTGAATGACACCGAGTCTACGCGATTCAGGTATCATAGCAACCTCCATGAATAAAGATCTTTGTTTCTCTGTGACTTGTTTATATAAAAAACACTGCTAGCGTGGGGCCTGCCCTTCCACTCTTTACCACAGTGAAGGACTGCAGAAGCAGTCCCGTAAGCTCCAGTGTGAGTCACAGGGGAAGGATCGTCTCCTTTTGTACCGAGTTCTCCATGGTGAGAACGGCTTTGTTCTAGGTGCCTGTACAGTCATTGGCACCCACTGAGTTTTCTGACAATTATGCAGTTTTAATAATTAAAAGGCTTAGTTTTGAAATAGCACAGAAATGAACGAAATATGTCCTAAAACAATCCTTACCAAGTGTGCTTTTCTAAGAAAATGAAAGAAGTTAAGGACTTAAATGTTAAGTTTGCACAGAGTAGTACTGTGTGACTGGCCTTCCTCTTTGTGCTCACCAGGTCACTCTGCACGCACTGCTGAGAAAGAGGTAGCTCAGGAGAAAGTAAATTCCTTCAGTGCCTGACAGTAAGTGATTTGCTTTGCTTATGATCACTGCAGTCGTCTCAGGTTGGAGAAGGGAACCTCAGGTCTATGCACTTCTCACTGGGCTCCACTTTCTTACGCCCTACCATTTGCAGTACAATTCGGGAACAGAGATTTGGCTCTAAACCAGGCCCACCAAGGAAGCAAAGGGGTGAGATCAATGTAGTGAGGCCTTCTTACCCTCTGCTTTGGCAGGTAAACACAAAGAAGGTGGTGCTGGAATTTGCTCTTATGTAGGAACACAGAAGGACAATGGTGTGTAGAAGAATAACTGCAGAGCAAGTCCTTGGGCTTACAGCTTTTGGTCAAGCTGTTCTTTCTACTTGGCCCTGAAACTTCTGTGCAAGAGAAAATGCTTTTCATTTTCTCTTTCTGTGCAAGAGAAAATGTTTTCATTTCAGTTTTCCTATGAAAACATAAACTACCACAGCGTCAAGTATTGCATGGAGAGGAGAACAAGGAGAGAAACAGTGAATCATCACTATGACCAAGCAGAACAAGGCTGGCTAGCCATAAATTTCTACTGATTTAATTTCCTCCCCTGTCTTTGGTATTACTTCATGCATTTGTTCAAAATGGAAAATAACCAATTCATAAAACCACTGCAGTTAGATGGCCTGAAGAACATCCATTAAACCCCTGAAGTTCTGTACAGGGAGTAAAAACATACTGACTTTTGTAAAATGAAACAGAGGGGTTGAATGACTGTCTTGAGTATTACATTAAATATCTTAAAAAATTTCATGAGCCAGCAGAGCCCTTTTAAACTTAAGTTACTGATTATGATATATGGCAGCATAGGTACTACTACAAAAACAAAGCTAGTGCTAACTTAAAAGCTTATAATCTTACCAGGCAAAAAATGCTGTAGATATCAAAAAACCTCTGAGGTACTTGTACATCCTCCTCCAGATGAAAAATATTTTCTGGTTGCTGGGAACTTAAGCATTTGTGATCTTAATTCAGAATGCAGCCTTTTGACAATAACCTAAATTTGATACTCCAGTCAGTAGAGCTAAATCACAGGAGTTCAGAAATGAACTGTAAAGATGAAGATCAAACATAAAATATCATTCTAGGTGAAAAAAAAAAAATAATTCAGATCACAAATGCAGAACCCAAAAAGAAATGTAAGTGTTCTTAGATACTAGAAAGAAATTCTTTCCTGTGAGGGTGGTGAGGCACTGGAACATGTTGCCCAGAGAAGTTATGGATGCCCCATCCCTGGAAGTGTTCAAGGCCAGGCTGGATGGGGCTTTGAGCAACCTGGTCTAGTGGGAGGTGTCCCTGCCCATGGCAGGGGGATTGGAAGTAGATGATCTTTAAGGTCCCTTCCAACTCTAACTATTCTATGATTCTGTGATTCCCCGTCCATTCTTGTGCAGAGATAGGTGGTGGCTCCATGCGTGCATGCATTAACCACAGTTGCAGGATTTCAGGCTAGTTGGCTTATGGGAAGTTAAACATTAGTCCTGGCACTATGCAGCGTGCAAGCCACCTCCATACTTCACACTTTCATTTATGGTGTTAACAGAGAGGCCAAAGATGTGATTAATGTGGTGATTGTGCCTGACCCAAGTGTTTTGCTTCCAGGAAAATGCTAACATACTTCATTGCTGAGCACTCTGGTGTGGTCACAGCTCTGGGTTTTTAGCTTGTTTGTTTTTTTTTTTTCCGCACCCACTCACCCTAATGTGAAACCGGTAAAAGAAGCATTTTGCTTATGCAGTTCTATTTACATGGGGGTTCCTGTTATATCTGCTGCGTCAGTTATATTTATTAAGTATTGTAGACAGCCATGGCAGGTAAGCTGCAGTTCCTTACAGTCTGAACTACCTTTCTCATTTCTCAACAAGGTAGGGGCATCCTGAGGAACCAGTAGAGGTGGAGAAGTCTGCCAGGGAGGAACGTGTGCCCTTCCTGACTCCACTGGGTTTTTTTCACTCTGAAAATCAGGGACACTATCTAGAGGAGTTCTTTTATTTCTATAGTATATTTGTTTGTACCTCTCACGCCATTTGCCTGATGCCCCGCATATCTCTTGATCTTTCTCTGTTTCCCATACCATCCCATTTTTGGGTTCTAGAGGCTCTTTCTGCCTCAGCCACTTTGGCACCTGGGCTCTGTCCAGGTAGCTGAGCTGCCTGATCCCACAGACCAGCCCGATACAGCCCTGGGCTTCCTTCCTCCAGTCTTAAACCATCAGTTACGAACTGCCCTCCATCTACCAAATCTGGGATCAAGGAACTTGGAGCCTTGACCTGTGATCCTCTTCCAGTTTTCAGTGATCCTAGAAATTAGAAAGAACACTGTCGGAGTGGGAGACGGACCCGGAGTAACGATGAGTCTCAATATGAGTAGGATCGTTCTCCCTTTATTCAAGTTTTCACACAGTATATATAGACAGGCAATAATAGCACGCGCTAGCGGAAGCGATACGATTTGCTTACAGTCTCTGTTCACGCGCCTAGAGCGCTCACACAATTGGTGCAGACCACCTGTCCACGTGCAGCAACTTTTCCCATCTTCCAGACGCGGTTCTGCTTATCTTATTTACTATGTAGCTACTCCTTCATACATCTGCTTTTCAAGGACAGTTCATGATTCCCACTGGGCTTTTATCTACACCAAAGACTGGGTTGCTCATTGCAATCAAATCGTGCCCCTTTTCACTCAGCCATTCCTCCACAGAACACTGAGGGCATCTGTCTAGATTTTCTGTCAAAATCCTAATACAAAGCATGCTGTGCCTGTTCCTATTTTAATTCTGCCGTTCCAGTCATTATTTCCAGAAGACAATGATGAACTCCTGATCTCTGGTATCCTCTGTTAACAGGGCTCATTTCAGCGACCTTGCAGTGCTTGGCAGTACCAGATACCTGACCTTTTTTCCTCTGACATTTAACAGTCACTTTGGAGGTATAATCTGTTTACGGCTCTTGAAAACCTATTTGCCTCATACAAAGCTGGTGTCCTTGACCACAAATTGAGGGCACACTGTAGCAGCTGGCTGTTTATGAATCTAAAGGGAAACACAGGAGCAACACCACTGACAGATAAATGGAAATAAGACAAACAGGTGCTTATAATGGTGGTGGACGATGGAAAAAAGGTTGCCTTATGAACAAAGTAGATGGTATCCAGGAAGCTGGTAAAGAAAATCAAATCCATGAAATGAGGCAGATTTCCAAAGTGGTTACATAAGTATTTACAGCAAAAGAGTTTTTGGGGATGCCTCAGAGGTAGTTGTAAAAGACACAAAGGGCAACCTCAGTTCCACATTCACAGATTAACTGGAACATGGAGCTTCATGTTTTCATCTGACCATTCATGTAAGAATGAAGTTGGTGCCTCCAACATAAGAAGGAAAAAGATCAACAGCTAACACAATGTTCTTGACATAAGAGATTACTTCTTGTGTTTCCACAACACGGTCCCACTTTGCAGACCATAAAAGAGAGAGTGCCTTCCCAAATAGATTCTACCTAAAATAACACAATAACAGAAGTAGTACCCATGGTTGCCAGTAGTGACCAGGGTTCAGTTCTGGGCTCCTTTAGACATCATGCTCCTCAGCAGAGCCTCCTACATAGGATTTAAAAGGCTCCAGTGGAACTTCTGTAAGGAAAAGAGCACAGTAATGTCCCTCTCCAGTTCTTTCTAATTCAGACATTTGCCCTTCTTGATTGTTGTGAGTGGTTTCTGGTAGAGAGTGTAGCTAATGGCTGCAGTAATGGAAATAATTAATCTTGTTTCAATACTAATGAAAAGAACTGACAAGCCTTGCCCCACCAAAACAACTATCTGCTTTTATTAACTAGGTAGGATGAGGGAGTGGAAAGGATGGAGCTGGAAAGGTCTTTCTTTTCCAGGGTGAGACTAGGGTTGTTGCCTGTTTCCAGACCTGGAAGTCCATGAGAGCCTTTTATCACGTAGGAGAAGTTTTGCTGGTAATAAACCCCCAACCTCTGTTCGCAGGCCTGTTGGAAAAGAGCACTTCTCCTTGTAGTTAGGCTTGGTAAGTAAAGTCTTTTCATCATTTGATTCAGGGTACTTAGAAGTCAGGGGGAACTTAGGTCCTTTAGTCCAACACACAACTCCTGCCTCCTTATCCCTCCAGCTAGACTACACTTTTTACATTGTATGTTCCTCTACTTTCTGTACAGTTCAGACTGGGAGATGCAGTCCATTTTCATATGACGTAGATTACGTTAGGCTCTATACTTCATCTCTCTCACCAGGAGAGAACATAGCTCACTGAGGAAGTTGCATTTCAGAGCTGCTAAAGTTGCCTTTGATTAGTACCTTTGCCTTTTGATGGTGAGTCACCCTGTTCTTTCCTCCTGTGAAAGCTAATCTTAGTTGTTGCTTTGGGACAAATACTTTACAACTGCAGAGTTATTCACCAGCAGTGAACTCAGTGCCTTTCTATTTACAGTGAACTTCCCACACTCTGTTGTCTTGTGATAGATCTGAACTTCACAGAATCACAGGGGATGGCACTGTACCCTTCTGTGCTGAAAAGAGCTTAAGAAGAAACCTATGTGATATAAGAGGCAGAGAAGTGGGAAAGGGCAACGGAACAGTCTTCCATGGAGATGCTTTGAGATATATGAATTTGCTTCTGAGAAGGTAGAAAGGAAGCTGAAGCCCTAAGAAACTGTGGGCCATTCATTAGCCTCTTGCTATCCAAGCTCAAGAAGTCCTATGTCCCAGGTTGGCAGAAGACCTCTCAATACAAAGCATAACACCATCCTGCAGGAGAAGGGGAATCCATGTAAAAAAAGTCATCACTTGAAAGAAATGCTATCATGGTCAATAATTAAGTTGTGTGACTGTGTAAACACAGATAACTCTCTGTACCGCACAGGTTTTGCTTCCTGCTGGGGAAATTATCAGTCACTGAGGAGTCCTACACCTCTGCTACAGGATGGCGTGAGACCAATTTAAATGTGTGCAATGGAAAATAAGAAAGGACAACCAGGACATAATTGGCTGTCCAGGCTGTTGTGACAGTGGGATCTATTAGCTCCATTTATAGGTTTTTTCAAACCCCTGCTTGTGTCGGAGTATTGCTAGATGATACTTTTTTTTTGGTTTCATTTACATTTCATTTACATTCATATATTTTTCCAGATTAAATACAGCAAGGCAGCAAAACAGTCTGAAAACTGAATAGAGGGGAAGGAAAGAGTTTGAATTCCAAGAAACTATACCCCCCCAAGATGTGTCCTGATGAGGCTGTGAAATATCAAAAGTGTGGTTGTTTCTCCAGGAACTGGGTCATCCTGCTCCCATCTGTTGCTTCTGAGTAAATCCTAGTATTACACCATCCAATTCGTTTACTCAGTTCAGGATAACATCCTTTTAAAGTAAATATTTAGCATATTCTGCCTTCATCATTAGCTATTGACACAAGATGCAATCCTGCAGTTGCTTTGCATTTTTGTAGAAAAGAGAGACAAGTGGTAGCTATGGGGAAAGGCACAGCATGGTTTTCAAACTTGTTCATGCTATGTTACTAAGAGATTTTACTTTCGGAGCCTAAGGGTCTCTTTTACTCTCATTCACCATTGTACACTATCCCTGTGGCAACACCAGTTGCTTACAAGGAAAGATCAAAGTTTCTTTTTTTTTTTTTTTTTATTTTTTTGTTGATGAAAACTTTCTTCTTCAAATGGTAGAGGAGCCAACGAGGAGAGAAGCCGTACTGGACCTTGTCCTTCCCAACAAGGAAAGGCTG
>KZ506308.1:183915-212027 GCA_002844005.1 Limosa lapponica baueri | reverse complement strand
GAAATGAGGTCTCCCCTCAGCCTCCTCTTCTCCAAACTAAACATACCCAGTTCCCTCAGCCTCTCCTCACAGGACTTGTTCTCTAGACCCCTCACCAGCTTGGTGGCTCTCCTCTGGACACGCTCCAGCAGCTCCATGTCCTTCTTGTAGTGAGGGGTCCAGAACTGAACACAGGACTCAAGGTGAGGCCTCACCAGTGCTGAGTACAGAGGCACGATGACATACCTACTCCTGCTGGCCACACTATTCCTGATAAAGGTCAGGATGCTGTTGGCCTTCTTGGCCACATGGGCACATTGCTGGCTTATGTTAAGCTGGCTGTCCACCAACACCCCCAGGTCCTTTTCTGCTGGGCAGCTTTCCAGAAAAGGATGATCTGTTCCATGACCTTCCCAGGCACCGAGGTCAGACTGACAGGCCTGTAGTTCCCCAGATCACCCTCCCAACCCTTCTTGTGGATGGGCGTCACATTTGCTAGACACAAGTCAGCTGGGACCTTCCTGGTTTGCTGGGGCTACTGGTAAAGGGCGGAAAGTGGTTCTGTGAGCATTTCCCTGAGCTCCCTCAGTACCCTCGGGTGGATCCCATCTGTCCCCACAGACTTGTGTATATCCAGGTGTTGGAGCAGGTCCCTCACCATCTCCCTTTGGATTATGGGGGCTTCATTCTGCTCCCTGTCCCTATCTGCTAGCTCAGGGGTCTGGGTATTCAGGGAATGACTGACTCTATTACTAAAGACTGAGGCAAAGAAGGCATTAAGTACCTAAGCCTCCTCCTCATCCTTTGTCATTATGTTAATGCCTTCATCTGTTAAAGGATGGAGATTCTCCTTAGTACTCCTTTTGTTACCAATATATTTATAGAAACCCTTCTTATTGTTCTTAAAATTCAAAGCTACGTCAACTTGAAGGTGAAGAACATTTTAGACTATTTATAGCTGATATTTTTCCCCTTTTAGAAACACTGCTAATAATTGCAATTTTTTGGAGAGACAGAGCTCTTTTTTTCAGTTTGCAAAATACGGGTTAAAATGCTTGTCAGCTCAAAAGATAGTAAAATACAAGAATGCTACAGGAACGCTGGGGTTCGTATCTTGACTTTCATTATTTAGACTTAAAGCAAGCCATAGGCAGCCTTGCACACTCATTTGGTGCTTTACTTGCAAAATTTCTTGTGTGTGTGATATTTAATGTGTAGAACTCTTGTATGAGCATCTCTAGCCTTGACAAATTGGATATACAACTCCAAATCTGCAAACTGGATACCAAAGTCCTCAGCTAGGAATTAAAATGTCCTGCTCAGATTCTACACATTCTCAAATAGCAAATGATACAAGTAATTACCTGCCTCTTAAGCCTGCTGTATGGGTTAATCAAAGAATATTTATTTATGCAACATTTACAACGTGCAGTGTACTATTATATGGCCAAAGCTTGTTTTTGTTTAATTTTACACTGAAGGCTCCTTAAATGACCAAAAGGCAATAAGAGAAAAAAAAGGACGACTGAAATGTCATGGCAACTTATCTTTGCCATTGGCAATGGTGGCTGATGATACACAAATAAATTTTAAGCCACGAGATTACTGGAGAGGCACGTTTCTATTATGTCAGTCTTTTCAAGGGACCTGCACTCTATATTTTAGGTATCATTGTTGTTTTCTCTGGCTTCATGTTATAGTCTTTCTTTATGTGCTTCATTGTAAGGTATGCTAATTGTGCTATTGCAATGTGAAAGCGGGTAGCATAAAATTCTTTAACTGAACTGAAAATCAGACCACGTAGGTTTTTAATCAATAAATTGTGCCTCCTTCCTCATAGGACTTTGAGGAATCTTTAATGTAGGTGAAACATCAAAAGTCAAAGTCTTGCTTCATTAACTGCAACTTCTTTAAAGTGAAAACCATGGCAATTCTGGCAAGTAAGATCCAGGTTACTGTATTAGTTAGTGGTCTTCAGCTGTGGCTACACGAGCTGGGGAATTCTTGGTTTCAAAATACAAACTTTGCTGCATATCTCTAAGACTGCATCCATCCTTGCTCTGGAAATGAGTCAGCCATGCCTTTGTGCATTTGATTTGTTAGTCAGAGTGACAATGAGACTTCTGCCCAGGCAGGAACATCAAAGTGTGTTTTCTAAACTGTCCCCTCTTTCGGTCATTAATATGTATTACTCTGTACAGGATCTCCCATAGCTATTCTGCCCTCAGAGTCATCACTGAGTGAAGTCATTACATCTCTAACTGTAGGCAGCTGGCAAGGTCATGTGGTCCAGAGCCTGCTTTCAGATAATTAATGTAATATAAAGTGATAGGATATGTGATGTGAAATATACACATTTTTTCTTATTATCTCTAGGGTTTTTACAAACTTTTTTCTTGTTATTTTTCTGGTTCCTTTTTGATATGTAATTTTTGTTTATATTAAATCAGGAAAATCTGTTTCCAAATTTCATGATGATTCCTTATAAGAACTTCAGTGAAATTAGAAATTCCTATTATAGTTTGACCTAAATATGTAGCACAGATACTTGCATGGCACAGCTGCTTTCCAAGAACACTTGTGTATTTTGCTCCTAATGATCTCTATAAGTGGATTTCTCAATGCAGAGATTACTGGAAATTTACATGTTCCAGCACTGGGAGAGAAAAAAACAGTATCCCTGTTTAATGCCTTCTGAAAAAACCTTGAGAAATGAACCTTGGGTAAAAGTCACTTAGCATTACCGAAATTGTTTTACTAAGATGTTTTTGCTGATGATTTATGTTGACAAATGGAATTTCTGTATAATTTTCCACTTGCACCTGGGCAGTCTTGCTTTGATGCCTGCAGCCTGTGTACTGCAATTGTCTACAAGGCTAGCGTAAGGTGAAGACACCGTTCTTTGGGCATTTTTGCACAGAAACATCTTGTGAAGGCATTTTTGAAGAGTACAGGACAATGTCAGAGCTCTACCCCTCAGAAATGTAGCTCTGTTCCTTTCTTAAGTACTGATTTCCCTTCAAAACAGAACAGACTTATCAGTTAAATGACTTTCTTTTTTCACTTGCGTAAATACAAGATGCTTTTTCTCACTCCCTTAAAAAGCATTGTAAGCTGCTACATGCATCCAGTTCAGTCTTTCTACTGAACTTCTTTCTCTCTGCTACTAAAGCACCTTGCCAAGTACCACATATTTAAGGATAAAGAAGAGTAGGAAGAACAACTAAAGAGTCTTTAACCAAGAGAAGGAAAGAGAAAGACAGAGACTATGAATCAAGCTAATATTTTCCACAGAAATTGGGAGCTGCAGAAAGTCAGTTGCCTGTGGTAAAGATATAAAAGAACGTCTTACATTTTAAGGTTTGAAGCTAAGGCAGGGGTTTTTTTGTACCAATGAAAAATGTGGGTTTCCACTAAAAATACTCTTCCTGCAGGTATATAGATGAGAGTATCTAAAAACTAGTATTTTCAGTGTTTAACAAATTGAATTTGTTTCAGGGAACTCAGTGCATAATTTAATATCTAATGCTTTAGGGACAGAAGATGTCTGTGAAAACCTTAAATCTGTTCTTCTCAGCACATGAAACCAAGACTGGCTATACAGCCTGCCAGTATGAGGGCTTCATGTTATGTCGTGGAAAACAAACCTCCAATTTTTTTTGTCTGTATACAACAACTCCTTAGATGATACAGCCTAAACAATATCTCACAGTATTTTTCTATCTTAGTTTCTCAGTAAACCTACTATTATGCCTGTCTTTTTCCTCATTAAGCAAGTAGGACATGCAAGGAAGAAGTTATTTTAAAATCATGAGTTACATTTAAAAATTTTTAATTTACTTAAAAATAAAGGCTGCCAGATCAGAATAATGATGAAACAAACTAGATAATCAGTGCAAAGTACCATTTTCTCTGAATACCCATCACACAGCTGCATTTAAGAATCATGTTTCATGTGAGACTTTCTGCCTCAGCCTGAGCTTGCCCGTTTGTCGTCCATGCTGCTTGATTCCTGCCCTGCACTGTGCTGCTCTGCCACCCACTGGCCTCTTTACTCCTGATAGAGACAAGGCAGTGGCATAACAAAATGATTTTCCTACATACATCAAAACGGTGATTTGAAACAGGCCCACCTGAAGTATCTTTACAGCAAATGAAGCATCATTTCAATATGCTATCTGTACTTTTCCAAAATGAAGAAGTCTGAACAAAGTGTTGCTGAAGGAGTGGGGCAGAAGCCATCCAGCACTCAGCTACCCAGATCATGTCTATCTATCCTGGGTACCACTGGGCTGCTGAACTTCCCACACATTTGGACTCATATTTAGGAGAGATGAGCATCTTCCACTGGCATCAAAAGGCAGCTATGAACGACCCATGCCTCAGAAAGTTAAGACCATTGTTTATGTATTTAATTGTGGATTGACCTCGTAGATATCTAAAGTGAGGCTGCACATGGATCAAAACTTAGAGGTGAGAGAGGTCTTGGGTTTTACCTACCTGCCTGAATAACTTAATAACAAATGTGAGATAAGGAATTTCCACACACTGGAAAGATCTGTCTTACCTTTGCAACCCCTGTGTTCATGTCTAATGGCTGTGTTTTCCATGTTGCAGACCATGATTTCTTGTCCGTAGGAGCACTGGAATTAAGTACCAAAGCCCATTTTTGCACTTCCAACTCTTCACAAGTTATTTTTATATTTTGAAAATTAAAACGATACTACTGGGACAGAACTATTTTGAGCGTAAAATGCTTTGGGAAGCTTCTATAGTTTTACATAAAAATGTAAAAATTTTTTCCCCAGTATTAAAAGCAATTAATATTCACAGTTTCTATTTCAACCTGGGAAAGATGATGATCATAATTGATTTTGATCTAATATAGGGCATAAATATGTTACCCCATATTTCCATGCTCACATGAAAGCATATCTTTTTATAAAGGGCATCCAACATTCTGCTATGATTAGTGAGAGCCCTTTCTGTGCCACACGTCCAGATAGCTTGTGGACATCAGTTGCTTATCCTCCCTTATCACTTAAGCAAGAGTGCTCACTCCTGAATTCATGTTCTGGTCATTATATGAACAGTACCATTAAACAGCACCAAAAATATTACTGCTTTTGGCTTATTTGATAAGCTGTCCTTTGAAGAGACTCTTCCTAAGTACATTCTCCTCACATATGGCTTACACTTCTGTTATGCTTTGATTAATGAAGTATGGTAAGTCTTAGCATGCAGTCATCCAGCCAACTTGACAGCCTGGTATATCCCTTTTATTTGAGAGTAGAATAGTTACAGTTTCCATAGCCACCCTTATTTTAAGTGGTTTAAATTCTCCAGGGCTAACAAATAGCTCAGTGTTTCCCTCTTGGAATAATGAAGGGCATGTTTCTTTTAATGATGATCATATTAGACATTCTCTGATATTCTCTAATTCTTTGTGTTACTTGGCAATTATGTTTCACCAGTTTCCATGAGGTAGACCAAAGAGAAGAAAAAGATCAAGATGTCGCCACACTCTGATACTATGAACAGGCTATTAATGAACATCGGAAAAGGAGGTGGAGAAAAAAAACCACAAAAACCCCAACAAAACAGAAGTCAGATTCTCGGCTAATACATACTAGCAGTGATGGGATCCCAGGAGCAGCTTCAACATCCACCAGCTGTTGAAGGGGACCTTCGTGAATGGAGTATTCTTGCACATTAGTAACTGAGGCACCCACCCAAGTGTCAGGATCTGCAGCTGTGAACTGTCCACATCACAGGAGAGGGAAGAGGAGACCTGGTCACCTTCCTATCATCCAGCGTCACTGATTAGAGCAGACAATAATTCAGAAATAAGATTATCTTAGTCTCTGAAGTATTATTCAGTATGGGGGCCCTGCAACTAATGTCTACCAAACCATGATACGTACAATAGGGCACAACTGGTATTCAATATGCTAAAGGCAGATTTCAGCTAACATATCTGAGGTAAAGGTAAGGTATGGAAATACTAAAAAGCCCAGGGATTCTACCACAACAAGCCAAAACCAGGAAAAAATATCTTATCATGACCTTACTGGAAACAGATCTGTAGAGATTTGTGAAGTTTGCCTTCATTGACGTCTGCTCCCACTGACGTCTACTCATTTGCATTCAGTAATTATCTTACTGTTCCTTAGCTAGACTTAGAAATGCAAATCAGAGTAGAGAAGATACTAAATTTCACCAGGTGCTAATTAAGTCACCTAAGGTTTGCTTCATGTGAATTTTGCCATCAGTGCAAAAGGAACTGAATCAGGCTCACTGGTTTTGGTGCTAAGCACCCGTGCTGAACTGCTTGCACCAAAGACCCACACTCAAGTACAATACATAGTATTCTAGATGATCTTTTAACATCAAGTTTTGATCAGAATAAAATATTGTATTATGTTTCATTATTATACTTTCAATATAGGATAGTATACCATACTAGCTAATACTTTTGTTTGAGACAATGTTCTAGTTGTATCACCAATGGGAGAAGGCCAACCTCAGCTAGGGTTCTTGATCCCTGTTTCACCCTCCTGGTCCTTCAGACAGGTCAGGAACTGGTGCTGGCTGACTGGGCTCACTCTGTTACCTACAATCGTTTGGTTTTCAGGCCTGAAGTAAAAGCACCCTTCTGGCCAGTGTTAACAACGACCTATGTCAGCTCATAATCACAGACATGGGTACAGCATATGTTAAGCATTCATATTTCCAGTTCAGCACAAAGAACAATTATGGGACTTTACACAGTGACAGGGACAGAGCTGAAACAATAGGACCACCATGTAAGGCAACAGGCAGAAGGGCTTTCTCTTCGCAAACAGGCATTACAGGATTATTTGGCAAGCTGTGTATGCACAGAAAAAAATTGAGGGGAAGAAGCCAGCAGACAGAAGGAAACAGTTTGGTCCAAGAAGAGGGAAAGAGTAAGTGTGCTCTCCAGGGAACAAAAGCATGTGCGTGTAGTGAACCACCTACTAGTGTTTGTTTCTCCTGTGCTGGATGCAATCAGGACTTTCGTTTGATCTAGACACGGGGTTTATAGCTGTTCCCCTGTGTCCACTGATCTACACACTTGTATAGATGTTGAGCTCCAAAGTATCTGTAGAAGAGGAAAGGAACTAAATTTCAGCATTTCAGCAGACTGAATCCTCTCACGCCTTCTTATCTATACTTGCACAATCAATTTGTCTTTATAGTTCTGATTATCAGCATCTTGGGGAAGGAGCTGTCAGGGGTATTTTTTTAATAAGCATCATGCCTGCCCATATCACCATGCCAATAATTATAGTTCTGGATTGCTTTATGTGAATTGTGTGTCTCAGGCAAAAGTGAAAAGAAATAAATTAGAGGTATTATTGTAGCCGAGATCACAGATTTTGAATGAAGCTGTTGGGCACAGTAATTTAGATTTACATTTGTTAAAAATAGCTGTCAAAGTTATATGTCAATCTGTTAGCACAATGTTTAATTTATCTTTCTCCTCAGCAAGGTTGCCTGGAAACAGGGAAATAGTCTGAGAAATCCCTTTGTGAAAGTGTGGTATCACTTGAGAAATCAATATGGCCACTTTATAACTGCTATTTTTACTCAAAGATTTAGAACCTCTGAGATAAAAAAAAACCTTGTAGTAATTTTAAATACACCTGGTACAACTAGCAACTTGGAGGTAGGACTTTGTTCAGCACTTCGTTCAGTGACAGCAATCTGTCACTTTCGCAATTATAGTGTAAACTGGTATCGCTCCTGGCACATGTAACAATCACATTCAAGGCAGAGTTTCTCTTGCAATATGCAAACTTAGGACTGAGGGCTGATGGGCATCACAGAGAGAAAGGAAAGCAAATTATTTTTAACCACAGGCCATGAGATTGCAGCACAAAGCGCAGTAAGAGCATGGAAACATCCATACTTACAGTGTCTGGCCCTTACTTACAGTGTCGACAAACAGAAGTCTCATGGCCAGAGCAGCTCATTCAAATGATGCTACTGAGAAGACATCCTTCCAGGTTTGCTGTCAGCTCATATATCGTTCCATGTCATGCGTGACTGAGAGAGACAAGGAGGCAAGGACAGAGAGAGATGACTGTGTCAGTTATATTAACTGGTCAAGGGGAGAAATGATCATGCAAGACTTTTCAGAAATAGAGCTCCATGCCATGAGTCTCTCATTTGCCTGTGCTGAACTCTCTGCTGATGAATAATGGTCTTTAGGGAACACTTACGAAACATGAGTATCAGTCACTACAAAGAGCTTTTTGAGCTAAACAGCTAGGTTGTAGGATTTCTTCTAATGCAGAGGATTTATCAAAGCTTTTGATTTTTTCTTTATTGGATTATGCAGAGATTTAAGAACCCAATACATCCTTAGTTGTATGAAAAAACATTGTCACATAGGTTATTCTCCTGAAGTTTTTGGGATTCACCTATGGGTTTAAATGGACTGCTTGATCAGGCTCCATGGTTCTTTGCCAGCTCCATCTAGCTACAGGTTTCGCAGACCTACAGGTGACCCTGGTCCTTGTGCCCCTACCCTCCTGGCAGTTGGGCTCTTCTATTTTCCACATTTCTCAGCATCTTGCCATCGTAGACACCAGATAAGCACAAACATTGCTGAACTATGAGTACACTGAATATTAAGCCCTGAATGCAATAAACATAGGTGGTTGGAAAAGGTTTCAATGGAGCCAGTTGCACCATTGTGCAGTCAGGACTTGAGGAAGATGCAGGCAGAGCAAAAAAGAGTAGGAGAAGGCAGTGCCTGCTGGAAGAGCAGGATGAACAGTTTATACTGAATAATTAATATGATGTGCTTCACCATTCCCATTCTTCACAGATTGTCTGTCAGCAGGCTTATGATTTTCCCATTAATTTTCTGTGGGGAAAAAAAATCCAGGTTGATTTCTGCCAGTAATGTTGTTCGTTATCAGTATGCAGACTCAGGGGTTGCACTGGTTGCTTCTGGCTGCAGAAACATGCCTTTTTCTGTCACCTTACCTGGGGAGTGACATTCTTCAAAGCCTGGTCCTGCTACAATTGAATTTACTCCAGGATCCCCGTTGACTTGAATGACATGAAACAATACCCTGCAGTTATATGGTCAAATTAAATCAGTGCACCACGGGTACTCACACTGAAAATAAAAACAAATCCCTAGAGGAGTTTATACTTCACATGCATGAATTTTCCTGTCCAAAAGGTTACTTATACATGGAGGACATGACAATAAAAAGCATAGGTCAGTTCCTGGTCTTTGTTAGATCTGAGTGTGATAAGTATAATTCACTTGTAGTCAAAAGTCATTTTACATTGATACATTTAACAGCAAAATTTGACACAAGGCAGGAAGGCCAGGAGCTGATATGAAGCAACCTTTTGAGTTTTGTGGCCTTCAGCTAGAGCTAAGATGACTCAAATAATGTAACATGCAATTCCAATAACGCTGCAGGGATGCTGTTCAAGAGCAAATGTAAATTACGATGAACTTATGCATCCCTGGGGATTTACACAAAGAGAATACAGAGATGATTGCCTTTGGGATGAATGAAGGCTGCAGTACTCACTGTGCTATACCCACATTAGCTTCTGTGAGCAAGACATGAAGAACGATGGCAACAGCAAGCATAGAATTGTTCTCAGAAGGGTTCTGAAAGAGCTGCTCCATGGGTGAACGCCTGTCAGAGAAGCTGGGGTATCTCCAGGGCAACTTGTTTCTCTAACTCTCCTGCCACAAGCATAAAGTATTGATCTGCACAACTCTATAAATTTAGGCCTTGGATTTCAGCAGTCTTTCAGGATAGTCTCTGACTGTACACTGCTGAAGCACTGTTTTCAAGAGCCGTTCATGCATGAAGAAAGTTCAGCAGCACTAGTATGGCCACTAGCACACACACTTGGATGTGGCCTCTCCGCTACTGATGCAGATGTTTGCATGCTAAGGTGTCCAGGCATATAAGGGAAAGTTTAAGAATAAGCAGGACAAGAAACAGTCATCAAGAAATGACAATCAAATTAACAAACCACATGGATTAGAATTCTTTTTTTTTCAGGCAAAATAATGGTGTTTGACTTACAATTTACCAATGCAAGGATCACTCCCAGCCTGTTTCTTAATAATGTGTAATAGAAGTGCTAGTACTTTGGGGCAGGAGGAGGAATTACAGTACCAGTCACCCAAGTTGTACCTCACCCCTAATCAGCTAGAGCTAGCACCTCTTAGGACCATTCTTTATAGTCTGCCTCACTGCTAAAGGCTGGTGTGGGGGTGTGCTGTAGCTTTACTCCCTGACAGCTCCATTAACCTCACCAGAGGACTAGACTTGGAAACCGAGGAGGGCTAATGTAATCCATTCCCTTAATTTGAGACAGTGACAAGTACAGCAGCTACAAAGTAAAACTGTTTTTTCTGCAGTGCCTTGTATTTATTGTGGTCCACAAGACGATGGTTACTCACAAAAGAGGCCTTTCAGAGGGGCACTCTAGACATTCAAGCAGGCGGCTTTATTCAGAGGGATCTTTACTTAGCAGCTGTAAACAAATGGTGGTGTTTTATGCAGGTCTCAACCTGCATAAAATAGCACTTTATGATACTGAAAGCAAGGGAGAAACTGGAACAGTAGGGCAAGATAAAGGAAAAGGGATATAAGTAGGAAATTGCCGATGAGTTTTCAAGATGACTTGGTTGAGCCATTCACTGAAACTGATTTTTTGTACAGCGTCATTAAGCTTTCTAGCCCAGGCATTTTAAGTTATACACTAACAGGAAATTGTTTTCTAGTCTGCCTTGCATTTGCAGGTTATTTGTTAAGTAGCACAACCAGTGCTTTGCTAATGGTTAAGAACTGTTAAACTTTAATAGCAATGTTAAGTTCAGAACTCATAATTTGTTAAGTTTGTAACTCAGATGATGCCTAAGACCTTACAGTGAGTTTTCACTGGGTTGATGTTTCCTTGTCCACATGGCTTCTGCATACATGTATGTCATACAGACTACAGGGCCTAAAACTTCCTGGGAAAAAAAAAAAGTCTTATAGAGAAGATGGACCTCACTAATTTATTAGACTTCATTCCTTAGATAGTTAAGATCAACTAGCCACTGCATTTGGAGTAATTATAGTTGGCTAGGTTAACAAACAATTGCTTGTCTACGTGAGAAGCCTCATTAAAAAATCCATTTATCTCAGGAGTGCAGGAGGGGTGTTCTCTCTCATCGTGCTTAACAGATCTCCCCAAATCTAACTCAACATGCTGCTGTAATACAACAAATCTGCAGAAACACAAACTGATCAGCTTTGAGTTGTGTGTTTCATGAAGGCGAGGGTGAATAGACTCTGACTACATTTGTAGAATTTTCTTCCTGTCTTGACCCTTAGAACAGGAGGGAGTGAGTCCAGGGGAGATCTCTGAAATAACCTGGAGGGTGATTTACATGAAGAAGTTCAGAAAGCTGGTCTCCCCCTTTGCTCTTCCCCTTGCCACCCATTTTATTGAGAAATTGAGAAAACTGGAGGGAACCCCAAAGTGACACCAGCACTTACAGGGCACACACTGCCCTCCGCAGGCCGCCTGCCTTGGAAAGCTCACTGCTGTCTTCAGGCCGACCGTTAATGTGGGAGAGGCGCCCCTTCAAGGAATAACACTATGTTATTTTACCTTAACTACCAAGACACATCACGGAACAAAAAACCCCCGGCCATCAGAGCCACCTTTCCTTCCCCTTGTCGCGACGCCTCTGCCACAGGGCGGCGGCCTCCCCCGCTCACCTCGCGAGCGCTAAAATGGCGGCGGGTCGGCCGCCCGGAGGAAGCGGCGCTTCCCCGCTGAGAGGGCCTGACACGAAGCGGGGGGAGCTGAGGGAGCTGTTCAGCTGCCTGCACCTTCACCGCTGCCAAAGGCACCCCCCTCAGCGCCGCCTGGAGCGGTGCCTTCATCCCTGTGGTGCCGGGGACACACCTGGGGAATCTGTGTGTGTTTGTGGAGGTAAAAGGCCCAGCCAAGGCAGTAGTGATTTACAATTTAACCGAGGTACCGGTTAAGAATTGGTGACTGAGCTTGGCCCAGCCTCCAAAAAACCATTCGCTCTCCCTTGGCAGCCGTGAGGGGTTCTTCCTGGCCTCAGAAGGGCTTTAGGAAACCCCCGTGAAGGGGCACAGGGATGTCACTGGTGAAAAAGATGGAAACGACGAGATGAAAGTCCGTGTTGGGATGACTAAAGGGAGTGAGTAGGTTGGTAATGGTTCTGATCCCCTTCTGTTTTTACAGCGGGTGGTGCAGCTGGTTTTGCTTTTTCATGCCTGAATGTGGCTCTTCTCATAAGCAGGTAGAGCCGCTGGTAACAAAGTGCATCACGAGTAACGATGTGCACTGCCTTTGCACAGCAGTGAATCTTGGAGCCGAGTCCACTATATTCTGATGTAATATGCTGCCTTCAGGTTCTCCTGAGAGATAACAGTGAACTTTTTATTTGCACTTGGGAAAATAGTAACTAGGCTAGGGAGCAGAATATAATCCGCTGGGGTGATAAACATTGAAAAAAAAAATTCCTCTGTGTTTCATTCTCCCCCTGCGTATTTATTCCTACAGCCCTTCATCACTCTTAATTGTTCTGGATTAGAAAAATTTTTCGTAACTTTTACCTCAAAGTGCAGAGTAAAGCAAATAGTCGTAATTCCTTGAACAAAACCTGGATCAAATGCTAGCCTTGATGAGAGCTGCCCTATTTCCTTACATATTCTCAAAGAAAGGCATTTTGTCTCTTTGATATAAGAAGTTGCAAACATACCATATCAGGATAGGTGCTTATGAGGTGTGAGAGCTAGAGTTAGTGTAGCTATTCTTGTATCAGAGGAGCAGTGACAAACTGAAATAGAAGAGGCAGCCACTACTTCAAATTCAAACCAGAGTCAAACATAGGTTTTTGTTTTTGTGCCGATTTCCTCCTAACTTACAGGCACAAACAACAATGCCATATATGATTCAGCCTTACAATGGCTTTTCCTTGCTGTCATTTTTGCCTGTGATCTTGGGATCTCAGAAGGTAACTGCACCTCAAATGGCATACAACTCTACCCTGCACATGAGAGATAGACAGAATCTTGAGGCACAGAAGGACCTTTATTTTAGACATGGATTATCAAGGTAATTGAGCCTTGTGAACTGGAGTTGTGTATGGCACAAATGGTAAGATTTATCTGCAAAAGCACAGCCTTATGCCTGTAGCCACCTGCTCTTTTTCGGCCCCGTGGGATTCACAGAGACTGCAGCATGCCAGCACACAGCTGTGCCCTCATTTCTGATGGACTCACCACTTGAACCTGCTGTAGCAAGAGATGGGGAAGTAAAAAATATTTCTTATAACCCACTGAGCTCACACTGAGCTCCGTCACCCAGCCAGCTGGCTGAGGTGTCCAACTTGGGGGACAGTCAGTCTGAACAGGAGATTTTGTAGTTGCTCGTGTTGTTGCAGTTTCATCTCCAAGCATGATCCCTGATTTCTTGCCAGAGCAGGATGCAAAGCTCTTTCTAGCCTGGTTTTGCAGACCCAATGAATTCAGGTGAAGGTTGGTTCATGTATTTAAATTTTCTGATTTCCTCCAAAAGTTTGAACTGCCTTTCATGGATCCTGCTGCAGCTACTGCTAATGAAAGCTATAGGTGTAAATCTAAGATGTGATTCAGAGAGTCAAGTTCCCATTTTGGTGCAGTGTAAAGAATCTGTTCTGAATTCAGCACAAGTAACTTCTCATTGATGCTAAAGGAAATTATGTATGTCAAATGAATAGAGGGCATACCACCTGTATGAACTGGGCAAGCCAATTTATAGTCTCAGTTACACTACTGTAAACGTAAGGCAGTTAGTTAACTGCTAGTGGTGCTGCATTTATACCACTGATTTGTGTTCTAATTTAATAATATTTGTAAAAATGCTCTTGCATGTCTGTCTATAGTGTGGTTCATCTGAGGCTTTGGGAAGCCACCTTATGAATTTACGGAGCAATCACAATTAATCCACAGAGTGGTGCTGTTGTCATGTTCTGGATGTACTGCAGCAGAATACAGATGTTTCTTTAGTCTGTTTAATTTAGCTAAACTTTTGTCCAGGTGGCATTGTAACTAAGGACAGAATTTAAACAAAATACTTTACATTTCTTTTCCAGGCACTCAACTTCTCTGAACAATAAGGGTTCTGTTCTAATTTCAGATTAGTTTTCATGTTTTTTAACGGTGCTTATGTTATGTTATTGATGTTTATAGGTGAATGTTAGCATTATTTGACCCAGTGCAGGCCTGGAGAGGGCTGTCTGTCCTTCTCAGGTCTTTGTCGCTCAGTGTATGAGGTAGTGTGACCTCAGGGTTTTAGATGACAGCTGTGGACTATGCCACCTAGAAGGGCTTCCCTTCAGTGTGAGGCTCTGCATACAGGGGAGCCTAGTACAGGAGCCAGCGTTAACACCTCCAGCTCACCAAGTGGTTTGCGATGGTCGCTGGTGTCCTTTATGACTAGGCAGAAACAACACTGTTGATACTGGGTCAAACTTCTCTACATTATGCCACCATGTGCTTTTGTCTACATTATGTCACTACAGTTTAACTCTCTCTGAGAAAAAGAGAATATTTTGGTTCCCATACCCATAAACTTCTGGCCTTTCTGAGGCGATTGCCAGTGACTCCTGTCTGTACTATTCTGTACCATCCTAAATAAGTTACTCTTATTTCTTGAGAATTTGATACTGTCTTAGTTATTGTGGAGAATTAGGCAACCTTTATCTTAATCGTTGGCTCACCAGCTACAGGTCACAAGAGACAAGTTCTTTTAACTTCTCAGATAAATTAGCCCTTGCAGGCCTTTCTGCCATTTCCTGAATTCTCTCTTCTGTGTACTTTGACTCCTTGACTGTCATCCCAAAAGGAGGGAAGTAACTGCTGCTTCACAAAATGAATCTCGCTAAACTGCAGAATAACAAAGGAAGTCCAGTCTTTTTGTCTTAGCTGTAAGGTACGATTTCAGACAGTTTTGCTTTGAGATCTCAGTTGATGTGGCCAGTCCTATCGGAATCACTCTGACCTGGTTTCTAACTAGTGCTCACCTAGATAGTTTAAAATAATTAATAGATATTTGTGTAAATGTACTCTGAGGGATGCATAATGGATTTTCTCAGGAAAATTAATTGCAATTTTATCACAGATAAAGGATTTCTAATGGCTTTAAAATTTATACAAAGTGAAACAAGAAGACTAGATCTGCTGAGAACAGAGATAGATAATCCTGGTTTGAGAAATCAAGAGCAAACTCTGCACAGAAAATCTATGTTGCTTTATAGGAGAAATGTCTTGTTCTATATCTTTGTGAATGACTATTATGTGTTAAAGCTGCACAGACTATATTACAAAACATTCATGAAAATAGAGCACATTGCCAGTGGAACACTTGGTTCATGTGCACGATGAACCTGGTGATCTCTTATCTCTGTATTCCACATACACAAGGATTAATTTTGTAAAGGCTGACTCTGTCATACTTTCTGTGCTTAAACTTATTTTAATATATACTCCAGTATCCAATTCTTGACTGATTTACCGATATGTGTATGTGTCACAAATTTCATTAAAACACACATCACACAAACTTCGTCAGTGGCAAGTTGTAACAAAGCTTTATTTTGTACAGTATTTTCTTCAGCTACATCATACTTCCAAGATGCCTGCAACTGTTCTATGAGACACTTTTTCAGTTGCCAAAAAAGTGCACAGATTTCAGAGGAGAAATTTTCCATGTTACATATCTGCTTTGGGCTGAGATGTATCTAAAGTTAAAGCTCAAATAGTTCTGCCATTTCTGGGAATATGCGCAGGAGGATAAACAAATTCTTTGTTGTTGTTGAGAAGACCTGCGTGCTTTGTAGAAAAGTTTTTGATGTGGTGGGGAGATTGCTCTTTTGCTAGCTGGAGCTTTCTCTAGCCTACGCAAATGTACCTTCATCTGGCCAGGTTGGAATTTTCAAAAAAGCTTGATTTGTATGTGCTCAGTAAAAACTTTTTAAAGCACAGAGCTAAATTTAGCCTAGAGATCTCACTTGCAGTGAGGGTGCTGCATCCTCTGTCACTCCTTTCCAGCTGCTCTGTACATCAGTAACAGACCCACAGAACAGCAGAGCATACTCACTTCCAGAACAAGCGTTTTTCAGTACTTGTTCCCACTCTGTATGTGGAGGGTCTTTTCCAGATTACATTCTAGAAGAGATGGTAGACCGGGGCAGGGAAGCTGTCACCGCTATTGGAGAAAGGGAGACCATCAGGGCAAAGCAGCATAAAAAGCTTGCTAAAGGATCATTCCCCCAGACAGAAAATGCTTTCTGCCAGAACTTGGAGTTGAATGTGGGATTTCCAATCAGTATCTTCCTCCACAGCCAGAAAACAGCTTTGAAATCCACTGGCAAAATATGTTTCATGTTTTCCTTCACTGTCTTATCCAGTTTAAGGTTAACAATTCACATACATAAGAAAGTGCTCTTTTAGCCCAAACTGGCAATCTGTATGGCCTGGAATTTCTATTTTTGCACTAAAAGAGCAAACTTAATAACGTTAAAAGAAACTTAACACCGCAAAGTTAAGCAATCCAGATTTGCGATGTGCAATCATTCCTCCCCTTGCCTTATTTCCTATTAGTCCTCCAGATTCTACAACAAATAATTCAGGAATTCTAGAGACAGCAGCCTTATTTACTGCATAGCTTTCCTACAATCCCAGAAACTCTGTTCTCCACCCAGAATTTTGCTGAAGCTCTTTAGAAAAATAGGATGTACTCACGTACTTAAGAACTGCAGGATAACATATGCACAAAGGGGACAAGTTTCAACAACCTTGTATTCTTAGCTCCTAACTGAAGTTTTTAGACTGCAGAGTATTTTATTTTGCTTCGTTTAATATAGCTTCAGTGAGGGAGAAAAGGTTGTAAGATTAGCTGAAGAAAACCAAAACACTGATAGAGGATAAATCTTACCCTGTTTGGAGAGGAAATAAGCAAGGTATCAGAGCTTTCCTAGCTGGGGGAATGGTGAGATTTAAACAGATTTCTGCCTTTAAATGTTTATTCAGTTTCCTGTAAGTTCTGGTTTGTTACCTTTTTCACCTGGTTATAATTAATGAAGAACTGAAAGGTGAGCTGCAATTTTACAGAAACGTAAGGACCTGATTGCTTGTAAGCACTTGGGTTTAGAAAATGGCCAGTGCAAAAAAGTGTTCATTTGTTTCAAGTAACAACAAGGCATTCGTCACTGGCCGGTTTCTGGAGGTTTGGAGCTACAGACTTTGCAGGTACAACTCCATTTACTTCCCTGAATAAGCCAAATACAGTCCAGCTGTTTTTACTTTCTTTCCTTTCAAAATGGAATTTGGCATGGCTGCGTATCTGGTCTTGTGGGGCTCTGACACGTAATGGTGCAAAGCCCAAGGATTGCAGGTGTGGAGTGTTGCACATAGCTGTGCAGGGTTAAACAGTTACAGCAATTGTCTGTAAGCAGTTGTTACATTTCTTAATTTTATGGTCATCTCTTGAATTGGGTAAATATATCTTTGACTGTGTTCCATGTAGCCTTTTAACAAAGACATAAAGAAAGGGAACTATTTTCTGGCCTTTAAAACATTCTCACTTTCCCATTCCTAAAGGCTTGCCAGAATCAATGAGAGTATCTTTGGAAACATTTAATCTATTCAGCAATTAGGCTTTGTTATTAGTGAATGGCTAAATTTACATGCCCACCAGTATTCTTTCTAACACTAACAGCCTGAATTAGAGAAAGTCTGAAATTCTGCAATGTGAACCTCATGATTTAGTGTCCCCCTTGGCCTAGGCCCCGGGGCCTCTTCTTGTTTGCCTCTTCTGTCTTTCTTGAGGTTCCTCTGAGGTAGTATTAACACTGCATGTTAGCCAGGTGACATTTGTTTGAAAACAGAGTCCTTTAGGGAAAATACCCCTCTTTGCATAGGATGGGACAAGAGAGTAGGTAAGTGGCTGGAGATCAGTCTATTTTGCTTCATCATTTATCACAAAATGTTAATTCTTTTTTTTGGATAACCTTGTGTAAGTATTTGCTTTCAAAACTTAGTGAGCTTCTGTGAGGATAAAGGGTAGTGCTCCATATGTCCTACTTCCGTGTTTTCAAAAGAAAGTGACTAGTTATATATAAAGTTTGATTCGCGTATGAGACTGTCTTAGGGTACATGTTCCATTTCCCTGTGGTAGTCTGGACCTTCTCCACGCTGTTATTTATGTGATACTATTGTAAAGGCAGGCAGTGTGACTGTCACATATCCTTTCTCATGTCTCTTCTGGGACAACCTTGGAGGTGCAGTAGGGAAACACTGATGTAGTGTGATTTGGATCACACTTTCTTGAAGCCAGAGGCCTCTAATTTTAGTGAAGGTAGAAATGGCTCTGAAAATATGTTAAGGGGAATTGAGACAGGATTTATTTTCTGAAGAATGTATGAAGGCATGCAGTTGTCTTCAGGGGGTGATAGGATTTCTGAGAACAGTATTTCAGGATCGTGTTTGGCTTGGCTGGCTGGGATAAGGAAAGAGCTTGATGCTTAAAAGGGGAAAAGGAAGGAGTATTCAGCTGAAGGATGTGGTATGGCAAAAGGATAAAGGAAGTAGAGGAGATGCAATCAAGAACAGATTTTTTTTTTGTGTGTGTGACAAATTTATACACTCTTTCACTGGGATTCCACCTCCTCCTTTCCAATTGCCGTGACTTCTGTGTGGGCTCTTTCAGTGTTGTCAGTTGCCATACTTCATTAATGACCCTTAAGGGGCTAACATTAACACCTGTTTGTGGTTATTTCCTGTCACTGTTTACTCTCCCAGATGGTACAAATACAATATGCCCAGTGTGTTAGGCATTTGTCAGTAATACACTCTTTGCCAGCTAAATGCCATTCATGTTAAATTTGGCAGCCATTTCATAGCTTGAAGAATCTGTCCTCTAAGTCAAAAGCAGAAACTGCAGACAAATCTTAGATTCTCAAAATAAATAAGAAAAAAATAGCCCAATTGTTTGTCTTTCATCTTACAGTTTATTTTCTTGTACCAAAAAGGTAGAACTGAGGAGAAGAAGCAACTTAAAATCTGAATGAGTGCCTAATGAGTGACTGAGACGAGTGGCTCCAGTGCAGTTGGATAGGGTGTACTCATGTGATCCTGAATCTACTATTTCATGACCAGAAGAAGATGTGTCACTTTGTTCTGATGACTGAAAGCCACAGATATTGGAAGACTGTGCTGCAGAGAAGAATGTGGTCTCCAGGTCTTGAATTAAGTCGTCTTGTTGCCTCGGGAAGAAATAACCAGAAGGCTAATAAACCGTGTTTCTGGAGTGCGCTGAAAAGTCATCCAACACTGGCTTAAATGTTTTGTATGTGTGTCATGCATGACTTTGATTTCCAGCTCTCCCAGAGTAGGGAACATGTTTTTTTCTGGGACTGTAATGCACCATGTCCATTTCCAGTTCTAGGGAAATGTTTTATATTGATAATTACAAGAAAACCACCATATTAATGCCAACTATCTTGTCTTTGTCAGAGATGAAAAAAGTTGGTGACATACGTGTTTGGGAATTTCTAGCCCAACAGGCAAAAGTCTAAAAGATGAGTAAGTGAATACCTCTGCTAACCCATAGACCAGTTGTTCACTAAAATCATTACTATATAAATTGCAACATTCAGCACAGGAAAGGTCAAACGGGGTGCTCATGCCAACAGTGGGCCTATAGATGCATTCTTCCAGGTCAGATGGTGTTATTTAGAGACTGAATCCCTGACAGCTGTGCCTTGATGACAGAGATGATGGCAAAGCATTTATCTCTTGATTCCATGCAGGCAAATATCCAAAGCTGATTATTTTACTAGACCGAGCGAAGCAAAGACCTCATGGAGATGTGAATACAGTCAATTATTGTTGAGGTCCTTTAAATGGAGCGTGTCTGTTGTGCATGTGTATAAATGTTAAAGTCAATTAAGAACACAAGCCAGTTTTTAGCTAAACAATCAGGGCCATTTAAGATACAGATTTTGAGTACTGTTTCTTGACTCATAAGGTCTTATACACCTGAGTGAATATGATCTTATTCATTCATCAGCTCCTGCAGGATGATAGATAGTTTGTCAATAATCACATCAAACCTGGACACGGGGTTCTTGTAAGTAAAAAAGTTCTGAGGGACCAGTTAAAGAGGAAGGCAAAAGCTGCAGCTGTAAAAAAGCCACTCAATAGCAGGCAACTGGAGGATCAATGAGAGGTCATCTTTCCTTAGGCTATCAGAGCAGAGAAGGTTTTTTAATACAAGGAATCCATATCACAACTAGGTAATAGATCCATTTTACATTCCTGTGCTATACAATCATCATTCCCAACATGCAGGGGAGGGTAGCGTATGGGTAAGGAGGCCTAACTAAGCAACCATTCATTGCCTTTGTTCTCCTTGTCATTTTGGAGTCTCACCTCTGAATCTTTAGGCTTTGCGGATGTGGCATATGGCTGCAGTATGCCATACAACAAATATACTTATGGTTAAAGATTTTTCTGTAGGTCTTACCAATCTTAATATCCAAAACTTTTATCAGTTTTTATGAAAAGCAACCTCATTTTTTGTTGTTTTTTGGTTTTCCTGTTACACATGGTGCCAGACTTAAGCATTGCAACACTCTAGTGACCATGTACAAACTGTCCTCAGAGAAACCAGATAATTAAAGAACTGCTTAAGAAGATGAAAGGAGTTAGAAAGACAAAGAGAGACAGAAAGACTCAGGGTGTCTGGCTTCAATGGTGATGATGATCTGAGGCTTCTTTTGTTCCGTGCAGTTTGATGCCCCTTCATTGAGGTGGGTATGATAGAACAGATTATCTATAAATTCAGATAATTTTTGCAGTCTGTTTTATACAGTGTGCTTCTACAATCACCTCTGAATATCATTGCCCAACTGAAAGGGCAGCAAAGAGCAGGGAGGAGATAGAAACACACATAAGACATGCTTTGGATTTTAGAAATGCCAAGCGGCTGACTACAGAGTTGACTTTTTGAATGCAGATGGCCAATAAAGGCTGGTTTATTTTGGAAATGGTCTCCTGTTTCACTCAACTCCCTACTGATTACTGAGGTTTAATTTCCTATATCAGAAGAGGTTTGTGTTTCTGGTTGTATGGTAAAGAGTGAGTCTGTGGGTTTTGAGGCCCAGGCTCAGATTCAAAGGAGTCAGAGTGGCTCCCTCTGTATGAGGAAGCTAAAGTTTCTAACATTACTGGAGGAGGGCATGTAGTCCAGAGCAAGCCTCCTTCAGCACAAATGTTTGACAACAACTATTAGAAAATACTTGAGGCTCTGAGTAAGTCCCACACTTATTCAGTGTGGGACTTAAAAACTGGAATCCTTCAACAATGGGTAGGCCACAGATTTTCTCAACAGCTCAAGAATAGTTTCTCCTGTACTGGCAGCCCTGCAAACTCAAGTGGAGTGCTGGACAGATTGTTGTGTTCTTTCTGCCTCCTTTATGACTATCAGTCATAAAATCTAAGCAATTGGGAATTAGATGACAATTTAAGTGCTGATAAAAATTGAGAAAGAATGGAATCCATCTGGGTCCTCTCAGAACTGTGATAAGATGCTGTGATGACAGGATTCGTGTATGTGTGTGTATATGTATTCACAAAACAACAGGGCTAAAATGCTACTTACAAAGTTCAGGCAGAAGTGAATGAATTTGTGAGAGTTATTTCTCTATTTTCAACTTGGATTAGCATTTAGAAGTGCTTGCACAAATCACCTTTATGGGTCTACTTGATCCATCTGTTCTCTTTCTGAACAAATCTCGTACCTGACTTTGAAAAAAGTAAACCAAATCTCATAAAGGCACAGAGCGTGAGCAGGAAGATATGGGACCATGTCTGCTATTCACTCTCTTGAGGAATATCCATAGAGAGCCATGGAAACTGTGTGGGATTACAAATCTTTCCCTACAAGTTGACTAACAATAAATGAGATATCCATGTGTCACTAGTGGAGAGCTCTCTCTCAGGCATGCCATTGCTGATGTGTGCTTAGGACAGTCTGCATGACAGTCATTAGTATTAGGAAGAGAGAAGAGAGCACTGTGTATAGTCTTGGGCAGATGGAGCATCATAAAAGATGTTTTACTTCAGTCCAGACACTATTTAGCCTGGACACTAGTCTGTGAGCTCAGTGCAATGAACATTTTGAAGTATGGAACTAGGATTTTTCAGAGGCCAAAGCTCATTTGCACAAATTTGAATCCTTTTATTTTTAATCGCTGCTACACTCTGCTTTCTCACTCTATATAACACGTATTTTTAATCAGTTTTTTATCCCATTTTAGCAAATGAGATCACTTTGAATATGCTGTTATTTCTAGTTTTAATGATGTCTTTGTACTTTGATTGATATGGATTACACATTCAGCATGATCCTGTGCCACAGATTATCATCAAAACAGATTTCCCTCTGTAGAATCTTTGGCCCGGCTATAACAGCAGACATTTTTTCTCAAAAGTATTAAGGAGATCCATTAAGGACAAGACTAGAAGGGAGAGAGAAGTTCCTGCATTTTGAGTTCACTGAGACCGTTAAAGTGTCTGGAGCAGGTTTCTCTTGTTGCTGATGAAGGTGGACAAGAATTGCCATTCTGTCTGACTTCAAAAGAACTTGCATTACTGTTCCTGAGCTATAGGCTTTCTTTACAGCCTATATGCACTTTTGCGTCCATGTACATCTGCCATTACCAAATTGCTCTGCTCTAAGAGCAACCTAGACAGACTCTATAGCTGTGCCTATGCTATGAAATTCAGGTGGAACATTCCCAGCTACTGGGAGGTTGCCTGTGGTCACAGAGTGTTAGAGTCTTCCTTGACATAGATTGGGCCCACTCCAACTAGTGCTGTCCCCGAGCTGTTCCTGAACACAGCTTGGCAGCAAAAAAGGCGCAGGGACCATTTCCAACAGACTGTTCATATGTGCTTGACTATGACAGAATTGGATTGTTCCGTTCAGTGGGAATGCCACTGGGTGTGTATAATTTAGCCAGGAGTGATATATCCACTGTCAGGCTCAATGCGACTAACTGCCCCAGTCTACCATACTGGCAGTGCTGACTGTGGTGTCTGAAAGTTGAAGACCTTTTCTCCACTGCACCCGTGTGTGAAGAGGTAACAGCCTCATGGCTGCTGTTAGTTGCAATAATAATAACTTTTTCTGCCATGATAGGTCCCTGATACTCCTTTTTCCCTTGTTCGAATGCACAAACTAGGGAAAAACTCCCAAGGAAGAGTTGATTTTGCCTGAGCTGACAGCATTGTCCTCTTGCTTGGCTGTTCACAGTGCATTTCCAAGCATAATCAGCACATTCAGGTGCAGCCTCCACACATTTAGAGTTAAATGTGTGGAGTGCATTTTAGAGTGCATTTAGAGTGCATTTAGAGTTAAACCAACCTGTCTATTCTGGCATTGCGATGCAGAAGCAAGAAAGGACAACCAGTATCACTACACAGAATATTAACTATTGCCAGCCTGCCAAGGTCAGTTGAATATCCAGCCAACATTGATTGGATTTCTGAAGGGCTGAACACCTAGTACGTCCTCTTCTCTGTAAATGCCTACATAGTGGTGTGTATGTCTACATGAGTGGACTCTCGGTCCTTTTAAAAATCAAGCTATATATCTAAGTTCTCAGACATGGTCTTTATGCATTTATTTTTGAAAATACTGGCTTTCCTAGGTGTGGATTTTTTTTTATTTTTAAATAAAGCCCTTTTCTTCCCCAGGATGCTCCCCAGAGCTCTGGGTAACACCCCTCCTTTTTCTTCTCCCTGGGATTTACCTGTGATTACAACCTTGAGAAGCTATGTAACAGGGCTACTCATGCCAATGAACTGAACTGATTAATAAAAGGCTGAGATTCATTACAAAGACCTGTTCTCCGTAGTAGGGTGACTATCTTCATAGGCATGATGGTATGAGACTGAGAGTCTACGGTAAGGACAACTGCCTTCTTTATCCATCCTTTTCTTCCTTGAAATCTTCAAGCCTTCGTACTGCTTTACTTCGCCTCTTGTTAGAGAGAGTGAAAACTGTCAAGTTCTTCCTGCCCTTGCTGGTGAAATCTTCCCAGGTGTTATTAAACTGGTTATTGGGTTGGACAAGGAGATAGGCACTGACGTGCTGCCTGCTTCTCTGTTTGAGCTCACTCTGTAGAGTCTCAGTGTATGGAGTTAACCAGTGTCCCCATCACAGTGTTTTCTCTCCAAAACCTTCTCACCTAGATTCTCATTCACAAAATTCTCCACTGGTGAGTCTCAAGATATTTCAGAGATGACTGAGATTGGAAAAAACATCCACCAATAAATAGGAAATGATCATCTTAACTACAGAAGAACTAGTGCCTCCTTATACCAATTACAAGCTTTTCAGTGCCAAAACTCCATGAAGATTTCAAATAAAAGCGAAACAGAGTGTTTTCACGGAGACATCTTCTGTGTTCCAAAAAAACAAGTTAAACAATGAGACCCTTTAAAATAAATTGGTATTAATTGAAATTAATTTCTTCCTCAGGGAGAAGGGATAATCAGCTAAATGATTTTTTTTTTTGTCTGTGTGTAGAAATCAAGGTAGTAAAGTCTAATTTGATTTACAGGAATGATGGTGGCACATAACTCTGATGCGCCATTAGCTGTCCCTGTGGGTATTTTTTCTGTTATTTTGCCAGTTAAGCTTTTCAGCTGGCATGTTGCTTTTCTCCTTCCTCCATTGAAAATAATCTAAGAGATATGGAAACTGTGGTATGAATTATACTTCAGTTTTGCACAACTGAATTGAATAATTTTTACTATGGTTTTGGTCTTTGTTCTGCCTTCTTTTCTATTAAAACGCAATGTTAAACAGCTGTTTGACTTGCATGAGTGGTGCTTCTAGTTTACTTCAAGACACTTAACCTGTGTTTAGTTATTCCTAGGGAAGGAAGGCATTCTTTCATGAAATCTGTAAAACAGACCTATACCATTTCTTGATGTAAGACAATTTATACAAGTTGTGGGTTTGCTATAGGGGGGAGGGTTTTGTTATTATTATATCTGGTCCCAGGGCTTGTTTTTGTGTTATTCAGCATTCTGTGCTCAGTATTTTTTATGGTGAGGCTGGTGCTTTTTTGAGGCATTTCTTCATACAGTTCTTTGGATGTTTTGTCTTGACTGAAATTTCTCATTCCACCCAGTATTCTGATTTCCTCCTTCACTGATTTTTTGGCTCTGACAGAATTGGGACCACTTTTTTTCTCTCCCTTTTTAGATTTTTCTGTCTGTCTTCAAAATTCCAACTTCCCATTTGGTATGCTTTAATGTGTCTCTGTTTCATTTCCTCTGTGTGCTGCTCTGTGTTTTCTGTTGGTTTTATTTACTTGTGAAAACTCTAGAAAATGTTTAAGCTGTTAGCTGTGTTTTGTTCATTTTGCAGATAGTCTGTAGTGACTCTGAAAGTTATATTGGGATTAATACATGCCCTGCAGAACCAGCCATTTTAAGAATACTTGTTTCCCTGTAGATGGAGCATCTTTCACTGACAATTTATATTCATCAGTTTACTTCATATTTACGTTCACAAACTCATAATTTTTGGTTCAATGGTTCATCCTGCAAGACATACTAGAAGCATTTAATTTCTTATAATGAAAGTGATATGTAATTCTTTCATATTTGTATTGAAAATATAAATTGTTACTTTTTTGTGTCTTGTGGTAGGGAGTAAGCTAAATGACAGACAAATGACATACAGTTCATAGGGCAAAGTCTTCTTTTGTGTTCCTTCTGGACTGATAATCCATCATGTATAATATTTAGTTATTTCTCTGCAAAGATTTAAGTGGCTCTGCTGTCTGAAATGCAGACTTGGGAGTACTGTGTTTCTGATGAAAGAGATTTTGGACTCAATTTGACCTGTTTAGAGTGTTTAATGGTGATGGGGCTGTTTTAATTGCAAAAAAAACATACAGTATGTTCTATGAAGAGTGTTTCTTTCCACATGACCTGCTCATCTATAAATAAGAAGATTAAATAAATTACAGGGAAGTGAATCTTTGAGATCTGTAGGATTAGAAGAAGATTGGTCATTGACTTCAAAGAGAGCTAAGTGCTTCTGAACATCTTGCCTTTGATATTATTTTGTGAATGTTTGCAGAGCTGGACAATCGTAAATATGCTACAAATCTCTGACAGCAGAGATTGACCCAAATTCTCTGCCTTTGTGAGGAGATGTTCACAGCATTCAGTTTGCTTTATCAGCAGAGAAGCTAGATTTTTTTCTTTGAATTAAGGGTATCAATATTTGGAAAAAATTAGGAAATGTATCTCATTTTCCGGAAGATGTTTTAGAAAGCTACATGGGAAACCATTATAAACTATTAAAAAAAATGATGATTCAGAGATGTCTGTTTGTTGTGGCTTAACCCAGAACTATTTGAGACACCACAGCTACAGCAAGTAGGTTTTTTGCAAACTTTTATACTGTTTAGTGGCTGATGACTCCTCTTGGCTTGTATTTTACTTCATTTTTAATCTCCGCACAACACTGGCAAAGGGACTGGTTATTCTGCATTAATCATTCCCTGACAGTGAAAAGGCAATCTGGACATTTGGAAATGACACAATAAATTCTTGACCCTCACAGCAAAGTTCCCAGGGACTTTGGAGGAGGCTGTGGCCATGCAGATGAATCAACTCCTATACTGTAGGGCAGTGGATGTGGACTTGATGCGGACTCAATACCTACAGCACCCAAGATTGACTGTCAGCGTCTGCTGATCTCAGTGGTCACTACCCAAGCCCTGGCTCCAGAGGGAAATTTCTTCCTCCTGCTCTGGCCCTTTTAACCCAGTATAGGTAGTACCTCATTAGAGCTTCTCTCTGTTCTCTTTGTCCTACAGAAACTATCCATATGACAATGAAATACTGCCTTCTGGAGCACAAGGAAGACTCCAGATGAGTAGAAAAATCTTCCTCTTCCTGCATGTGAGGTCTTTGAAGCACCTAGCACTGAGCTCCAGAATGGGAATTAGCACTCAGTGAATTTGCTTCAGGCTGCTTAGTACCTTATTGGCGTGACTTGGTGTTGGTGAGGGACTCTGCTCCTGACACAGCAACCCCATGTATGCAGAGGCCCAGCAGCCTCATGTTTTTCCAGCAAAGCCACTGGAAAGCCCTGGTGAGTGGAGCTTTGCTAAGCACACAGGCAGCTCTTTGTGTGGCAGGGAGGATAGGAAGGTCTGCCCCAGAACATGGAATATTTAATCTTCTTGGCTCTCTCTGTTGTCTGAGGTATTGCGCCTGACACTTCCCTTTCTCATACCTTATTTGCAGGTTGCACCATTGGTCCGTAGAAGGCTAGAGTCAGCAGACTTGAATTTCATGTGATGTTTACATACTCTTCTTATCACTTTGGGTATTACTTTACTTCTTATCTCGCATGTGCTTGGTACATGAAGGTATCTGAACTCCCTTCTGCTTCCCTCCTCCTGTCTTCCTTTACTGGTAGCTGCAGCTGTAATTTCTACATTTTCTTTCCATAAGAAACTCTTACAGAGTTTATTTATTTTTTCCCACAATTTCTTCTTTTTCAGTCCTATTGTAATTTGTACAGGTTTCTGCTTGTCTGGAAAGTTTTCTTAAAATCTCAGTTGTCCCTACAGGTAGTGTGGGTCTTGGCCTATGTATCCATCCCCAATGTATATTTAACCAACATTTACAGCTGACCTAATTATTCATAGGATCATATGATAGATAAATTAGGGGGAGGGAAGGTCGTAGTCCTCTGTCTATTTTTCCAGCAACTCCTAGCTGTTTGTTGCCATGTATTCCTAGTTGTCTAGTTTTAAGTGTCTTTCATGTGGTCAGTATATAATCAAATTTAATGACTTTCACTGTTTGGAAAGTTGGGTGGTTTTTTTTTCCTGATAAGAAGCTTGACTTTTCGTTTCTCGCTTTTTCTCTTTACATATTCTTGCATTCTCCAAAATAAGGCTCTGTGGGATTCAAAGTCGTAGTGTTTTCGAGCCTTGCCAGGTG
>KZ506308.1:142354-182916 GCA_002844005.1 Limosa lapponica baueri | reverse complement strand
AACACTTCCAGGGATGGGGCATCCACAGCTTCTCTGGGCAGCCCATTCCAGTGCCTCACCACCCTCACAGGAAAGAATTTCTTTCTGGTATCTAATTTAAATCTCCCCTCTTTCAATTTAAAACCATTACCCCTTGTCCTGTCAATATACTTCCTGACAAAAAGTCCCTCTCCGGCTCTCCTGTAGGCCCCCTTCAGATATTGGAAGGCTGCTATAACGTCTCTCTGGAGCCTTCTCCAGGATGAAAAACCCAGCTCTCTCAGCCTGTCTTCATAGGAGAGGTGCTCCATCCCTCTGATCATCTTTGTGGCCCTCCGCTGGACCCGTTCCAATAGGTCCATATCCTTCCTGTGTTGAGGACTCCAAAGCTGGACACAGTACTCTAGGTGGGGTCTCACGAGCGCAGAGTAGAGGGGTAGAATCACCTGCCGCAACCTGCTGGTCACGCTTCTTTTGATGCAGCCCAGGATGTGATTGGCTTTCTGGGATGCCAGTGCACATTGCTGGGTCATGTTGAGCTTCTCATCCATGAACACCCCCAAGTCCTTCTCCTCAGGGCTGCTCTCCAGCCTTTCTCCCACAACGTGCATTTGTGCCTGGGATTACCACGTCCCAGGTGCAGGACCCTGCACTTGGCCTGGTTGAACTTCATGTGGTTTGCACAAGCCCACCTCTCAAGCCTGTCCAGGTCCTTCTTGGTGGCATCCTTTCCCTCCAGCATGTTGACCATGCCACACAGCTTGATGTCATCAGCAAACTTGCTGAGGGTGCACTCAATCCCACTGTCCACGTCTCCGACAAAGATGCATAATCACATAGCGGGAATCACCAGCCCCCTGCAATCAGTGTAGGTGCTGCCTCCCACCACTGATCCACCTTGCTGTCCCAGCCCAGCACCCATGGAAATTTCTCTGACTGCCCAGGACACCCATTTGTTGGTCCTCTCTTGCAGCATTTCATTTTCGTCCAGTCCTCTGTAATTTCCATTGTATTCTAAGACATCTCAATACATGAGCATGAGTACTTCATCCAAACCTTTTGTACAGTTTTTGGATGCAAGTTTTCCATACCTGTTTTTGGTTTTGTTTATCAAAAATGACTTGCTTTAGTAGCTGTTTAACTTCCCCCTAATTTTTTGTTTTTTTCTGAAATGGAAAGTATTTCCTTGTGATAAGAGAGAAATTTGTCTCTGGTGAAAACCAGCTATAAGATGAAATTATACTGCATATTTCTGCATTTTGTATGTTACTAACAATAATTGAATTTTTGTCTGGGTCTGGAATGCCTCTGTTACTGGGATTCCTTTCACTCGTAGCCCTCTTAGAAATCTCCTTGCTGTCTTGAACTCTCCTGAGCCACTGATTTATTTTATGTCCTTTTGTCATGCTAGGAAATTTCTATAAACATGGCTTGTAACTTAGTTTACCTATCAACTTCCTTCTTATTTACAATAGAATTTGTGCACTTTATTTTGAGCATTAAGAAGGAAGAAATTTTTTTAGGTAAATTCTTAAATGGTGTTTTTCTTAACCTTCTAACTGGCAACATGTATTTGGGTAGAATAAACTTACTAGTCTCTGGCACCACATGTTTGGTTCCCCCCCCGCCCTTTTCTTTCCTTCTAGTTCTCTGCTCTTTCTAGTACACTTGAACATCAGATAACAGACAGACCACTAAGTGGGATCACTCCTGGTTTTGTGCTTTTTTTTCTTCTTGTTTGAGGTTCATTATTTCTTCTAAGTTGTTGTCAGCGAGAGCATCAGTAAGGAGACAGGCACAGCAGGAAGCAGGAGTTGTGCTGTAGGGATTATACTCCAGGGGATGTTGCATGCTGTTTTCCAATTTGATTGATCGGGTGAAATGCACAGAGCTTTGTAGTCTGAAGAAATCAATTTTGAAAGGGGGTCTGTTTTGTTACGTCTGAGTTAGGAAGGTGAGGATTTCCCCCTTCCCCCACAGGCAGAGATCTCAACAATTAAAGGACAAAGGGGAAATATTTGTAAGTAATACTAAGGCTTGAAAATTGGAAAGGTAGGCAGGCTTAGCAGGCTTTGTTTTGTATGCCAAAGATCTTTGGGTGGAATGCCACAGGGCTGGGGCCTGAGGCAAATTCAGGCTGCTAATGGACCTGGGCAGAGCTCTGGGCTTGGAGGACTTGCTTTTGGAGGGCAGTGGTATGGCCCTCAAGCCCTGTGGTATCCAGAAACCTGCTGGGCAAATATGGCCTTGGAGAACCATGGCCAAGGTGTATGGGAGGATGGGTGCATCAGTTCTGCTCTGCATGAGAAGGCCCCAGCATAGGCTTTAGGATGGTAAGTTGATTGGTTTTCAAAGGTGAAGAGAATGAAAAAATATGAAGCTGTAATGGCACAAGGCTCATAAAACCCATACTGCAGCAGCAGTGGCTGCCCCCACTGTGGATTAGGATTTCATTTAGAGGGACTTCATATAGTTAGGCAATATAGTCCAGTGACACTTTGCAGAGCTGAAGTAATTACAAGGAGAAATCAAAACATTGGGAAGTCCTGTTGGGAAACAGGGCCTCAAGAGACCCTGTAGGATATGCAGACATACCTGGCCCTGGTTGTCTTTCTGGTATGCTGGTCTTGGAGTGTCTCTGTGTAAGCAGAGCCCATGCTGGGGTCAGGATATGCTGTGGTTTACCTGGGAGGTGCCCCTGGTGCTTTCATTCCCAGTGCCACTGAACAACAGCATAGGCTATCCTGGGAGCCATCCGCTGGAAAGATTTGTTGTTAAACACAGGTTAATTGCTTCTTTATTTGAAGGACTGGAATAGGGGCACTTCCAAAAGTCAGGAACAGCTCAACAAGAAGGATTACTAGTGTTCTATTGTTATTTGTTTTGGCATATGCGGAAGTAAAACATAAAAATTCTTGGATGTGGCCTAGTTTCATTTTAGGTCAGGGAAAGCTCTATATTCTTCCAACCTGGCTATTTTAATTGTATTATGAAAATGTCCCTGAAGGTTCGGCCACATTATGACCAGACCAGCTTCACTGTAAAATATGTCATCCAGTTAAGGGTTTTTTTAGAAGGAGAAATGTAGAAATGAACAGTTCTACTTTCTTTAGCCCTCTAAAGTACAAAACAATTTTTATTTTAAATTTGTAAAAAGAATTGTTTCTGTCACATGGGACCCTCTCTGCCAAATCAGGCACCTCAGCACAGTTAAAGACATAAATCTAGGTAACTTGGTAACTAGGTAAATGAAATGAGGTTGTGTAAGTGCTATGTCTTTTAGTATAAAACAAAAAAACAAAAACAAAAAATCTTCTTCTGTTTTGAGAGGAAATGCCTTTACACATACACTGACAGGAGCAGAAGGGGCTTATGAAAAAGCATAAATTATTAATAGTTTTTAATAAATATTTACAACATGTATTTAGCAGGACTGTACAAATATAAACCAGCTCCTTTGCCACCTGCAAAGAAATTGTCTGGTTTTATTTTTAATACCTATGGGTAGGTAGTAGAGGAAATTTTTACTACTTAGGTGAATCCTAATACATGGAAATATTTTTGTTCCTGTATTTGGTAACTCTGTAATTGTGCTGGAAAAAAAAGAAATATTGGGCAGACTGAGGTAAGGCTCATATGATTATTTCTAACATGCCTAAAAATTTCTGGATCCCTGTTCCTAAAGACATCACTGAGCTTCCTGGCTTCTGTTTGTTTTTCTTGGGATTTTGTTTGTTTATTAATAGGGGACTGGGAGGTGTATTGGATGTAAAGCATCAATGCAAATAGCTCTTCAGCAAACTTTTCCATTAATTTGTCAAAAAAGTTCATGGTTTTGTAGTGGTACGATTTTTAAGAGATTTGGTTCTCTTCAGTGATTGATGTGGAACAGTTTGTCCTTTCTTACATTTGTCTTTTAAAGTTCTCATAGGTAAGAGATTGACAGTAAATCACAGCATCCACTGAGTGCAAAATGAGGTTCTTTGTCAGATTTATACACCTACTTGCATTTTCTGTGCAAAGAAGATTTTGGCTCTCAGTAACACTTGCAAAAGATTTCCTAAAGTGAAGCAGCTATCAGTACACTAGAAAGTGAGAAATCTAAGTTGGAAGCAGGTAATGGTCGAGCAATACAGACTGAAAAACTGCTGAATCCGCTGCCTCCATAGCAAACTGTTGGGTAATACATTACTCAATGCAGTCTTCACTGATCATGTTGTACTGCTGAAAAAAAAAAGCCCACACCTTTTTTTTTTTTGTTTGTGAGAGGGTTCCAATACATCTGTACAGCTATGAGCATGAAACTGTGCCCACAAAGCCAACAGAAATGTCTGTACTGTTGGGTCCAGCAGAGCTTGGATCTGGTCTTCAGCAGCTCTTGGTGCCAGCTGACAATGTCTGCACAAGGAACACAACTGTGCCTACAGGATTGGTTGAATGGTTTGTCTCAAGTGCAAGTCACAAGTGACTCCAAGGCAAACAGGAAGGCAATGGTAAAGCAAGTAACACACCCGGATGTACAAATATGGAGTGATGTAAGTGTTCCCAAGTCTTGATGGCTGCATTTTTTTGCTTATTTGGTGTCGATATAAAAGACAATGTACAGTCAGACCAGGGGAGAATACAGTCTTAGACAAGTTCATTGGGCAAGTCAATTAATTTTGAGAATTCATTAGTCATTAGGTTGAAGTCATCCTGATGGCTTCATGTTTTAATTATGAATTAATACACAATGGTCTCCAAATGTTCTAAATAGCACTTGTGAGGGAGAATTAGCATGCATATTCTGTATGGGAAATAGAAAATATAATTATTTGTATCAGATATAAACAATGTTGTGGGTGACTTCAGTTTTGCAGAAGTATCATGCCTGGGATTTTGCTTTTAATTTTAGTTCATAAGGCAGCTCCTCAGTGAGTGGAGACCAAAAGTATTCCACTGTGATCAGCAGAAGGAGCACAGATTTCACTAGCTCATGATGTCAACTTGAACACATGATGAAGATGTGGTTTGGCCGGTCACTGGTTGAAACAGACATGGGTAAATATGTTTTCCAAAAATGGCTTTTATTTGCACAAGTGAGAGACGGGTGTTTTAAGTTCTTCTTACCAATTATAGGCCTAAAGTGTAAAAAATCCTGGGTCGTTGGTTCTGATTTTGACCTTCCATTAATAAGAGAAAGACTGAGCTCTCTGAGGATATTCTAACTCATGGAAACCAATGATTTGCTCTCATTTCAGCTCTACAGGCTATCAAAAAGTAAAATAACACACTCTGGCTTCAAGGCATGTAAAATGAAACATGTGCCCAGTACTGTATACACAAAGTGAAGAAAATGTTTCAGGAGAAAGGCAGCACTTTAGTATTTGACACTGGTAAATAAACATTGTGGTAACTTTGTCCAAGAAAGACTGTGATTTTTTTTCATTCACATGTGACGAGTATTATTCTTTTATGCCATTGTTTCACTAATGCTACACCGTGTATGATACTCCAGAATAATCTGCCAACGAGGGAAATTTTAAGTGAGATGAAAGAAAGGCAGCGTGGCAGTGTAAACACCTGAGCTTGTAAGTGAGCTGCGTACTTTACGTGCAATGGCTATTTTGGGGGCCCAAGGTCAGCAGCTCTTGCTGTGAGCAGAGGACTCTGCATGCTGGAGGACTTGGAGGCAAAACAACTGTCTCCTAGGATTGCTACCTGTGGCAAGGCCAGGTGGATTGCAGAAAGCTGAAAGGAGACTTTCCTGCATTCCTGGAAAATTTTCTACCCCACCTCCATCAGGGCACACGGAAACACAGAGGTCCAGGGTGAGATCCCAGAGGGATTTGCCAAGAGCTAGGCAGGCCTGCAGTTGGGATGCATCAATAGTGTCCATGAAGCAGTGTCCATGAACTGGTACTTGGGGATTGTCAGCAGGATGAATAACCAGAGATCCCAGCCACCAGGAAGCTGCAGAAACACGTACCTGTGTTGCCACATCACTCCTAATAGGCACAAAACCGGGTTGGAGTATGTAGACAAGCTGCTTTCACCCATGAGGCACCCTTTGATGTGCAGAGAATTAACTGCCCATCGTTCAGCAGCATTTTCAAGCAGCCTTATCATGAAGTGCAGCTCTAATGCTGGGCCAGGGTCATCCGCCTCTCCCAGGCTTCCTGCTCACTTGTGCAGGGTCTGGCAATGACTCAGTGCGGCTGCTGCTCCATTGACCGGGGAGAAATGATTTGGGGCTTCAACTTTGAATGCCCAGCACTGCTGTTCAAAAGGACGCTGTTCTCCTCCTTGCATGAAGCCAACCAGCTTGCTGTATTCCAAGAAAATGTTATTGTGTAATTTAGTGAAAAACAAAAGTCCTTGCTGACCAAACAGGTTCTGCTAGCCCTGTTAACACTGCCCTGTGGAAAGCAATCAGCCCAGCGGTTTTAATATGTGGAGCTGCAGCTTTGCTTTGCAAGCGGAAGGGATTGTAATAGTGTCTGCTGAAACTATTCCTGCCAAAACAAACACCAGGAGAGATTTCTTTTCCAGGTACCAAAGTCTCGCTTTAGCATTTGCCAGGAAATGGATTTTACTTTTCCTGTCTTCTGCCTATGCTGGACAAATAAAAAAGGCACCTGCAGATAGGTAACTATCAGTCAGCATCTTCGTACTGGAGGACTGCCTGACAAGCAGTGGGCTGCAGTCATTTATGCAGTTTTCTCTATATGTTCAGGCAGGGCTTTACTCTTTCGTTTCAGTGCTTTTATAAGAGCTCAGGACTGGGGCCTGCATTTTTCTGCGGTAAGCTCACAAAGTTGGATTCCCCTTGGACTTGCAAACCTTGGCCACATTCATATTTTACGTGAGCCACTCTGCGCAGCTGATTCTTCTGGTGTTTATTTTTCTTGATTTGAAATAATTTTTATTTCCCTCTGAGGAAACCTTGTCTGTTAATGACTGCTGGCTGTAACATGCCAGCAGCTATCCTCAGGTCTTCTCCCATGGCTCTGTCTCACCTCATCCATCACCTCCAGACATGAGTTCAGAGGTTACCATGAAGTGGGGGAAAAAATCGTGCTTTTGAGGAATTGAATTGTTTTGCTTAAAAACTTTGTCTTGAGGTTGGTTATTCAGGCCTCCTTGGCTAAAGTGGTCTTCTCTCCTATAGGAACAGACAGCCAAAATTTTCCAGTGGTGAGGTCATAGCTTTAGGCACATGTTACCATACTGACTGATGATACCTAGGAGATGCTCTGTGCAGTTATGCCACTGTATTTATCCTTGTGTCTTTGGGGGTGTGTATGTGTCTCTCTGTGTGTATAGCCACAAATGTCTGTGAAGTGAAAGAGAAACCTGGATCCAGATCTGTCCTTCACAGCTGCATGGGTTCGCCCCCACAAAGCTACACCTAGAGCCTGGATCCATTCAGGAGGAACGAGAGAGGAGTCAGTTCTTCCCCAGAGACCCCCAAGATGGGGGGAGTAGCGGGAGTGGCAGCAAGCTAATGGTAGGTTTCAGAGTTACAGATGGATGAGACAGGCTCTTCCCATAACTTGAAGCAGGCTCAGGCTGTTTTGGAGATTCGCATGTGGCTAGAAATGGCAGTAGGCAACGTCTAGGATGCCATGAAAAAACTCAGACTTGTGATATTTGCAATTCAGTGTTGTGGAGCAAAGCATTTCAATTATTTTGGCTGAAGCTGACCTATTTTTCTGGTTTGACTAGGGTAGCTGGCCGTCCCAACTTCTGAGTTATCATCAGCCACAGGAAGCATAAAGTACCACAAGCATACATCATATTTATCTGTTTCATTTATTAGTCATTCCGAGAAAATGGTGTCATCCATGTAGATGGATAAGTATAGCGTGAATGTAGACCATGTTCTCTAATTTCCCCCAGACCCTTTACCTTATCAGGAATAGGAAATCCCCTGAGTTACTTTACAATCATAAATAACATAAAATTTCACTCTCTTTGATAGGACTTGCTAGTCACCTTGGTGATTATCCTATATTATTTTAGAATACACATATGAGCCTTCTTGAAATATAAGGATCTCCCATGTCCTCTCCAAGTCTTTGATAAGAATTCAGATTTACTATCCACTGTCTTAATGGAAAAAGACACTTGTGGTGCCTGATGGGATAAGAGAAATCCTGCCATAATCTGATATTATTTAATCTAACTGTGAAGATGAATCCTCTATTCGCACTTCTGCCTTCTCCTCTCTCTTTTTTCCTCTATGTGGTGTAGTAATTATTTTTCCTTATCCATTTTTTTATCATGCAGCTAGATGAAATGCTTCTCGATCACTGCTGAGCTGCTGGTGTCCAACATAGGTACTTATTTATATTTAATATTGTCTTTTTTTCCCTAAAATGTTGACAGACAACCTGAATCAAACTAACATTGACATCTAAACATCAACTAAATGCCAGACTTTCTAACCACTGTAGTCTAATCCATCAAGACATGCTCTCTTTTGTCATAAGTCATGTTGCTCTCTCTGATGGTTCAGTGCTTGATTTATGAAAATCCACATAGTTTAAAAGTTTTAAAAAGGAAAAATCATGTCAATAGCTAGGTGCAATGCAACAAACACTTTGAAGTTAAACATGTACTAACAGATGACGCATACAGGTGTTGAACAGTCAGCAGATGGTGGCCAGCTTCTGGTTCCTGAAGTTTCTGTTATGTTTACTAAAATTGGAATTTGACACCAATAACCTTTTAAGTTTTCAAAGGAATTGAAGGTTCTCTCAAGCTGAAATGCAGGTAACAGAGAACAGGAACTGATAATATTTATACAAGTTGAAGGAATTTTTGATCCATAATTTTGTTGTGTCTTTTTTTTTTTTTCCTCTAAATGAGCCAAGCCATTTTTGTCTTTCTTTGAACTGATAGGTGGACAGGTGAAGAAGATCTATTAGGTTTACTGTAGATAGCCAATTGTAGAAACATCTTTAGAAGAAAAAAAACCCTTCAGGATGTGAGGTGGCAATTACAAAACATTATTTTTGCTCAGCTGAATTACCTCTTTGATTACATCTTTAATATGGCTCCTTTGTAAAACAAAAGCTTGAAGAAGCGCTGTTATTGGAAATCTCGTGACTGTATGAGGACAGTGCTGGAGTATTGCCATGGTACTTTGACACATTATCATCCTAGTAAATGATCCAAGTGTTGAAATTCAATGTGGAGTGATGGCTTTTGCGAAACTTTGCCATGTGTTTCAGCCCTCCTGGCAAGCACTGCATTATCTGATGGTGTGTCGCTTGGAGAGGAATGGAAGGAGACAAGGGAAAAGAGAATGTGGGCTTTGTATGCGCTATGGTATTTGAACTGAAGCTGTAGCGGAATAAAAGCTTGCTTGTAAGTTTACAAACATACTATTAAGATCCTTACTGTTATCTAAATCCTTTTTCTTGCCTTATAATTTTATGGTAAAAAGCATTACTGTTGTTTTTGGAGTTTCATAAGAACTCTAGTAGCCACAGAGAGAACCAAATGTTGTTTGTTTATTTATTTGTGAAACAAATTATACCCCTCTGCAAACTTCACTGTGTAATTTGCACTGGCTTTGCAGTTTAAAAGAATGTGCACATGGGTTTAAGTACTCCCCTCTCCCTGGAATTAGAAAATGAAGTAGCAGAATTGCCATGCAAGTGGCTATGATTTCAGTGCAACAGTTGCAGCTCATTATATCTCCCAAAGTCAGAAATAATTTGTCACAACAGAGTCCTCCATTTGAATCTGCAGTCTGTGCCTGTAATGAATAAAACATGGCTGTCAGAATTAAAAGGGATTGAGTTACGGTAACACACTCTGAGTACTGTTGAGTGTGATTCAATAAAATTATGGATTTCTCCAGATTTATCACTTGTGGTTCATTTTGTTTAACAAATACAGTAGTCAGTTTTTGGTTACATTGGTTGCCTACCCAGAGCAGACGGCCTTTGAAGTGTACCCCTTGACATTTTCACTTAGTTTCTGTGTGTTTGCATGCTGGTTTTATATGTATTTTCCTGGTTGTACAGTACAGATACCGTTCAGCAGCACAGCCACAGTTGCCACTGGACATCTTCATCATTTCTGCTTTCATTTGTGTTTCCCGCAGCCTCACCCAACTGAAAAATGCACTCTGTGTCTCAAATGATGGTGTTTGGAAATCTGGCCAGGGCTCTCTACAGAGCCAGGCAAAACTTGAAGCTGACCCTGAAAACTTGCTGAGTTACCAGTTCGTATCAGATGAAAACAACCCAGCTTTGCCCTAGTTAATTGTTATGTGTGCTAGTGGTGAGATTTAAGAAGATACATGCAAGTACTTTGTGTTGATCAAATGAATATCATCACAATGGAACATGAAGGGAGAAATCTTGTCTGGAATGAAATCGTGTCCATTAAGAACAGCAAGTTAGGTTTTCACAGCAAAGCAAATCTGCCTCACAGGAGGTTGATTTATGCCTCATTCCATGAGAGGGTGCAATGAGGTGATGGTGTCCCCTTCCAGCTCCTGATAGAGGGCTGGCACTGCTCCCTGTGGGGCTCTCAGCTAACCTGGGGTGTAAGGCTGTGTGGGAGAAAAGACCCTGACTACTCCTCACATCCCTGGCCCCCTCACAAACTCATCCGGGCAAGTGCAGTGGGAATATTATGACTTGGATCCTGCACTAGGGTCTGTGGATTATGGAGACAAACCTGGCCTGAGGAGCAGACTGAACTTCCAGAGCCTCAAATACATCCAGTAGCTTTGCGTTCTTCCTGCCTTACTCCTCACTGCTCGGCTGCGTACAAGTGCCTCCAGGTTGCCAGGTCCTGAGCCTGTGCATGGATTCCTGTGCCTCAGAAGAGCCTATGCAGGGATCCAGAGCCTCTGCTAAAGATCTTCTTCCCTGGGGATTTGACTTGCTCTGAAGGACCTGGTAGGATGGACACTGTAGTTTTTATGAAAGAGTATTAAACAAGTGAAAAGTAAAGGCATGAATGCTTGTGTATATTTGTATGTGTGTAGAAAAGAGAGAAAGCATTGGTGTTGGCATCCCTCATTTGAAGTATTGCCATGTCCTGGTTTCAGCCGATGATCTGCAGTGCCTTCCTGTTGACCTCAAGCACTAGTGTCAGCTGAGGACCTAGCCCAGCTCCCAAACCTTTTGCATGTTTCCATCACCAATGCACAAAATAACTTGTCTGTAAACATTGTCACAGGCACCTGGTGTAGTGGGTGTATTAGCAGTCCATTTTTCAGTGTGCACCAATGTGCACTGCCGGCAACTGCATCATGTGTGGAAAAGGGGGCCAAAAGAGAGAAGTAAAGAAGTTTCTCAGACACCACATAGGACTTTCTGGTGTTTTGCCTTCTGTCCTTGTTTAGTTTACACTTGCTGTCAATGAAAGTGCTGACATTACTCCAGGAGGGCTTGTTTTCAGTTGTGCCTGTGCTGATGGATGAAATTGAAGCAGGTCAGCTCAGCTTTATCGTGTCCTTCAACAGTGTCTGTAATGAGGCAGGGAGGGGCATGCTGGGAATGCAAGGAGCAGGGGTTTTTAGCTCTGTTCTTTGATGCTTGGTTAGAAATACCACAGGAAAATAAAACGCTTTATAAATAGAAAGCACTTTTAAGGTGGTTGTCCTGCACCTTAGCGCTACTTCTATCTGCTTGTGCTACAGATCTGCAGGAGGTACTTAGGGTACTAAAAAGAAAACTCATAGGAGCAAACGTGGAGGGGAGTGTTTGTAACATGCTTCATTTTCTATGAAAGCAAATGGTAAGTAGGCAAAACCATTACTGACAGGATTAAAGACATGCTGGTAGCAGCATTGGAGTTGTTTTGAAATGCCTGGGGAATCAGGCATATAAAATGAAACATGTGTCATCCCAGGTCATCTTCTTTTTAGGACTGCTTCTCCCTTTCAGACGTATTGTGCTCAGGACAGCCAGCCAGTCCTGCTGTGGCTTTTTGGACTGTCAGTCTGTCTGCTCTCTCTTTTTCTTCTAGGTGCTGATGCCTGCTGTGGTTCACTTTTTTTTACTTATTTCTGAGGACTCTGTACACTCTTATAGAGGAACAGGCCAGCTCTGAAAACAAAAGTGTGTGGTATTTGTTCTTCAGGGTTACAGACATCATTTTCTGCATCATGGATGTGGGTGGCATCACTATTTGCACATGTTCTTTGTCGCTTCTTTGTATACTTAATTATCCATCCTTCCTTTGTGAATTTACAGGGAAAAACTCTGTTTTGTGATTTGTAGTATAAAAGAACAATTGTGTAAGCGTCCACAATTCTGGTTTGATATGTGCTATAAAGGTTTTGTTAGGGATCCTGTGGGTCCCCGATTTTACATCTTTTTTATGTACAGGTAGCGTGAATACCACTGATATAAATTTCAAAGAAAACCAGCTATGCTGTGGCTAATTTTCCTCACCACTGTATCAGTGTGACCATGGGTAAATGGGTTTGTCACTTGTTTTAAAGAAAAATGCTACAGAATTCAAGGAGAGGATGGTGAGGGAAACGATTTTAAAGGGTCTTTTCACTGTAAGCCTGGGCATGTGTACAGAAAATGCTGTGTAATGTAATCGCTGTATCTTAAAATACTCAGTAATAAGCAGTTGGAGCAGAGAACAGCCCAAATGCTCTTCAAATGCAAGTGGAGGAATAGCTAAAAAACAGTTCCCTCCATTGCAATTACATTTAGGAAAATGGTTTGCCATGTCTGGCCGACCATGTTCTTAAAATAGAGGACACACAACCTCCTGCCGTTTCCTCTCACACAGTTGGGACCAGCACCTGGCTGTGGAGAAATGAAGGTAACAGAGATGGAAAAAGGAGAACACTGTGAAGACATGCCAGACACGATGACCTTATTTACTTTTTTCCCCCAATTTCTTTCTTTGGGCCACAGCCATCTCCTGCAGTCTGCCAAGGGACTCAGGACAGCAACAGCAGGAAATTCCTCCAGGCTCTCCTCCAGCTGTGATTGCTGGTGCCCCCTCTTACCTGGAGATCAGTGCTGCTTACCAGGTCTGTGCCCCCAGGTGGTGGTATGAATTATGCCTAGAAGTAAGCATTGATTGTCGCATGGAGAAAGTTTCTTGTGGAACAACCCTCCACTTGAGCGACATTGGTTGCCAAGTAAGTGTCACCACAGTTTGTTACTTGTTACATTGGCTCCCATTGAAATATGAAGTCATAGTCAATGTTTCAGTGTTAATCTCCAGGATCCTCAAAGGACTTGGCAGAGCTGCCAACGGCAGTGCCTCCTTCATGGAAGTGATGTCCTGGATTCCAGGTGGGAAGGTTAGAAAGGCTGGGACCTTGTGATGCACAGCACAGCATGGACCTCCTGGCTCATGGACTCAGCTCACCATGGGAAGGGGCCTGATGGAGACAGAGGTGAAAGGAAGACTGGCATAGAGAACTGAAGGAAAAGGAAGGGAATTTGTGAAAGATGGGTATCCCATGTAGCCAGTTTGGAAGATCGGTATCTACATATTATGTTACTTCTCTGTGTTTTGGTATTTACAAAAGAATCTGGTTTTCAGGAGTGCTAAAATGTCAGGATTGATACAATGACCTCAAACATTCAAAATTTAACATCAGGCACACCCTTTGGAAAAGCTCGATCTTACTCTAATTCTGTAGCTCAGCCACTGTCACAAAATAGTACTTGTAGCAGTTTTGGAGGCATTGAACTACTCTGGTTCTTTTTTATTGATAGGTAGATTCAGGGAAGAAATCCTCAAGTTGGTGGATTTAGGGCTCAGCTTTCATTCATTTTCCTTGTATCCACTGTTCTTCCACTGACAGAAAATATTTGCTTGTTGCTATGTGAAGACCTATTATATAGAAATCTGAGCTTGTCCTGTTAGATTTGGAAAGCTGATGCATTGCAAATACATCAAGAAGCCAAGTGTGTGACTGAAGAGTTAAACCCTTGTTTTGTGTGCTTCAGCTGAAAAAAAGGACTGAGTGGCTTTTATTAATAATGTGCATTTAATTACAGATCTGAGAGTTGGAAAAAAAAGTAATAAAGGAAAAAATTTTGGATAAAAACCAAACACACCTAAAAAGTTTAACATCATTAAGATCCTGAGGGAAAAGAGAGATGTGAGATATCATCATGGGGAGACAAAATTGTTGCAAGTCAGGAAGAAATACGAAAACACAGTACATAAAATATCTCTCAGAGACATGAAGTAAATGTGTCTCCATGATGTGGGTATTTGAGCTCTTCAAGGCTAGGAGTCTCTTACTATGTTTTCAACCAGGAGCAAAAAAGATAGAGACCTGATATCCAGTTTCCAGGTGGGGTCTTAAAGACCCCATAATGTAAGTAATGAGTAATATGAATAACTTCTGAATGTGAATCTGCAGCCCTTAATCATAGGAGAAGCACTGCTGACTTCTGAGAATGTTTGCTGGCCATCTGTGGACAATCTAGACATCTGGTTGTAGATGTAGATCTGCTTCTCCAAGAACATCAAGTAGAAAGCCAGGTGCCCCGTTTTGCATTTAATTACTGCTAAGAAGTTATAAAGAGTGCATTGTGATGCAATCTTTGCAATTTTCACTGGTGATTAGACTATTGCAATACTACTTCAATAATGCAGTATTAGGCTACATCTTAGATTTATCTGGAAAGTACCAATGCAGAATTTGGGAGCTTGGTTTTGGTTTTGCTTCCAGGACGCATTTCTCAAGGAACTCATGACGTACATGCTTTGCTGTTCATTCTGCAAGTTGCTGGGTAGTTTGTCCTTTAAATAACCTGGGACCTATCTCTTGGCCAGCCACCCCTCCTTTCTGTGCTGGAGTACCATGGCAGAGGTAGGATGGATTTAGTGACTCGTGGAAGTACAGAAGAGGTTAAACCAAGGGAACTTTCCTATGAGGAAACCAGCCTTGGCCCTTGTTCCCAGCTCTGGATTTAGAAAACTCCAATTTATTGAACTGAAATGTGTGTTCAAAGGCCTGTCAGTTTCTCGGCCTTTCGGGAGCATAGAAAGATTTGCCAGTGGGGCACACTCAATAAAACTGGTGGATGGGGAAGATCAACATGGACTTTGTAAAAGCAAGCTTGGCTGTACAAACCTGATAGCATTCTTGAAAGAGACTTAGAGGCATGTGGATAAGAGTCATCCTATTCACTGTTTATTGTTAGCCTTCCAGAGGCTTTTGTCAGACTTTTTCACCAAAACCTTTTATGGAACATAACTTAAGGATTCTTACATGGATAAACACTTGATAAAGGGTTAGAAATGGGACCTATGAATAAATCACCAATTCTTGGAGCAGACTGAGGTCAGCAGGGGGTTTAAATGGCGATCTGTGGTTGGACCTTTTATATTCAGAGAGCAGTGACATAAGAAAATTTGCTGATGAAACTGAATTACTCAGACCAGCAAAGATGAAGGACATCTGTGAAGAGTTATAGAAGGTTCTGCTGGATGGCATTCAAGGTAGATAAAAAAAAGTGATATAAATGGGTGGAAAAAAAGGGTCTTATATTCACCTGTTAAATGGCTATTTTTGAGCTGACCACTACAATTTAGGATTGAGATCATGAGTACACAATGGATTCATGAAAATATCAGCTAGATACTCAACAGAGATAGAGAAAGCATATAAAATAGTAGCTTTTATTGGGGGAGAAGACAAAATAGAGAGCATAATTTTGCCATTCACCTAAATTCATAAGTCTCTTGATTGTTTTAGTTCTTTCATACTGCGAAGCATGCAGCAGAACTGGAAAAGAGCCAGAGAAGGTCAGCAAGGGTACAGAGCATCTCTCTAATGAGTTGTCGCTAATGATGTTAGGGACACCCCGCAAGGTTCATGGAGTGGGTCTGCCCTGGCATGCTGGGCCTTTCCCAGGCTCAGCTGAGGTTACAGCTGGGGCTAGCTCCTGCCTGTTTGTTTTAGACTTGTCCCAGAAAGCTGCTGTGAAAGGCACTGTTTTTTAGTGGATGTGAGTACAAGGCTGTAAAAATAAACAGAAGTAATTTTGTTGAAAGTATCCACTTCACTATGTAGTGGCAGAATCAACCCTCCTGTAAACAGATCCAGTTTCTTTTTTTCAAAATCTTCTTCTTCAAAGTTAGTTTTCCATATCACTTCTCAGCCACCATCTTACTATCATAAACGAATAGTATGTAAAGCCTAGGAAGAGAGTGTGAACCAGATTCTACACTAGACTACATCTCTTCCTTACAAACCAGCAAGCTGCAGTTGCAAAAGTGAAATTTTATGTCTCTTATTGTAGTAGTAAAAGGGAAAAGCTCAATGCAGTCAGCCATGTCTGGTGGACAGGAGAGACAGAGGAGGGAGACCCATTTTCAAGGTGAAATGCCATTAGTTATACTGCCAAGACCTAAGGTCCCAGATGCAGAGGGAATGCATTTCCCAGTCCTCCTTTTTTTTTTTTTAAAAAAAAAAACAAACTAACAACTTGCAGCCTCTCTCTTTTGTTTCTTTAAATTAATTTTTGGCAGTAATATAACCCCTGGAATCCTGCCAGTTACTGCTTTAAAAACTTCTCTTGAAAAGAGGGAGGCAGGCAGGGAGAAAGCAAGGAGTAGGAGGAGTATGAAAACCTAATGGGGTTGATTGCAAGGGTACATAACTAACATTTTTTTCTGCAAAAATAATCTGTCATTTATTTTTGTGATAAGTCCATTTTTATGTCAGGCCCTGTGGGACAGAAGAATACGACTGTTCAGTAGAGATTACTGGCTATTTCAAACTAGCAACAGGACAGCTAGGCGGAACTAAACATATTGGTATTTTATGGGGTTTCCTTAAAAGAAGGCTGTCAGTGTAACACAATCATTCCTTAAAACTTTAAAGCATGAAATGTTTATAGTTAAAAAGATACAGCTATGGAAACACAGATAATGTTAAAGTAGAGTAAAGATTCTTCTTATTTTGGGCTAAACAGTTTCACAGATGCTGAGGCAAGGGCACAGCATCCTCATCCTGCCTCAGCAAGATGCACCATCTGGTCTATATTTGTCACTAACAGTGGTTTGTGCCAGGTCTTTACCCATTTTTCATTACTGTCCCCTGTGCCTTGAGTCAGCTGGAATTGGTGTAGCCTCTCCCTGCCCACTTCCTTGGCATCCCATGCACCTGCTGCCATCCAGATCCCCCGCCAAGCAGCAGCCTGATGACCATTTGCAGCAAGATGGGGACTGGTGCAAGGTCTTGTGGCACTATTCCCTGGAGGATGCAGAATAAAGACCCCCTCTCAATGCCTGTGTTTCCCTGCGAGTTTGAAAAGGATAGATGTAAAGCATTCAATATCCAGTAGAGTTATTTCTCGTCATTGTTTCTGCTTCACTGAGAAGACCTTTGAAGGAAGTATTGGGGCTTAGTATTAAGCCCAGTTTCCTTTAATATCTTTATCAATGACCTGGATGAGGGGATTGAGTGCACACTCAGTCAGTTTGCAGACTACACCAAGTTGAGTAGGAATGTTGATCTCCTTGAGGGTAGGATGACTCTACAGAGGGATCTGGACAGGCGGGATCGATGGGCCAAGGCCAATGGTATGAGGTTCAACAAAGCCATGCCAGGTCCTGCACTTGGGTCACAACAACCCCATGCAAGAGTACAGGCTTGGGGAAGAGTGGCTGGAAAGCTGCCCGGTGGAAAAGAACATGGGGATGTTGGTCAACAGCCACCTGAATATGAGCCAGCAATGTGTCCAGGTGGCCAAGAAGGCCATCCAACAGCATCCTGGCCTGTATCAGGAACAGTGTGGTGAGTAGAACTAGGGAGGTGATCATTCCCCTGTATCGGCACTGGTGAGGCCCCACCTCGAGTACTGTGTTTAGTTTTGGGCCCCTCACTACAAGAAAGACATTGAGGTGCTGGAGCGTGTCCAGAGAAGGGAAACAAATCTGGTGAAGGGTCTAGAAAACAAGCCTTATGAGGAGAGGCTGAGGGAACTGCAGTTGTTTATTCTGGAGAAGAGGAGGCTCAGGGCAGACCTTATCACTCTCACAACCACCTGAAAGGAGGTTGTAGCAAGGAGGGGGATCAGTCTTTTCCCTCAACTAACAAGTGATAGGACAAGAGGGAATGGCCTCAGGTTATGACAGGGGAGGTTTAGATTGCATATTTAGGAAAAATTTCTTCACCAAAAGTATTATCAAGCATTCAAACAGGCTGCCCAGGGAAGTGGTGGAATTGCCATCACTGGCAGTATTTAAAAGAAGTGTAGATGTGGTGCTTAGGGACATGGTTTAGTGGTGGTTGTGGCAGGATTAGGTTGATGGTTGGACTTGATGATCCTAAAAGTCCCTTCCAACCTAGACAATTCCATGGTTCTATGATTCTATGTGTTATCACTTTACTGATAAAAGCCAGGCATATACATGCCAGCCATTGGGATATAATGGTGGTGGTGGACTACAGTATTAACAGCTGGGAGTGAATAGGAGTGCCATGATCAGTCACTGTGCTGTGCTTATGCAGACGCAGGGTGTCTCCTTCCCCATGCTCTGCTTTCCCATCATAGAGCTTTGCTGACTGCTGGCCAGGGCATTGGCAGCTGCCTGTGCCGTCATACTGCTCTTTGTCCAGCTCATCAGTTTCCTCTCCTAAAAACAACCCCCTTACAATTAATACTGATACACGTGAGCTTCCTCTTTATTATTTCTTGTTGTAATTGGTTCATTCAGCTTTTCCCCAGTTGGTTTCAGCTGAAGCCCCAGTTGGCCTGGCCGGCTTCCAGGTGCTTGGAAAGGAAATGCAGAGTTTACCTTCATGTACTACTGAGTAACAAGATATGCACCCTCTGGTCCATATTTTGGAAGGGAAGAGGAAGAGGGGGGGGAAAAAGGGAGGCCAAAAATGATTCTTGTGTGAAGGATATGGATGTTTTTTGTCTAAATATACTGCATCATGCACATCCTGATATTCTCAAGCAGGATATCTTTAAATGGATACTGACGGCTGATTTATGCTTGGTACTAAGTTGTTTTTGAAGAGACATGTGTAAAAGAAAATGTGAAAGACATTATGGCAAAATATAAAAGGAACTGTTGTTTTCATAAATGACCACATGGTTTTAAAATTTAAACATCTCCCTGCAACGTTGGAAAACTGTAGCAACAACATAGTTCTGTTGCACAAGACCTACTAAAATGACGCCAGGAAGAAACAGAAGTAAAGCTTACGCTTTGCATTGTCCCGCAGAAGGGGGAAGGGGACCACAGGTTGTAGCACAGTGCAGCCACTGGTCAAAGCAGGCTCTGCCGCATTGATCTGGTTCAATCACACTGTCGATCTGAAAAAGCCAAGGGATACTTTGTTGAGGTGATGGCTAAAATGTGCTTTTAAGCTGCACCACACTGCAGGCTGTGAAGCGCCACAAGCCTCCCTTGGAGATCGATCAATGGGCAGGTATGGACCATTCATAAGTAGCAAAAATTTGTCATTGCTCATCTTTCTTGTATCTTGGTTGCTGATTCTACCAAAGATGTAGCAATCAGTGTGGATAATGGTGTGTGAATACTGGGCTTTTGTTCACCAAAGTCCTCTGTAAATTCACATTACTCTTGCAGGGTGACAAGCTTCCAGCAGCTGCAAGTAGTGCAGCATGGGAAGAGCAGACCCAGAGAAACCGGTGAAGAGGTTTCAGGTAGAGTGAAACCGGTGGTGCAGAGGCCCGCTGACTATGTGCTTGGGTAATTTTGCTTTGGACAAGGTGTAGAGGAGTGGCTGTGTGCTTTAGGTGACCTCCTGGGATGCATCTGCTGGTCTAGTTTTACCTCATAAGAAACCAGCTGGTGCACTCTGGGACTGCTCTTGCCATGGTGAATCAAGGGGTGGAAAAGTGGGAGTGCTCTCCTGGCCCTACCTAAAGCACTGATGTGAAAAAGGACACCAAATGTTCAATTTAACAGAAGCTGAGTAAACGGACCTGAGAGCAGAAGGGTCCCCATCACCACCCAGCATTCACATGGTGCGGAGCCCATCCCCACAGTGCAGAGGAGAGCTGTCACACCCCTGGTAAAAACCAGTGACATTTACTCCACAAGTGCCTGTTAATATATGTGTGCAGCCTTCACCTTATCTCTGAGGCATTTTTTAAATTCCCAGCATTGTAGCATGCTCTCCTGCTCTCCCAGGCATCTCACATAACCACGTGCCTCCTTGTCATGCAGTGCTAAGCAACTCATTACTGTATGTCTGAGGGAAAGTCTGGAATAACCTTAATTTTCTATTTAAAAAGCAGCTGCTGGTTGCAGCAATTGTTCTAAGGAATGCTTTATAGTTGATCTGCATCCTGATGTAATATTACTGAGGACAGTATAAGCCAGATCTGGAGGCCTGTCAATAATACTGTATTGTGAGAGACTTCCACCTTTTCTTTTACTGCAGACAGAAAGTGCGTGTCACTGGAAAAGGCAAGGCTTTCAATTAAGTTCGCCAAGTGTGTATTTAAATTTTAGGATCATACCAGATGTACTTCAGAAAATTGAATATTTAGGGTTTTTTTACACAGTTCTATTAAGGGATTAGGAAATATTGGCATCATTAAAACAGGCAAGGAAATATTTATTAGGCTGTCAGAAAACTTTGCAGCCTCAGATAAATCCACTGTTACTCTGCCCCAGACCCTGGTTTCCTATAACTCAGGTGGATGGCAAGAACTGTGAAGCAATGGAATAGTCACCAAGACAGCTGGCATGTGAGGGTGAAATCATAGGCTGGTGTTTCCCCTTTAAAAAGAGCTTAGACAAGCACATGTTGGGAATAATGTCCTTCAGTCATTCTTCCATTCAGGTGGGTCAGGGACCAGGCACTTTTGGTGTTTCCTATTGATCCTTTTGGTTTGTGATGGCTCTAGTGAGATAAACACAAACACGCTGAGTGACATCAGATGAAAATCATGGCCTAAAATTTAAAAATTAATACTGGATTAAAATGCTAATTCTGAAATGTTTGGTATTAAAAAAAAAGAAAAAAAAAAAAAGATTGCTTGTAAAAGAACTTTTGCTGCAAGCAGAGATTCCAGGAGTAAGATCCCTAGAAAATAGTTTCATTTTTCTATGCTTTTTAATATAGTATTTGTGAATAAAACTTGATTAATTAATTCTTGCTTGTATAATAATTGATTTGACTGGTAGTATTGCACCTTTGTGTTTTATAGCGTTATGCTTGTACAAATCTGCTTTGCGTTGTATTTGTTGTGGTCCCGGGCAGTGCAGAAGGTTGTCAGGGAAAATTTTGGGTTCTATATGGAGGTAAAAAAGCCCTGGTAACCTCTATACAGTGAAACTGGAATGTGGAGACTGTTATACTGGATTATGTCCATCATCTGTCTAGTCTAGCATCCCACATCTGAGAGTTGTCAGTGCCAGATGCTTCAGACGAAAGTGTAAGAAACTTGCAGACAAGGGATCATCTTGATTACTGATAGCTATGGTTTTGCCTAAGCTCTGGAGACTATGTTTTAATACTTCTTCCAGAATGCTTGTCCCTGATACTTTCAAAGTTTATTTAAGCATCTAGCCCTTTTTGAAAGCTGTTACATTTTGTATTTTAGGATCTGTCTATGGGAACAGATCCCATGGTTTAATCCTGTCTTGTGTGAATATTTTTTTTCAGTACTGTTCCGATCATTCAACTTCATATAAACCTTCTTGTGAGGGAAGATAAAGAACAGAAGCTCTTTACATAATTTCTTCCTATACGCCAGTGTTCCATGTACGTTTTATAATGCCCTGTTTTTTGTCACCACTACAAGACAAAAACTCTGAACCTTAAAACTAGAAAAGAAGAAAAAATATTCAGGACAGGAAAATTGGTCATATTTTTGCTGGGTTGAACTATCCAAAGCATACAGACAAATATTTAAGTATTGTTCTGGAATAGAGCTTAAATTAGTAAAAGTGTGTTACAAAAAAGTGAGTCTTGGCTCAGTAGCAGTCTTAAAATCATATAAATTTGGCTTGGAGGTGTTTGAGAAACTGACAATACAGTAAACTTCTTGTTGATTGAAATAGGATAGCAACAAAAACGTTACGTTTTAGCTTTGCTTCATATGTCAAAAATGCAAAAGAAATTGATTTTGGAGGGCAGAAGAGTTACTGCAGACCAGAATGTTTGATGTTTCATTAAAAGGAATGTTAGAATTTGGTCTTTCACATTTTTTCAGAATGAAAAAAGTCTAGGTGGGGTAGCCATAAACAGTGCATATATTCAAAGATTGCTTTACACAAATATACACGGGATAATGAAGAAGAGTGAGAAAAGTGAGAAGAGTGAGAAAGAATGAGATATGTGTGAAAGATTTCATGTAGCAGAAACGTTCTTGATATACTTGCAGATTATTTCTAGAGCATCAAGATGCTTAAAACACAGCTGTTTGAGGAGTTGCCACTGCCACATACAGTTAAATTATAATGCTTACTACTCCTGGGGCTTGAAAATGTTTTTTGTTGTTTGGGGGGAGGAAGGGAGGTTGGGGATTTTTATTTTTGGCAGGATGCCTTTGCAGTGAATAGAAGAACAAAGAAATTAGGAAAAGTAACAAAACAAAAGGAGTCAACAAGACAGAACTGAATAACTAAAAACTTAGATGCCTCTTTTTTATCTGCCATGTTTCTTGAAATCACGTGAAGTATCGTAAACTACTTTTTCACTAGTTATGCAAACAGCTCAGAAAAACTTGAGCCATTTAGACTGGTTCTGCAGATGTTCTGGATGTCAAACTCTCAAATTTTTGTTGTTAACACTCCAGGGAATATTAAGATTCATTTGAAAGATATATACTCCAACGGCACTGCCTGCACAAGGGGTCTCCTGGAGTCATGGTGAAGCCATCCAGACGGATTCCAACACTGCCTCTGGGAACAGAAAAGTTAGATCTCTGAAGGTGCTGAGCATCTGATATGTCCAAACATGGACATTGGAAATCTGGGAAATGAATTAAACTCCTAGAAGCCTGTAATTGGTTTTCTCCATGTTGTTTGTACTGGTGTGAACTAAAATACGATATATTTTTATTGCCTATGTTCCAATTTAGGCTGCACTTGATCAAAGGTAGCTCAGCTTTCATCCAAGTATGGGTACTTCCAGGGAATAAAACCATACTTCTTGTCCAGACTTTTCTGACCTCTGCAATATTCAGTAGTGCTCTTGTAAACGTATAACAAATGCAGATCAAGAAAGTGTCCTAACTTCGGTGCTTAAAAACTATCTCTGTCCCATTAAGAAAGCGGGTAAAAAAGTGTTTACTTCATACCTCTTCCTTCAAGTTATTGTTATATTAAATAAGTTTTGCCTGCTGCGAGCATTCATATTAAAAAATGAAAAGGTTTACAGTATGGTAAGTAATAGCTTCACTGGGGTATGAAGAATATTTTAAATGAAGTGAATAGTCAACTTCATTTTTGCACACTCTGGAAAGGGTATTTAAACTGTTTTGACATGTCCAGACACTCATTTTAGAATCAGTCTTTCCAGACATTACTCAATCCACCTGACATCGGAGAAGTAGGATTTGTCACCAGTTCTTGATCTAATGTGTTTTCATGCTGAATTCAGAAACTCTTAACTCTATTAATGTTGAGTTGTTCATACTAAAAATATATTTTTTTCCACAGCCCAGTCTATGCCAGTAGACTTTACTCAAGGGAGAATGTGCAACTTGGTACAAATGGGAGAGTTTGGGAGGGGAGCCATTTGGGGATCCCTCCATCAGTAATTTCTAACCATTCTGCCATGAGTATAACTTTATTGTTTCAGATATTTATAGTTCTGTCATTGGTAAGAAGCAATTTTCCATGCTGGTTTATGGGGATTCATTAGAGGTTATTAGTGAGTAAAGATTACATGCCTGCTATCCTGCAAAACTGCACAAATGTGCTCTTTTAACAAATTATATTTAAAGTGACTTAAGTCAGATTAGTTTAAGGCAACTTTTGATTTCCAGGAAGTCAGATCTTGTCTTACTATGGAAAAAGTCTCCTTCAATGTGCAACAGAGCTACAGAATGGCTAAGGCTTGCAGGCACATCTGGAGGTTGTCTTGTCCAGCCCACTCTGCTTGGGGCTGGCAGGGTCAGCCAGAGCAAGCTGCATGGCACTTCCTCCAGATAGATTTTGGTATTTCCAAGGCTGAGATGCCACAGCTTCTCTGGGAAATCTGTTGCAGTGTTTGATCACCCCCATGGTAAAGAAGTTTGGTGGGGTTTTTTTCTGTATTTTAAGTGGAATTTCCTGCATTTCAGTTTGCATCTATTGCCTGTGGTCCTGTTACTGGGCACCACTAAGCTCCATCTCCTTTAGTTCATCACCTCAGGTGTTTATATATGTTGATATAGCCCCCTGACCCAGCACTTATCCAGGCTTTTTTCAAACCCTTCTCCTCTCAGAATCATGCACTTCACCTGGACCATCTCAGGGTTGCTGAAGCCCAGGCTGCTACTGACCTTCATATTCCCAACCAGGTCTTGCTTCGTGTAAGTATGAGGTTCATCAGAGCATCTCCATCTATCAGCACCTCGATCACCTTTGCCAGGAAGTTGAAAAACCTCCTGGATTGCTTGTGCCCCACTGCATTACTCTTTGAATGTTACTGGGGTGATTGAAGTTGCCCATGAAGACAATAGTCTGCAGACAAGAGGCTTCTTGCAATTGACCAAAGAAGGACTAATCTGCCTCTTCATGACCAGGCAGTCTGTAGCAGACATCCACCACAACATTGCCTGCATTGGTTTACTCTCTAATCCTAATTTATGAACTCTCTGTTGGTGATTGTGTGTCATCACCTCTTTCCCCTGTCGTTCCCCATCAAAAGCTCTCCCCTCCAGGTTGGTCTGTCTCTATTACGTAAACTGTAGGTAACACAAAATCGCATTTTAATGTTGCAATTGTAGTTTTAACATGTGTTATCAGGTAAGCCCTAGGTTTCCTTTTAGCTCCTAACACGAAACTCCAGACTGCTTTATATTTATTTACACTTACTCCTTTGGGCCTGTTATCCACATTTCTTAACAAAAGTGGATGTAAAAAACCATTATGTTCATAAAAAAAAGAACATTACTTGATCAACAAAATGTTTAGGTCCCTCTGAGATGATTCATTGGGATTGTGATTTTGAACAGCCTTTTACTGTAAAATCCTAATGCTTGGGTGGATTTTACCTTGGTTCTGCTACTTGAAGAAAACACTGAGTGAATGTATGGGCATATGTAGGAAGACATACAGGATTTCCCTCAAACAACTATATCAATGTGAAAATGATTTATGCCCTACATCCATTCAACATGTGGTTTTTTGCTTCTTCAGACATGGGACTTTACAAAGTCTGTTTCCCACTGTCACACGGATTTCTTTATTTCTTTGTCCCCTGAAGGAAGAGACTTTTGAGTCACAAACAGTAAAATAAATTTATCTGAGGAACGGACTTCCTTATCCTCTGCTCTCTCCAAAACAAAATATTGCAGGGGCATTCTTAAGTATTTCACCTCTTCATGGCTTGAAAATTTCCCCTCCAGTTCAACCTCCTTAATCTTCATTTACTTTTGCAATCATTTCCTGCTAAGTCAAAGAAAAGGTCTCTTCTCTCTCCAGCAAAGAAAATCTTTCAATTATTTTTATTTTTTTTAAACAGGAAATCAAAATAACGATGCTCTTGTAAGCCTCACGGCTGTGCTCAGCTTGGTCTGGCTGTGGCTACCATGAACCATCTGCTGTGCTGCTGGTGGAGCAAGACCCATGAGTTCCACTCCAGGGCAGGAATGAGCATGAGGCCAACAACAGCAACAGAAATCAGAGAAGCCTTAGATGACACACTTCTGGAGATTGCCATTTCCATGACATGGTGGAATGTTATCTGGCTTGTTACAGGACATCTGCACTGTAGACTGGTGGAAGCCCCCCCACCCTCTCTAATATGAGTTTGGGTCTGGCTGGTGCACCCTGTGCCCTGCTGAGGTTTCAGCCCTGAGCATGAGGGCTCAGAGGGACCTCTGTGAGGACATGGTGGGAAAGGAGGGCTGCACGAAGCAGAGCCTCATGTGAATGGCAAAATGATTGCAAATGTGAGGGGAGGGAGGCATTCATCATTGTTTTAATTTGGCTTTTGTTACTGCAACTTCTTTTCATTCACTGCACTTTTTCACAGTCAGCACTGCAGCTGCCAGCAGTCATTCCTGTGAAATGCTTCTGATTATGTTCAGCGTCAGCAAGTACAGTGTCTTGTAGACCCCTCTGTTGTGTTTCCAAAAATGCATTTGCCTGGATGGAGGACTAATGGGTCAAAAATGCAAAATGGTCTGCATGTCAGTCTGAAAAACAAAAGGCTTTACAACCTGTTGTTTCATTCAGCTCAGCAAAAGCTGCTCACAGTAGGGGACTCAAGCCTTTCCCTACATAGGGTATGTTACTACTTTGCTTTAAAAATACATCCTTAACCATGGATCATACTCCTGCTGGGCAGTTGTGGTGGTGGTAGGGAGGGTGGTAGGGAGGTGGTAGGGCTTCAGGTGGTATATCACAAGATGCTGAAATAAACCATTTGCTGAGTGGGGGAAAAGGAGAGTCTGGCAAAGATGATGCTGACAAGGAAAGTTTGTTGTAGACAGCCACCACTTATTTTTTGTAGAGCTATAGCTGTCACCTGCATTTGGCTCCCATGCTGTTTTTTGAACAGCTGGTCTCTGCTGTGTCAACAGAGACCTGTGAGCGTGGAAGACAGGCAGGAGAGCGCTGGTCCTACCCCACCTGGGGGGTTTTGGCTCAAGTCCTTGCTATACCAAAGGCATCTCTCCATCAGCGGAGCTTCTCCAACCTAGCAAATCCTGACAAATAGTGAGGACAGGCGGGAACAAAAATATACTCACATGCTGCTGCTTAGCCTTTGTTCAGGCTTCAGACCAACAAAAAGGAGGCTGTAATCAGCACACCTTGGTGTCTCAGGCCAGTGCTGCCAGACAGGCTGCCAGGACAGCGGTGGCTAATGTAGGAGGGACGCAGGGCGTCCAGGGAGGAGCAGGCAACAGCAAGCAGGGAGGAGATGGTGAGTGGATGCAGAGCCAGAGGGATGATGGAGAGGAAGGGAGGCATTGTTGATCAGCCTCTGTGGGAGCAGGGACGCAGGCTCCCACATGAATGATGGTGGGGTGACGCAACATGTGGATTCACCTGAGAGACCTGGCCCTGGGTTTTTGCATCCTCGTACAATGGTACACTGTGATAAAGACTGCCCTTCATGGCATTTAACCTATGGATCTCGAAGCACACGCTTGACCATGGCCCAGTTATCCCAATTATCAAAAAACGAATGGATGGAGGGAAAATAGCTCAGGCACATCTGGATTCAGTCTCCAGCCTCCTGATGCCTGAGCCACAGCAAGGCACAGCTCTGTGGCCATGGTAGCTCAAGGGCCCAGGACCAGTCCTCGGAGGTTTAACCGCTCGTTTGCTTTCCTCATGTCCTGTTCCTCCACTCCTTTGCTGGCATCTGCTTTTGGCTGGGGCTGTTGGGCTAGTTCAGCACACACCCAGGAGATGTGTCCTCAGGTCTTCATACTCCGAGTCTGAGTGATTTTACACTCAGCAAGGAGATACACATACAGCTGCTGTCAGCTTAAGCAGGTTTACTGTTTGCTATGTTCATCTCCAGAAGTCCTGTCCTGGTGCACTCCATGAGAGTGGGGGTACTAGGCACAAGAATTCACACTCAACGCATCCACCAGTGACACCAGGACAGTGGGACCCCTGTTTTCAGTCCAGTATCCATTGCTGGTTAAGTTACTTGCCATGAAATAACTGTTTCTTCCCACCAAGAAAAAACAGGGTGTGAAGAAAAACATGACAGACCGCCTCCCGTTGCTATTATGGGCAAGGCTTTCAGACACTAGAAACCATCTCTGGTCCACCCACTACAATTAGTCCAACATATAATGTTTCCACACTTCTGTCCCCTATCTAGTCATAGTTATTTTTGTCAGATGATATGCTGCTGTACCTCCCAGCTGTGCTATAGGCTGGGGACAGCAAAAAAAAAAAAAAAAGAGATTCAGTGAAAGGAGATGTCCTCCCATTCATGAGCACTCTTTCCTTCTTCTCTGATCCTCATATGCTTTAAAAAAAGCCCCTGGCTTCCTCCATGTTTGCCTCATATGAGTACCTCCTGGACATTCATAGGACAAACTCTAATGACTGCCATTGTAGGTTAGCATAGGGAAGACTAAATATATAACAGAAAGACTGTAAATATTTTATTAATGGAAAATAAGAGATCTAATTCACCTTACTTTTATTTTTCCCAATTCTATTAATGAAAACATACTGCAGTATGTTTGACTATTTTCCTTTTTAACAGATGCTCTTCAGATGCCTGTGTAACACGGTTGTGACCAGTGCCTTTTATCATCACACTAGGTAATGCATTGACCTATACTAGAAAGGGGTCCTCCCCTGGAGGAACTTGCACTGCAAATGTGGCAGAAGGAGTGGGCAGCAGCTTTGTTATCCTTCAGTAACAAATGGGGATCCGAGACACAGCAAAATTCACCCAAGGGTTTTTATCGCATTGTCCTGTGGTCCCGTGCCAGCAGCTCTAATGAGGGGCCACCCTGTCTTCCGTGACAGCTGTAGCCTTTCCTCCCCCAGGCCAGGGTTCCCTCCAGGTCCCTGGGCCATAAATATCTGTTGGCCTGTGGTAAGAGAAGCTCTGGGACTGCACTTACAGTGCTTCAAGGAGGGATGAGAGAGCCAGGACCACGAACAAATGTCATCCTGATGGCTTCACATCCACCTCCAAGTCCAACGTCTTTGAGACTTGTGGCCTGTGACAGTATATACATTAAATACCCTATTCTAGTCATCCCGCTTCTCCCCTGCCTGTGGTGTCTGCTCTCACCCAACCAAAATGAATCTCACCAGTAGCAGGAACCTGAATGATTATCACTGTGAGAGCAGTTAAGACACTCAGTTGCCTTTGGTAGAGTAAGCTCCTCAGAGACATGAGTAAGTAGAAGACAGCTACATGGCAGATGTTTATATATATGCACACATGCACATATACACACACTCTCCCTCTCTAATTTCTTGACACATGGAGAGCAGCTACACATGCAGCACACTTCGTATTGTACATCAACTTCAAACACAGCCCAAATCAGCCGTGGAAATGGCAGCAATTATGGTAAGCTGAAACCAAACAAACTGCAGCAACCTAATAGTTTCAATGGCAGAAAAAAAAAATCCCACATCGCCCAGCTGCAGGAGCTGATAGGAAGACAAGCCTCAAGGCAGCTTATGGTTTCCCAGCTGTCATCAGCTAGCAGCTTGGATACTTGATATAATGAATAATCAGTGTTTGAACTGATGGAAGTGACCTTAAAACATGCTGGGGAGGAGGAAATATTCACAGTGTGCATTGGGCAATGGAATTTGTGGTTTGAATACATTTACATGGTAAATGTTTATACTATGGGACGGAATTAAAGCAGGGTGAAAATAAAGGCTATACTCACTACATGGCCAAAATATGGAGGTATATATATATATGAAACCAGGAAGGAGCTCTGTAGATGACAGCAGCAGTTTAAGTAGATGTACATTGGAAGTTGTCCTTCTCCTGAGGCCTGTATTTATTACACCAATGGCAAAGCAAGCTGGTGAGAAGCAGGAGAGAAGGTCTTCAGCAGGCAACCGAGTAAAGGCATTAAACTTGTCTTCTAGGTAGCGCATTAACAGCAGAGGGAGCAAGCCCAGCGGTGATGTCAGAGGCCTTCCTGATGTGATGATGGTGGGCAGGAGCTGGCCACCTCCACCTCCACATGCTTCTTCATCCACACTGCTCAGTGCTGTGGCAGGGAAGGTGGGCAGCTTTCACTGATCACTCTCAAGATGCCATGTGGGGTTAGGGTGCAGGCAGAAAGCCCAGGAGGAGCCCAGGGGTGCCTTTACAGGGCTGAAAGGTGGAAGGTGGCTGCCTTTCTGGGCTCCCTGTGCATCTGCTGCAGGAATGCAGGCTGCGAGGAACCTGGCAGGAACATGCTCACCTTCTGCCAAGATTTCTGTGAAATTGTATTCCTGAGTTGCTTTGTCCATTTTAGCTGGCCTGGTCACTTTCCAAAAGCCAGGCTTTAGCGGAAAAAAACCTAAACCCCCTGTGCAGATGTTGCAGCCAGGACAGTTAGCATGCAACAGAGGCTTTTCTGGAATTGCAGAGTTATAAAGACGTAAAAGAAATGAGGTACTGGCTTGGGGAAGGGCTTCTGTCATGCACTTCTGCTCTCGTCCCCAGAACTGCTGCCTTTTAATTAAAAAATGACCTATTGGGAAATTTGGAACATGGACGGATTTTTTTGCTAAGAGACCACCACTCACTTTTCCCTCTATTGCCTCCTTAATTTAGGTTAGATTTAAAGGAAATAACTTGAGGTTTGGAAACAAATGTCTCTAGAGAGCAGCTCAGTACTATGGTATGGAACGAAGCCAATAGCTGTAGAGATCATCTAACTTGATCTGAGGCAGGTAAAGAAAAGCCAGGGAAACCAAAGCAAAACTTTTCTATACACGTTGCTAGTGGCCTATTTTTCTACTGCATTGTGCTTTACAATGCAGTGTGCAGCCACATCGAACATCTGCAGTGTTAGCAGATAAATATAATCAAGTTTTTTGGGTACTCTACACTCAGTCTGTAGGCTCATGAACACAGCTGCCCACTGTGTGCCCTGCTGCCCGCTACCTGTTTTACTCCTTTGTGATTTGAGGTGTTTTACTCCTCAGGCAAAAAGGGAACATGTATCTCACATTCCCCGTGAGGCTGGCAAGCTGGTCAGCCTTTACTAAGGTACCTTGAGGCAGCTGGTGCAATATGAAGTTTGCACTTCTGCTTGCCCAGGCAGAGCTTGTTCATGTGCCTTGCCACTCTGGCAAAAGCAACACTTTACAGGGATAAAAGGAGTAGTGAAGATAGCAGCAGTCTGTACCAGCATCAGGAGACACAGAACTATGGAGTTTCTTTTCCCCTTTCTGCTCTCACCGCAGATGCACTGCATCATCATTAAAATGGTTCCTATCCTTACCTAGTGGTAATGTTAGGCTCTGTGATGTGGGGCAAGGAGGGTGAGAGACCAAAGCCCTCTTTAAATCCCCGAACCACAGCAGAAGTCACTGCAGCAGTGGAGAGCCACACTCCTCCACTTCCAGCCTGACCATTCTTGGCTGGGTTAAAAATACAGCCTGGATTCTGGGCTCCTCAGACACAGCCCTCTTTTAAGCAGGAGCGTCTTTGCGTTGCCAGCAGTGGTGGTGATTGGTTTGATGAGGACCACAGACCCTTGGCAAATGGGCTGTACCTGCACTTGCCAAGCCTTCTGCTGTTGAATTAGGCTGAAGTGAGATTTCTGCACTGTGGTCACAGAGGACCTGATTTACAGAGAGGCTCTGAACTGACCAATCTGCAGAGCCGGTCTTCCTGGTAATTTTAAAGGACTAAAAAACCATTTGAAACAGGAAATGAGGAATATGCACAAGGGAAATTCCCCTCCGCTCCCCTGGCTTGCTTTAATGGCTCTGTTTTACCTCTGCAAGACTGCCTTTGACTTTCTCTGTAAGTGATGTTATTCTGTCAGGAAGAAGATGATGTGTTCACCCAGACAATCACAAATGGATAAGAAAAAGAAATCTATATTTTCTTCACTTCCTTAAGTCCACCTGCTCAAACACAGCAATTCTAGTTCAGTCATTCAGTGGTAGGCAAGCAAAACTCATAAAACGTAGAGTTCCAACCAAAACAAATCTCCCCAAAATGTCTGTAAACAAAGCAGAAAAGCAGAAGGATGCAAAATCCTGTGTGTGTTTACAGTTTAATAAAAGCAGCACCTCTTTTCTTAGCCATGCCTTCTTATCCAGAGGAACAAGGCTTCAGATGCTTTTGCAGGGAGATACTGTGCCAGAGGGGACAGGAAGCAATGCTGGGGAAGCTGAGCACTCGTTATCTTAATGATGCACCAAGTCTGGAACATTTAAAAGATAGATGTAGTCTTTGGAGAAACCACAGAACAGAAAATATATATGTGTTCATCTTCCAATCTGGTCAAAGGAGACAATTCATTCCAAGCACTTCCTCAAAAGTACTCTTTTTCTCTTTAAAATGCTGTAATTCTGATGAAGAGCACCCATGAAAATTAAGTGTTACCAGATTGCTACTTTTGTGAAAGAAAGCCTGTTGCTTACTTTACTAAAATCTCATCTTTTCACAGAAATTGTGAGGTTGGCAGGTCTTTCATGAAGTACCTTTCTTACCACAAAGAATCAACACTGCTTTGGGCCTTGCTTACCTGGATGTTAGTTCATTTTTATTATCTCAGGCAATTTAGAAAAGTAAGAAATGACCACAATTTAAAATTAAATCTGGTAATGAAAATGAATTAATTGATGTATATTTCCATGCAGCACACACAGAGAACTAAGCCTTCAGCCCTGAATTACTAGTAGGCTTGTAAGTCTGTCATTAAGCTCAAGTGTATGCACAGGCACCTAAATATTTTTTGATTCCAAAGTACAGGATAAGACACTAATTATAGGTGTCCATATTCATCAAGGAAGACTTTATTGGATCATCATTCAGGTGAAGCAGCCAATAGCAAAAAAAAAGTGTCCGGCAAACACTCCTGTGAGTAAGCATGCAGTAGCCATGGTTTGTGGTGACAGGGAGAATATTAGATGCAAAGACATGGAAGCCGCAAATATGCTGAGATCAACTACAAGTTTAGTGAATTTTCATAGGAATAACTATTATCCTCAAATTCCTATCGGCAGCAAATCACCTGGGTTTTGCTGCTTATTGCCTTTCACACTCATAATTCTGGTAAAAACATTTAAGCAGCCAGTGAAAAGGGAGAAATTATAACATGCGATTTAGGTGACTGGCTGCCCACATGAATAACAAGAAAGGAGCAGATTAAATTAAGATTTTCCAAATAGCTTGAAGCATGAACATAATTCTGCCAAAGCATTTGGTGCATACTTGCAAGTAATACATTCAAGGAAAGGCAAGACTGGTTTATAAGTAATTTGCTAAGGAAGAAAAAAAGCCTAAGCAACAAATTTATAATGTAATTTAGGGGCTTAATGATGCAGATAAGGATCTAGTGGGAGATTTATGCCTGTATGCTTTTGAAAAATCCAAAAGGATGTCCAATTTATGACTTTAGGTTGCTAAATACCTTTAAGCTTTGGCTTTAATTTCAAAATAGGGATAAATTTGCCAGAAAGAGCTTGACCCAGCTGAGTGTATAGCTGCATACTTCCTGCCAGTCCATACAGGTGTGGACTACAATGTGACACATATTCTGCAGCAGATAGGTTCATATCCCTACAATTATAGAAACAACACAGTAAATGATTAAAAATGTCTTGCCAGAAAAAATAAATCAATCCCTCCAAAGCAGCACTGGAGATATGAATTGAACAGGGGATCTGTATCCCTTTATACCTTGGAGCATTGCATAGAAAAGGCTGAAAATTATGGCAGCATTAGGGCAAAAAAAAAGGGAAAGGTTTTTTGTATAGTTTATATTAAAAAAAAAAGGGGAGAAATTCCTGGTTTTGCAGGAAAAATATTAGGAGATAAATAGATTCAGTTGTACAGATGTGCTCAAAAACTGAAGGGGTGCAAGGAGATTGTCACTAGAAAAATAAATTATTTCCTTCAGTAGGCGGAGTCTGAACATGCAGTAGAAAGAAAGAATGTCTTTCTCACAGAAAATTCACTCCAGTCTTTATTTTAGGTGTTAATGTTAAAAAGTTGTTCACAAAAAGAAAGAAGACCTCAAGAACATAAATTCTACCAAAAAATCCTGCATAATTTTTAGCAGGAGTTATCTGCACAGAGAAATGGTTGGTTGGTGGCATGGATTCTGATTGTTTCATCATTGCTTCAGCTACTCTTTGACATGCAGTTAAACTAACCTGAACCATTTAAAAGCAAACCATTTAACCTGATGCCATTTAAAATCAAAATGTCTATGCAGGCTTTTGTATCTCTGCTGACTGGACCATCATAAAGAAGCAAGCCAACACAAAAGGATCCAAACATCTGCTTTCTTTAACAGTTAACCCTTTAACAGCAGTTTCTTTCAGAAAGACACTTTTGCAAGGCAGATTTCATATAAGGGCTTCACATGTAGATCACACACTCTTCGAGACTCCTGGGGTTTTGGGGTGGTTTTTTTTTTTTGTTTGGGGGTGGGTTTTTTTGGTTGTTTGTTGTGGTTTTTTTTTTTTTTTTTTGTTTGGGGGTGGGTTTTTTTGGTTGTTTGTTGTGGTTTTTTTTTTTTTTTTTTGTTTGGGGGTGGGTTTTTTTGGTTGTTTGTTGTGGTTTTTTTGTTTGTTTGTTTTGTGGTTAACTTTTTATTATAAGAAACCTTTCTCCTGCAGCAGAAAGAGAATTTTTCCACAACCAGCTTCCCTGGAGAGCTTGTCCTTGTCCTGACGAAGTCTACTAATGCCCTCTGGGCTGAATGAACCACTGCTTCCCCCCGCTCGGTGCCAGTATTGTCCAGGGTGATTGATAAGGGGTCGAGCTGTGGGCTGGAGGCACATTCGCAGTGCACCAACATCTGGAAGTCATTCCCGGCTGGAGTGGACCGTGAACACAGTAGGCAGACAGGATCCTATAACGTCTCTCCTGTCTCAGCCTTAGCTGCCTCTGATGGCCAGATAATGAGAGCACTACTGTGAGTGAAAGTGTTTATGTGTTTATGTGACTGCAGGTATGCACTTTTTTGCCGCTGATTTCTTGCGTGCTCTGCAGACAGTGAGCAGGGACATCATGGGGACAGGGCAGAGATGGAGCAGTGTGCCAGGGTGGTGTGATCACTGCCAGCTTCCAGACTGCAATGACCGCCTTTTCTCCTGTCTGTTGCAGCAATGTTGCCTGTTTTCATTAGGCCTTTCTGCTTGGGAAACGGCTTTAACTTAGATCATGTTTACAAGAAGAGGAGCATCAGCTAACACCATCTAGCCAAGCAGTTATTTTCTAAATGTTTTTTTTTTTTTCCAATTACTTTTTGGAAAAGAGCAGCATCTCTTGAGGTAACTCACCAAACAGTGTGAAGTCATTACACCCATTTAAAAACTACACATTGTTAGAAACCTTTGCAAAGGTTCATATGTATGTGTGTGTTTCCCTGTCTCTGCTGTCCCACTGGACCAGAGCAGCGAGCGTGGGAAGTACACTCGCCGCTTCAGCTAGAGTCCCGCTGTGTATGCAGTGGAGCTGCCTGATGAGCCAACGATAGTCCTTGAAAACAAAAACAGTGAAACATTTCTCTTGCAGTTCCTCCAGGATAGGGAGGGCTTGGAATGCACCTTCTGGATGTCATCACTGGACACTGCCAGTCTTGAGAGCAGCAACGCAAAAATATTACCCAGCAGGTTTTGAAGACTGCAATTTTGTGACATGCCAAGAAGTAATCGTGTCTTAGATATGTTCATGACCCTTGTGACCATAGCCACTGAACACATCACCAACTTCAACATTCTTGTCCCCTCGATATCTCACAGGAACCCCTGACACTACTCCTTCTGTCCCATGCAATGATGCCACAGTTGTGCTTATGATGGTGTGTGTAAGTGCAGCCCTGGAGCCAGAGTCAGTGTCCATCATCTCACTGTCCCATTGAATTAGCTTTGGGGGTATCTCTGGGGTCACATCTCAGGAGGAGCAATGAGAAGAGAAACCAGGTACCTCCTGCTATCTTAATCTGGGTGCTTGGCACAGAGAGATTAGATGCCCTGGACCATGCACCTGGAGCATACCTAGAGACATGAGCCCCAGATCTCCACTGGAACCTGCAAAATGACATTTGGTGCACTGCAAGACCATGTAACCTAGCTGCAATGTAGGGCACCAGAGAAATGCAGCCCCAAAGGCAGAGTGCTGGAGAGAGGAGTGAGACTAGCTGGAGTCATTGCAGGGAGTTTACTAAGTGGCCTGGTTTGTTTTCACAAACCTTTTAAATGTTCCATTATTAATAAAACCCTATATCCTAATTTCCCTGAAAATGAATGTGCACATTTTCTGTTAGCTTTCTAAATTATTACAGGTTTTTTTAACATGCAATAATCTGCTGATTTATTTTGGTTAACTGGTTAACTATTTGCTGATATTTCCAAGAGACGTGGCTAGGTTATAATTGGTTGAATGAGATGGTGTTGATCTGTTTCAAACACAGAAGTTGAAACGTACATGGGTATACCTGCTAGGAGCCATGTAAGAATAACTTAAAATATCCTATGTTTCTGATTTAAATATCTATGTTTCCGCTTTAGCTTACATCGTTTTTCTTTTCTACTCAGAGAAAAAATGGAAAGGTGATCTTAGATTGAAAATGCTCCAGAATCTGCTTTGTCAGCTATTAAACAGATCATTATTCCAGATTCATTATTTTCTATTCTCTTTGAACTTATATTATATATAAATAATAGAAAAATAACTTTCTCCCTCAAAAAATGCTCTGGCATGAAACTCTCATAAACTTCCTGGAGTGTGCATGAGCAATAACAGATAACAGTTACTGAAAGAAATATTTTAAATGTTTTATAAATTCTGTTAAACAGTTTCATTGGAAATAGAAATGGGAAATGCTTTTAATGTTCTACTTTATCTAGTTATGCAGAAATCAAAGGTGTAAATCAAAATAATGTGCGTTGACATATGCTGTTATTTTAGATACCTACTTCATCCACTTTGCCTATTAGGATAGGGCTTTTACAACAGTTGTTGAGCTAAATTCCCATAATCCCTAGTTTACTAGTGTTAAGAGCCTAGATAAACCTATCTAGTTGTGGTTTAAAAGAAAGTTTTTTTTTCTTTTCTGCCAAAGCAAAGGTTTATATGTATTACTCACTTTTGATGTTTCCCCCTAGAAGAATGTCAGATTGATACAAGCCTACATGTCTGCTCTATGGATGTGTTTGTGCTCCTGTTTTAAGATGTTGATCAACGAAAAATATTGGGTCATAAAGATTTTTGTCTAAAGCCATTTGCTAAACTTGCTTTATTTAAATCATTTTAGTGACTCAAAAACAGGATTTCATGATTTAACGACCAGTTGTAGGATTCTTAGGTCTAAGTTGTTAAATTGGTTGTTGAACTGGTTATCCAAGCTTTTATTTAAGGAGGCAAGAAGTTTAATTTCAGCATTTCAAGATTTTGGAAAATCAGAATATATTATTAGCCTGAAGCATGCCTATTAAGAGCCCACTGGAAACAAAGTCAATAAAAATGTGCTAGCATAATCCACTGAATTAAATGGCTACATTTTGGATCCAGCATGCAAATTGTGGCTTGGTACTTTGAAGCTACTCCTGTAATGTTCCTACTTTTTTAAAAGAAGATGTTCTTACACTCAGAGTATTCATAAGAAAAGGGAGACTATGGGACAGTAAGTAAGAAAATTAATTTTGGGCACTGGAACAAGCTGCCCAGGGAAGTGGTTGAATCACCATGCCTGGATGTATTCAGAAGAAGTGTAGCTGTGGCGCTTAGGGACATGGTTTAGCGGCGGACTTGGCATGGTTTGATTAATGGTTGGACTTGATGATTTTAAGGGTCTTTTCCAACCTAAACAATTTTATGATTCTATCATTCTATAATTGGCAGGATTTGGAATTTCCTAGAAAATCAGCATCAAAAAAGATGAGACAGTGAGAAAGTGGCATCAGAAAGTCCAATTAAAAGTTTTGTTTGCATTGTGGCAATATGTACATATTTGGTGTTCTTTTCTCAGATTTTCTTGGATTCTCAGTGTTTTACAAGCCAGCAGAGCATTTGTTCTAGGGTTGGAGGAGCATTACTTGTGCTCATTTGACCTGCACAGTGGAGGATCCTCCTGAAAAATAGTGTGTGATTATAACGTAACTGAAGATTTTATCACATTGTGGTAGGGACATAAAGGATGAAGCAATGCCTTGTTCAAAGCTTCAAGCCAGTGACCCTGTTGCTCCAGGCATTCAGGGGACAGTCCCTACATCAAATCCTTCCTTGCCTTCCAGGTGGACATTGTAAGATCTCATTCACCTGGTCTTCCCTGAGTGAGTGGTGGCTCCTCCAGCCATGTCTTGTTGGGTGTCACCACCTGAAGGGTCAGAGAGAGCTCCCATTGGAAGACATTCTTAAGTGTTCATTATTTCCTTTTGACTCCAGGCCACAAAGTCTCTCTGCCACTCACCAAGGGAGGCTTAGGAACGTGAGGAAATGATGCTGAATGCCTGGGACGGCTGGATTCATTACATGAAGCCACTACACATGAACAGGCAAAAAGAGAATTGAAATTTTGGAGGGAGAGATATCAAGTGAAACAGCATAGGGTAGGGTGATGAGTAAAGAAATGTGTAAGAGAGAGGTCTGCTTAGTTTGGGCTGCAGTCCCAATTCAACCAATGCATCCAAGCAAGGACAAGGACACAGAGAGAGGAGCAACAGCAGCTGTACCCTTATAGCATTTTGGTACAGCTGGTCTCTGCAAACAGCTTTGAGGCTTGCTCGTGTACCATACAAGCACTGTAATGATCGCATTGCATTTGAAACCATCTGGTTCTCTGCTGCACCTTCTTGCCTGGTACAGACAAGCCCTTAAAATTCAGCAGCTGTCTCAACATATTTTCACAAACCACTTTTCCAGTCTGTTTGTCTGTCCTCACATGTTCTGTCTAATGTGCACAGCAGCAGTTGATGAAAGAATGGTTAAGAGCAGAAACAAAGGCACAGTCTGTCGCGTGGAGCCAAGCAATAATTAAAGCTATTGTGGGTGAAGGTGCTGAGCTACCTGTGCTTAAAAGAGACTTAAGGGAGTGTTAATGCTAAACCTTCACGCAAAAAGAGCTTGTTTGACACAGATATTACCTCTAATACATTGAATAAGGAGAGATTTAATGTTAAAATACTATTCACAGAGGTCTTTGGTTTATGGAATGACATATTTTTGCTCCCATAATCTTGCCTTCAAGTTTAAGACTAACTATAGAATGGTGTTATGGAATTAAAATTAATTTGTATTTCTCAGATCTAATATAAAGCAAACAAATTTCTGTGCTGTCCTTCTGAGTCATTACAGATTATATTCTATAGGAGCTACATCAAGTTTAAGGAAGTGTTGTGAATTTTGATACTTCATCCTCATGCTGAATTTTTTTTTTTTGTCTTTTGAATTACCTGAGTCCTTTTTCAACTGATTCCATTGTGAAGTGAAAGCCATCATCAGAAGACAGGAGTTAGAATTCTTGAGAGAAACAGTGTGTGTACAGATATTATCAACCGAGGTGAGGGAGACTGGACCAATCTCTGTGGTGACACAACTGGCATTATTGCACTGCGTTGCACTGTCAATAATATATTGAGGTAGCAGTTGTAGGCTAAGCTAAGTCCCAGAGATGGGCAAATGCTTTAGCCATCTGAGCAACTGGCTGAACCTTCTGTAGCTCCCCCAGTTTAAATGTGCCCACCTCAGCAGCTAATCCCTCACTAGCATTTCCAGCACACTGGCTAAATTGAGTATGATCTGTATTGGTTGATAAAGCTCCATCAAATGAACAACCTAGTCAAGAAAAAAACCCAAGCCATCCTCAGGATATAAGTGAGCTTGAAGATGATTAGATGTCTTTAACTCTTTTTTTGAAGAATCAGGAAGAAGGCTGCTTTTCTCTCCTCACAGGTTTGGAAATAAGATGTTATAGTTGTCACATCTAGGAAGATAAGTATATGAGCTGCAGAAGAAGGATCACAAAACAAGGCCTGTGTTATAACACAATTCAGGTAACTTGGGGGTTGTTATCTGGATCGTTTTTTAAAGCAGCTGAAACTTATGGGGAAATGTATCTCTATGTTAATGTAAATTCTGTGCAAATACTATGTATATTATAAGCTACACAAAAAAGATAACTGCTGAATCTTTCAAGACCTACTCTGACTCCTCCATGTCTGTTGTCACTGATATTAGTTGCAAAACCTTCCTGACCTCCTGAAGAGAAGAAGGGGTGACACATGACATCCTGGTCTCAAAATTGGAAAGTTATGGATTTGATGGATGCACCACTCGGTGGATAAGGAACTGGCTAGATGGCCGCACTCAATGGCTCTATGTCCAAGTGGAAACCAGTGACAAGTGGTGTTCCTCAGGCGCCAGTACTGGGATCACTGCTGTTTAACATCTTTGTCAGAGACATGGACATTAGGATTGAGTGCACCATCAGCAAGTTTGTCGATGACATCAAGCTGTGTGGCGCGGTCAACACACTGGAGGGAAGGGATGCCATCCAGAGAGACCTGGACAGGCTTGAGAGGTGGGCTTGTGCAAACCACATGAAGTTCAACCAAGCCAAGTGCAGGGTCCTGCACCTGGGACATGGCAAACTCAGGCACAAATACATGTTGTGCAGAGAATGGCTAGAGAGCAGCCCTGAGGAGAAGGACTTGGGAGTGTTCATGGATGAGAAGTTAAACATGAACTGGCAGAAAATCAAACACGTCCTGGCTGCATCAAAAGAAGCATGGCCAGCAGGTCGAGGGAGGTGATTCTGCCCCTCTACTTCACTCTCCTGAGACCCCACCTGGAG